>CM053410.1:89675690-89702188 GCA_028644305.1 Xerus rutilus
GCTGGAGCTTAACTTCCAACAGCATGAGTTCCTACTGGCGCACAGTTCAAAAGCTACGGGAAAGGGAGACGAGTCTCTTTACAAGTAAGCCCAGCAGATCGGAGCCTGTGCTTAGAGTGGGCTTCTCAAACTGCCTGGAGAAGGCCAGACCATCCTGGGGTGACTGTGCTTGTGTGGCAAGTGCAGAGCAGTGAACTAAACCCCACGCACTGCCTTGCCAAGACTCCAAGAATGTGTGCACTCGGGAGGTGCACATTTAATTGTGCAAATTTTTGCCTCAGAAGTGGAAAAAAATGAATGAATCCTAAACTCTAGTTAATGATACATGCCAGTAGCATTTATTTGAGGGAAAATGTACTATCATCTACAATTTACTTTGAAATGCAAAATAAAACAAGAAAAAAAGCAAGACACCCGTGACGGATTGAGGTACAAAGACTGGACGGGGCAGCTATGGATGAGAAGCCCGGGGAGCTGGACGTTACTGAGGAAATCTAGGTGGGAAGCATGCGGGTTTCACTGCAAAATTCTTTCAACTTTTTACATGCTTGCAAAATCTCAAAGTAGAATTTTGGAAATTAAAAAAAGATAGTATCCATAATATAAAGAAAATATTAATTCCTTCTCTTAGGTATGCCCCAGGCAGCATTTAAAGACTACGCACCAGAGCAGAGCTTCTCGCCATTAATGTGCTTATAAGTTACCCGGGGGCTTGGTTACCTGTAGACTCTGATGTAATAGGCCCGAGTGGGCCGGAGAGGCCACCTTGCTCCTGAGCTCCCAGGGGCGGGGCACACTCCAAACAGACCAGCCCAGCAGGGAGGAGGGACAGCAAGGTGGAGGCCTGGGCTCCCAGAGACCCAAAACAGAGCCTGGGCCTCGGACAATCTCCACAGGGCCAGGCTTAAAGAAAGGGTTTAGGGTGAGCTCAAAGACATGTCCTGCTCGGGCTTGAAAAGTTCTGATTAGGTGAATCAGTGGCTGAAATAATTGAAAATTACTGCAAATAGAAACTGTGATAAATGCAGGTAATTCTGCATTTATATACCACATTATTCTGTTGTTTACAGTATATTATCATGCCAATCTAAGTGTCTGTCACATGTAAGGTTGACATTTAATAAAGAATTCTGTTTGCTTTAGGGAAGAATTATTTGTCTTCTGGTCTCACAGGATGGTCGGAACCTGAGGCCATCACATCACCTTTGGTGGCTGCCAAGGGACAAGCATGGTGTCTAGAACTTGGTTGTCCAAGGTGGCAGCCGCAAGTCATAAGTGGCCACTTAATTAAAAATAGACAAAGCTAAGAATGATTTCCCTTAGTCACACTGGCCAAATTTCAAGTGCTCAAGAGTCATGCGTGGATAATGGTTAACTTACTAGGCAGCATGGAAATGAACCATCATCAGTGCAGAAAATTATATTAACCAGTACGGTTCTAGAAGAACAGAAGAGTTTCTGCTAGAGTCATTTGCAAAATCTAGAAGAATGGCAATATCAATCATGCATGCAAGCAATCCATGTATTAGTAGTTGAAAGGGATATAGCATATTAGAAATATAGCTATATATATGTACACACACATATATGTTAATACCTCTGCCAGTGACTATTTTCAAAATCTTTTTAAGATAATACATTGTGTTGATTTTACTGGTGGTATAGTTCTCTTCCAGAGAAGTGGATAACTGAGCTGGGTAATTTCAACCTTCTCAGGGTTCCGTGATGATGGTGTGCAAGAACCATGTTCTATTCATGTTTGCATTTTTGGTGTGGAACATTAGAAGGTTTTCAATAAACACTTGTTGAATAAAGTGTTTATTCATCTATTTGCCCATTCTGTCAAACAGGATTACATTACGGATCTAAATATTTAATATTTACAGATGTGCAAATATATTTCCCCAAACTCAAATATAGCCAGAGATTAAGTAGAGATTTCTAAAAGTCACCCTCTCTTACAATAGCAGTGGTCCTTTCTAGGACAGAAGTCTGATAGGCTCTCTGAAAACAAGCTTGTCTAAGAGTGTGGGACTCCCTCCAGAGGGCAGGGCTGGGCCTGTGGGACGGCTCCGCAAGTTGCCGAGTGCTTCACGTGGTGAAACCCTGTTCCTTTTTTTGCTTATGGTTCACTGATATCTCGGGAGCTGTAACTCTTCCAGGAGCAACCACAAAAACAGACTGCCCTCTCGAGGTTGCCCTTTCCCCAGGAGCAGAAGGCAGCACCAGGAGACCTGGAGCAGCGCTCAGGCCCCAGCCAGCACAGAGCACGGCTCGCGGGAGGGAGCTCACCAGCAGCATCATTTTCCCTACGATGGCTTTGAAGTATCCCCCCTCTTGCATTTTCTTCAGAATAGAAAACAATCATTGTTTATATATAGAATATGACAGCGGAAGAGGCCTTAAGCAAAACCCAGCTCAGGTGTCCTTTCTAGAGTTTAGGGAAATGTCTTGTCACCATGGAACACACACGGGATGAACCGGGAGATGAGTGGACACATGGCTAGGTGTGAGAGCAACAGATTCCACTATGGGTAACTCTACAGAGGTCAGGAGCCTCCAGAAAGGAGGCTGGCTGTTGCCCCTTCGAGCCCCGGGCATGTCTGGCTGGCTGGCGTGGTGCCTTTCTCAGAGGTTACTATTTGGCTCAGAATTCCACTTTTGTGCTACATAATTTGACTTCAACTTTCCTCCTGGACCACAGAGTTGGTAGGCTCCCCGTCCCAATCTTCCAAGTAAAGGAGAGTGTCCACTGAGACCAACAGGGAAAACTGTCCCCATCAGCAGCAGAGACTTGCGGCATCTCAGGTCTGGAGTTTCCGTAACTGGAGGTGGATGTGGCCGGAGCTGGCCTCGTCCCTCAGGTCAGAGGCGCCTGTGCTCGCTGAACGCCAGGGTGAATGAGTGAAGGCCTGGGTCTGGCGACCTGGCTGTGTTTGTTTTCTGTACTTTTAAGGCTTCGTGCGGCAGCGGGGAAACTGAAGGACGGCACTTGAAGTTGCGGCCTCGGCGTCTTCTTGCTGCTGCTCCTTGTTGTGTGGGGGAAGGACACGCTCGTCTGGTCACAAATGCAGGAGCTGAAGGGCTTCCAGCTCCTCTGGAATCTCCTGACATAAGCAGTAAAGGGTTGGGCCTTGAGGGGAAGCCTGGCGGCAAGCTCGTAGCTGCTCTGCCCCCAGCCCTCCGGGTCCGGTCCACCAGATGCAGTCCACTCGGCTCCCCGCAGGGCCGTTTCCTCCCTGGCCTGCGGCTCTTCCCTGGTCGCTGGACCAGGAGGCATCCAGTGGCAGCGCACTGGGGAGCACCTCTGGGTGCCTTCTAATCCATTCAGAATGCTAATTCAGTTTGGTGAAATAGAAGAATTCGAACTGTGTGCCTACGTGAGTTCTTAGGGACGCGCTCGCTTCCCCGTCCTGCAGCTTCACATGCGGCAGTGTCTTCTTGATACATGCCACAGGTGGGCGGAGGTCTCTCAAAACCTAAAGTGACGGCACACGGCCCAGAGCTGCCAGGTACCCTTGGGACGTGCAAGCACCCCAAATGTGTTTGCTGAAGGGTGGGTGTTTTGTCCTAATGGTTTACATGCTATTTATTGTAAGAGTTCTTTTCTCCCCTTTGCCTAACATGGGAAAAAAGAAAACAAAACAAAACCATCTATATTATGGTTTGCAAAGATAAAAGCTTGAACTCTATTCTACTACTACTATAATTATCACAGAGCAAAACTGGGGAGCTTTTCCTGCCATAAACGGACACGAATGGCATGCTCTGCTTTACGGAGACAACACTGATATTCATTTCCATTTTCCCAAACTCTAAACAGCCAGATCTTGGGGGCCTCTGCACTCAAGAACAGCTGCAGGGGACCCACTCCCTCAGCCCGCAGTTTAGAACCATGTAAATCACCTTGCCCTAGAGGGCAACGCCTCTGCCACCTTGAATCTGAGCAGCAAGGACGAGCTCTTGGGGTGAGGGTTCCTGCCACGTCCCTTCTAGGTCTTCAAGAAGAGTTTGAGGAGAGGCTGGGGGCTGGAAAGGCCTTTGGTGTTGCCAGCTGGAGTGCAGGGAGAACCCGAGGGCACCTGCAGAGCCCTCGAGGACCAACAGGACGCTCAAAACGGCGTGTCCGGAACGTTTCAGATGAAGCAGCGCAAGGTGAAGAACTGCAGCAGGTCCAGGCTTCCTGATCCCAAGTCCCTGCCACCTTCTTCCAGGATGTCTTCAGGGGCTGCAGAACTGCAGCCAGGGGAGGCCTGGGAGCCCAGGGGAGCAGGGCCACCCCACAGAGTGGGCTCCTCTAGGATGGGAAGAGCTGGGGGAACTACAAGACCATTCTCCCAGGACATCGCCTGTAACTTCATATATTTGATGCTGGTTTGAATCTTATTCTCAAAGAAAATACATTGGCCAAAAAGTTTAGAAAGCTTTTTCCAAAAAAGAGTCAATGCTGTTTTTTGGATTGAAAAGACAATACATTCATGGATGAGTTTTGGCTGATATGCTGGATGTGGCTCACAGTCATTAAAACACGTCTTTAATCCAGTAGTGCCTTCTCTTCTCCCTGTTCACTCCAACTGGTCACTCGAGGGACGCGTTGGAAGCAATGAGTGTGTGCACACTGGGCACACTGGGCACGAGCAGCAGGGAGAGGGCATCTGAGGGGCTGGCACGGGCAGGTGACCAGGTGAGCTGAGCTGACCGTGACGGGTGCCTGATGGAGGGACAGGTAGATCGGGGCCAGGCTGTGGAAGAGCCCAATGCTGCCTCCAGGGCGGAAGCTCGGGGACCACTGATGATTTCTGAGCATGGACAGACCAGGGAGAGGAGGAAGGCCCGGCAGCAATGGTGATCAGGACGTCACTGCAGTGTCTGGACGATGAGCTGTCCCAGAACCAGGATGGTGTCAGGCGGATGGGAAGACAGACGGTGACCCCGGGCCACCGGGGAGCACGTCTGACTCCAGGGATGACGGGAGCCCTCCTTCACGGCACACGCTGCCACCGTCATGTGGGCACGCCAGCACGCTCCCCGGGCGCCTCCGGAAGGGTCTGTGGCCTCAGACTCCACATCTGGAAGGAGCGGCACCGAGTCCTGCTCCTGTGGTGCGACCTACTCCCAAGGACACGTGGTTGTCAAGCGAAGCAGCTGCCACATGGGCTGCTCGGCATCCCGAGCACCCAGGGAGCTCTGCCACACCCTGCTGCCTGCTCCCTCGTCTCCCACAGCAGCCCCTGGGCACTCCGGCACCACTGGCCCCATGTACAGGGAGAGGCCAGATGCTGGCCTGTGTGCATGGAGCCAGCCCCCAGCGCCTCCTGACTCGCCCGAGAGGGCCCTTGACGCTGCACCCGGCAGCCCATGGCTGTGCTAGCTGAAGGCAAGGGTCTGCACCTCGCAGGACATACGGGTGCTGCAGAAACCCAGCCAGAGCAGCAGGTGAAGGGTGCCCAGAAAGCGTCCTCCACCCAGTAAGGCACAGCCAGAGCCCAGCTGGGAACCCCGCTGCTGTGGGCAGAGGGAGGTCTATTTTTTTTCTTGGCTCAGACTTTTCATTCCTGCCTCTGTCCCTGCCCCACCGCCCCATGCTCTCTCCTCGGCCTTACTGTGCGTGCACGGCTCAGCCTCCTACAGGCGGCACAACTGAAGACTGACTCCAGAGGAGCCTTTCGGACCTGGACCCGTCTTTGATCCATTACCTGTATAGTAAAGGCCCAGAAATAAAATAACCACAATTCATGGAAAGAATTAATGCAAAATGAGAGTCGCTCCAGTGGCATTTTTCAAGCCAGTAGCCAGTTTCTGTGGCGGGCTCGTGTAATCAGACACCATCATCTGCACGTTGGGTTACACCATTTCAGCCACTAGATGATTCCCAGCCACTAGATGACATCAGAAAGGTCACTGTGGCTGGAGTCTGAGAGCGGCTGCCCAATGAGGAAGGAAAGAGCTGCCAGCCCCTCCCTGCCGTCCTGTGGGCTTGGCAGTGCATTCCCCTGTGCTGGGCTTGCATCTCCTCTCGCTTCTCTTCCACGGAAGCACACAGCACCGCTTTCTCTGAAGTCTGTCTCCTATCTCAAAACGACGTCAGAAATGCACAGATGCATGTGTGCTGAAGGCCACATGCACACACGCGGCAGCCTCAGCCTGGAGCACACTTCAAGAATGCACCTCCCCACCGTGGAGGCTCGAAGGCTGCAAGCAGACTCCCCAGCACCCAGCCGTCAAGCAGCAAGACACCCAGCATCGCTGGCGTAGCAAGAGAGGGAAGGAGCCCTGTCTGGAAATCCTTGAAAAGTGGTGTATGTCCAACGGGGCTGCTCTGACAGCCCTCACCCCCAAGATGGACAAACACCAGACTCAGAAGGGAGTCCACCCGAGGAAGTGGAGTGTCCAGACTTCCTAACTTAAGTGGCCTGAAGAGCCACCAAGATGGCCCCAGTCTGGGGACGGCCCCTTCTCAGTGTCTTCCCCAAGTCTTTCCCTGCAGCTCTCCAGTTCTCAAGGACAGGGACTCTCGACCAAAGGCAGCCAGTGCCCCTTTGGAGAACTCTGATGGTGAGCTGAAGTGAAACCCGCTTCTCTGGAGCGGTGCTCAGGGATCCTGCGCTATCCTTGAGGTCCGCCCGGCTCTCCCGTTACACCAGCCACACCTTAGGAGGGAGAGTCTTGGTTTTTCCAACAAGCCTTATCTGGGGGCAGGAGGCGTTCTGGGATTCCTTGCCGACGGGGCCGCAGCCATGTCTGATCTGACGGGTGTGGACTTAGGGCCAGGCCGCCTCCCTGCAGACATCACACCTCCGCTGTGCAGACTCCATCTCGCTAACGAGCCATGCCCACCACCCCTCATCTGCTGTCACCAGTGACAGAAGCGAGCAGCAGGAGTGGTCCCACCCCGCAAGCCCCGCTTCCTCCGGGAGCCCCGCGCGCCAGCCCCACCTGGGAGCGGCCTCCTCTCCCAGGCCGCCCTCGTCCGGCCTGCTGTCACCCCTGCTGAGACAGTGGACGATTGAGCTGAGAAATCAAGTTGGATTGCTGTCCCGATCCTGCACTGGGTTCTCCTGGTCTGTCTGATCGATTTCACTCTGAGCGACACAGCTTGTCGCTATGAATTTTCATGCTAGTCAGCAGCCGCCAGCGCACCCAGGAACAAGGAGAGGACGGTCCCCGCCCCTCCCGTCCCTCAGACACACCCAGCCCCTGCATCGAGGTTGTTTGTCTATGGACAGATTGGGGAATGCTGCTTTTTGCAGCCACAGAACTGGACTTAGGGGACCTGGCTGCTGGTTTTCCTCCCCTGTCCCCGCCCCAGCTCGAGGTGACATTTCCTACCATGGCTTTGCTGGGTGTCACCTGTTAAGCAGCTCCTCTCGGCTGGACACATGTGGCCGCAGGTGTCATGCAAATGCTGATTGTGTCTGACAGCCCCTGCGCCAGCTGCCTGCGTGACATGCGCCAACTGCCACACTCGTGGTACGATGCTGCCCACGGCATGGCCGACGCAGCAAGAAGAACCGAGGTGACCGCAACTCAGGCGAGTCCTACTAGGTGGCGTTCCGGGCCCTGTGGCCTTGAAGTGATTGGTAGTGATAGAATGGAAACAAAGGGTGGGGGAGCCTTGTTTCTTACACTGATGCCCTGCGGACTGTACATCTGACTGGCTGCGAGTCCGTCACTGTATCCTCCTGTCTGGCTGATAACATGGCGAAGGGTATCCACCTAGACAGAGGAACAACAGAGAGGAGGTTAGTCAGAGACGCGGCCAGCGCACAGTCAGCCTCTCACAGGCTGCCAAGGCAGCGCAGTGGCTCTGGACGTGCTCTGGGGCAAGAGTCCGTGAGGAGGTGGTGAGCCCTCCTCTGAAGGCCAGATCCATGACCAGTGCTGCGTTCAGTGAGCAAGATGGTGAGAGGAGCAGGGCCCGAGAGTGACCCAGGGCGCTGGGCAGGACGGCAGGGCAGCTGTGGCTGCAGGAGGGAGGGTGGGGTGTTCTGCCTCCCCCGGCCTCCCCTACAAGCTCCCTCTGCAGTGCTGTCTGGAGGGGCCTGGGCAGACAGCTCACAGAGACCAGACCACCCAAGACCCCATGGCTGTGAGGACACCCAGGAAGGCCAAAGTCTGACCGCGGACCTCACACTAGCCTCCAGGCTGTGTGTCTGAGCAAGGAGCTGGCTTGCTGGCCAGCAGGCATGGGGTCCCTGCTCCTCACCCAGGGTGGGAAACTGGGTCACCCAGCTCAGAACTGCCAACCCTGACCCGAGTGTCTGCCGTGGCCCTCTCCCATGCTTCCTGCCACGGCCAGAGGGCCTCCTGAGAGCTGCCAAGGTGACCAGCTTCCCAGGAGCTCTGAGGATCTGTACAGGACGTGGTGCTGGCCTCCTGACACGGACCTGTTTTTGGAAATTCAAGTCCACTGACCTCGAGGGTGACTGAGAAAGTGAGTTGGCTTGGTGCTTTAAAGCTTCAAGTGGAAATGTGAGATGCTAACACCCTCGCTGGCTCACTAATGAGTCCTCCTTTTGGAAAACGCTGACCTACAGATGAGGGGCAGACTGGAAACGGAGACGCTGCGGGCCTCCTCCCTTTGCCTAAGAAGCACACGGTCCTGCTGTGAGAGCTGCTGCGGACACCTGGCCCTATGCCTACACGCCCTCCTGCCTTCCACAGTGACTGGCAACCAGAGCCCAAGGCATTCACCCAGCATGGAGGAGATCCCACAGCAGTGGCTGTCTTTGGACTGCTGTGGTCGAGCGGGCTGCTGGGCTCTCTCCCCTCTCCTCTCCTCTCCTCTCCTCCCTCTCTCTGGCAGACGCAGGGAGCCTGCGTGACCGGCCCTGGGACTCTAGTGCATTCACCTGGTGGCACAGTGGCTGGTCCCTACCTGTGATTGCACGTTGGCTCCAACCTGGGCCCCTTGGTAAGAGTCCCCATTGAGTGACTGCACGCTCATGAACAAATCTCCAGAGTTTGACATGTTAAAAGAACTGGAAGAACCTGGAAAGGAAAGAGTGAGGCACCTGAATCACAGACAGGAAAAGGCCCCGCACTGGCAGCCAGGAGCAAGAGCCGCATGCAAAGCCCCTGGGGACCAAACAGAAGTGGCGTCCAGAGTTTGGTTAGTAGCAGGAGGCACAGCAGGCCACACGGGCATGCGCCGCAGTGTTAGGGAAGCCGTCCTCACGAGGGCTCAGCAGCGCCGCCACCCAGCCGCTTCCAGCAGGGAAAGGAAAGTCTGTCCCTCTCAGCCAGCCTGCTGCGAGCCCGTCCCCTGCCTCCAACGTCCCTGGGTGGCCCCGGGGGAGGACACGGGCCGCTCAGTGATGAACTCACATGGGGCAGCACCTGGAGGATGGCCATGGGGCAGGCACACCCTGTGGCCCTGGGTGGGTCTGTTGACATTCCCAACTTCCAGAAAGAGGGTCAAGCTCCTTGCTGGGTGGCCAGCGCCCCAGAGGGTCACGAGCTCAAAGACCCGTGGGGATGATCTACCTTCCCTGCAACCTGCCGGTGCGCAGGGCAAGATGGTGACAGCCCAGGGAGCCAAGCATGCATGACGTGAGGGGTGACGATGGCCTTGAGTGGCCTGAGAATGGGCAGTGGCCAGGTTTCTGCCCAGAGATGTGGCCGTAGGGCCATCCCGGCACTCCCCAGACCCCGCTGGCTCCAGAGTGGCAAACCTAGCCCAACCTCAGCTCAGCGCAAGGGCTCGCGGGAGCTCAGCATTACCCCGAAGTCGCTGTGCAGCTCAGCGCGTTAGGAAAGAAAGCTCAGCGTGCAAGGTTTGGTTAAAACACACGTTAGCCTGGAGAGGGGAGACCCCAGGGACCCAGGTCAGCCGTTCCACTGCCTTTCTACCCTCAGGGCTCGGGCTGCTGTGCTCCGGCCCTGGTGCTCTCGACAGCCACCGTCAGTGAGGACCCACGGAGCACAGTGAGTGCCTCAGCTCTGACACGCACTCCCTCTCCTCCCAGGATGGCCTGGGCTCTGCTGGAGAGCTGGCCTGCCCACAGGAGGGCTGCAGCGAGGCAGGGGAGGCTTTTCCTTGCAGAAGGACCACCTAAGCTATGTGCTCGGAACTGTGCCACTGCGCCGTCCACTTGATACCTGCAGCACCACGACACTTCAGAAGCAAAAGCCACTTAGGGGAACAAGACGGCTCACAGACTGGTCTGCCTGCAGGGAGCTAGCTATCTACTACTGGACCGGTCCTCCATCCAGCTATCCACTAGCTCCTGCTTTCCCAAGGAAGAGGAAAGGCTTTCTTTAGGGGGCAAGGTGCCTCAGGCATCAACCCCAGTACTGTGGCATCTCCACAGCTCTGCAACATGTCCCATGTCCCCTGGCATGTGTGTCTGTTAGCTTGCCTAAAAGGAATCAGAAAAGTTGGGGCTCAGCAAACAGGCCATTGACCCGACCAGGTGTGGCTCGTGGCCAGGGGCTCTAAGGTACTCAGGAGTAACTCCCTTCATTAGTATGGTCAACCTTGGCAACTATCCTTCCCAGCCTAAGAGGACACACAACACCCAGGCCTCTAGTTATGCCCCCTAAAGTCTGTCTGTGATCTCAGAGATGGAGCTCGCACTGTAAAAGCCATTGCAGTAATTGTCACCGTACATGCTCACACTTGGGTGCCGCTGGAACCCAGATCATTACTGTGTCCACGCCACCAGACTGCTCACTTCCCACCCACAAGGCTGCTGATGTGAAGCCCTCCTCGGCCCTGAAAGTGTTAGAAGCCCAGGCACTTCTCTTCTGTAGCCAGCACACCGGCTGAGGCCTGGCTGGTGGTTTGCTGGAAATCCGCACACACTGAGAAACGGGGACAACCCCCAAAGGGCTACACCATGCCCAGTGACGTGGCATCCATGGACCACAAAAGCAGGGGAAGTCACCACTTGCAAGACACTCTGCAATCGACACAGATGATTTTAAAAATACATGTGCATAAACTGTAAATATGTCTGGCTGCCTAATGTACACAGAGATAAATATGCGCATATAAATGTCCTTCATGTACAAGTGCATTTGTATCAGAGCAGTGATTGCAGATAGCCCTGCGCTCTCCGCCGTGCTGGTTCAGCACCTCATTGTCTGTACACAACACCATCATGGCTCCAACTCTCTGGTAAGTATCCAGAGGCAGCGGCTGTGCTGAAGAAGGGTGGGTACGGCTAAGGCCTCAGCCAGGCAGAAGTCCACCTGTAACCCAGGAGTGAGGGCAAGCCATGCTCTGTGCCCAGCACTGGGGGTCGGAAGGCGCTCATTGCAGAGTGGATCACTCCCGAGACGCACACGATGCCCAGTGAGGAGCACGGGCTCTTGAGGTGCTGTGGAAAGCTCCCAGGGCCGATGCCAAAGATCTTCCTGGAGCCTTACCTGTGGGTTGCTGTGGGGTGATCAGCGATTACTAGGAGCACATTGTAAGGTGTTCTCGTCAGGTAGAACTTTCTGGATTTAGTGCAGGAATGAAGGCAAGTGGCTCATTTAAATTGCCACACAGATATTTGGATGTTTACAGAGAGAGATGTCAGCCCTCAGCTACAAGGACAGATAGAGGCCGCCCAGGGCCTAACGCATGTGCTTGGGCACACACCAGGGTCTGGAAGTCGTCAACATCCCTTTCCTAAAACAATTTCCCAAGGTTGATTTCTTTAGATGACTTAAGTTTGTTCAAAAAAACAACAGCAGCAACACCAAAGCAAAAAACTTGACTTCATAATTAAAAAAAAAAAAAAAGGAATAAGAATAAGCAAAGCCCTAAAGCTAGAGCAGGGCTTGTGGGCCCGCACGGCTGACAGTCTGGAACATGTGCTCCGTGGGCCGGCTGGCCGGACTCCTTGTCTCTGCTCAGTAAAGCCAGGGATGCCCTCCCTCCACAACGCTGACAACTCAAATGTCTCCAGAGCTTGCCAATGTCCCCTGGAGTGCAGATGTGCTCCTCATGGAGAAGCAAGGACCTAGAATGAAACCAGGTTACTCTTTTCCCCTTAAGAAACTCAAAAGTGCTTTAAAATATTAGCTCATCATTTCTCACTGAAAAGTGCATAATTTTAATGAAGGAGCTGTGTGGGAAACACGGCCTCAAGTGCTGTAGTTTGGAAAGCAAGGGTTCAGATAGATGTGAGAGCAGCCTGGTTAGCCTGGACTCCCCGCATCTGGAGGCAAAGGACAGACCCTCCTCTCTCTGCGCAGGCTTAATTGCATCTCATTCTTGCTCCCAGGATAGGGCTCTAGTTTGTGTGAGGTCTTAATTCATGCTTTTATAATCTCATCAAAACCAGGAAATTGAGAAGGCATCATTCTTGGTCTCTCCAGAAGAACGACAGGCACAGGGTTTTCACAACTGCTCCACCAGGTCTGCATTTCTGCTGCCTTGTTTCCTAACTTCCTCTCCTCTCCTTCCTTCTCTCCTTCCGCTTCACTTCCTGCAGTTTGTTCAGATCTGCTGGTGTAAACTATAAAGCACACCCGACGCCTAGATGCTTGCTGATCCCACAAAGGTCCTCGTCCTGAGTGACGTGGATGAAATAGTTTGAAGAAAAGGTGACAAGATGAATTTCAGCAAATGGAGACATTTAGAGGCAGCTAGCGTAAAGGCACTGAAGTGCTGGTCCCCACACAGGCCCTGGAGTGTGGCCTGTCCACCACAGGAGGAGTGGGCACCCTGCGTGACGCTTTTGGACAAAGGCCTGCTTCCACGTCCCTAGGCAGCAGAACACCAGCTTCAGACTGTGCTGGATGTGCTATCACACGTCAGCCTCTCTCTTAAAGCCATCTCTCCTTTGAAATGCCTGAGGAGCAAGTCCTTAGCCTGATGGACACCTGTCCAACAGTTGGGAAGTTGCTCATGTCTTTCTGGGCAGGGATTTGGGTTATGTTAAGAGCAGAAGGAAATGCCCATTGACCACTGTTCCTGTTAAGGCATTTATCTTTCAAATCCCTTGCTATTGCACATATACAGGGGTGTTTTCTTCAGCCTCTACTTTAGAATGAGCCTATAAAAGGGCTCCCCTGCATACTGTTTCCAACAATTGGGGCACGGCCAGAGGCTTAGCTCAAATTTTGCACAGTAACTTATTCTGTGCTCAGAACAGTCACGTGAAGTTTAAGCCACTAGAAAAATTCCTTTGAGAATGTAATCACAGACTGACACTGTCAGAAGCCACATGATTCTCAAACCCAGCGTAGGGGGTTAAAATGCTTACGTTCTCTTTTCTGGGGGCTTTAGGAAGAATAAATAGTTAAGGATTTAGTAATGAAGGGAGTCCACAGGGCCCTTCTAGGACTAGCCATAAATCATGCTGAGCCATCTGTGATGCAGATCTATCAGGGACGGGAAGACTCGTTCTGATGTCTGCTTTGCGTTGCGATGACCTTTGCAAGAGTGCTGAGTGCATTTTTGCTAATGTTGACAGAATCACCCTCTTCCAAAGAGTCCAGAGGAAATGTCTGTCCAGCAGAGGAGCTTGCCCTGTGTTGCTGGGTCTGAAATGTGCATCCGCTGACCAGACGGGGAGGAGGAGACGCCCCAGTCTCAAACACATTCCTTGCAGTGGCTCATGCAGCTGGGCTGGACTGCCTGCCGCCCACCACAGCCCTCTGCAGAGCCCAGGCCCTCCTCAGCTCCTGTGCTTCATTCCGTCTAAACAGAAGGCATGGTGTCACAGCCACTGGCCTGGAAAACCTCACGGTGACAAAGTAGAGCATCTAGCTCACAGGAGGTATCACGGTGTGGACCTCACGTGTCTCCAACAGGCAGGAAGAGAACCCATCGTAGTGGACAATCGAGGTCTGGGTCAAAGACACCTCATACTCCACATGGTAGATGGGGTTTCAGAACCACATCGCGGTCAAGTGCATTTAGATTTGTCGTTCGCCCTCATTCTGTTGTCAACAAGCTTCTTGGATGTGAATCAGCCGAACCATGCAACTTGCTCACTGTGGGGAAGGCAGAACCCAGGGCCAGGTGTCTAGTAAGGAACCGAGTCTGTTCCTCCTCACACACCAACACCAGTGTGCTCTCCAGGCCACGCGAGCACTGGGTTGTGTTTCACACACTACCGACGTTTTGCACCGTGGACATTCAGAACCGATGGCTTGAGGCACACCCAGGAATATATTGTGTCAGCCTGAGCTCAGGAATTGGTGACATGATGCAGTCACCAAAATAAAACGCACAGCACAGCATGTGACTGACGCTGAAACACAAAACTGGAATTGGAGTAATTCGAATTATTAAAATCTGGTGATTTTCTTTGCAGTTTATATAAAGAAAACCAAAAAAATAAAACAGTAAAGGATAACTGCTATCAACATTGTATGGAAATGACTGTAACCTGGCTTGAAGACCAGAATGTCCACAGAGTGAGCACTCCTGCATAGAGCCTGCCAGCCAGGGCCCAGGTTCTACGCTGGGGACAGCAGGACAGACGAGGCCGAACCCTCACGGGACCACTGTGAAGCACTGAGTCTACCTTAATTATAGAATCTCTGAATTTAAAGATCATCTCAAAACCAGACACTGCATCTGTCTTTAACACACACGCTGAAGCAAGCCTCAGACTCAGCCGGCAAACAGCACGCTGCTCCTTCCGCATGAAAGGGACTCGCCAAAGTGGCATCATCACCAAAGACAATACGTGAACACATAAATCAACCAATCCTAAACCAAGAACCTAAAGAGTTCTTTCATATGTTAAAGCATCCCCCTATCTGTGGGGAAGGTGGCGGTGGCCGGGGGGCACAGAGGGTGGGAGGGCAGGGGGCAGGCGGACAGGATCAAAACCTGATATGTGCATGGTGGGGACTCACTGGAACCCATTAATTGTCACAGTGTGACCAGATAATTATTTTGAGAGGACAGTCCAGGAACAGTTAGGTAAATCTGAACGTGGCCTCTGTATTCTCCATTCACGGCAGGTCAGCGTGGGATGGGGGTCCTGGTGATGTAAGAAAGCATCTTGCTCATGGGTGATGCTGTTGGAGCTTAGAGGTCACGGGCCACGTGTCTGCAGCTTCCACATGGTGCCATGTCTCGCAGAGAGGAAGATTCAAGAATGTGCCCAGTGCTATCAGTTGTAAAATATAGCCAACGGGTTTGCAGATATTCATTGTACCATGTTTTCAGCTTTTCTGTAGATTTGAAAGTTTTTAAAATAGAATGCTAGGGAGAATGTTGTTTTAATTAAGCAAAGAGGAATAAAATTCTACCACAACCTGTGAAGCAAGAAATGAGTGGATAGACTATTAGGACCACTTCATGGTGCGCTTTTAATTTCCACAGCAAAAACAGCGAACGTTTGTGGCGTCCTTCATTTGTGCAAGATGCTTTTCACAGTCTCACTTAATTTTCAGAATCACACCTTGATATGGAATAAGTTTGAAATTTCCCAGCGTGGTCTTGGGAGGGGACCCTGATTGGAAGGGAGGGTGGGGGACTTCTCTTGAAGCTGGGGCTGTCTATAATACTATTTTTTTCATCTATGCTTGAAAATTTTACCAGTGAATGTTAGGGACTATTAAATTCTTCATTTAAACAAGAAAAAGAAAAGAGACTTACAGAATTAAAAAAAACCAAACCAACAAAACCCAATGCAGCAAAACGAGTGTAAAATGGAGATTGAGCCCCCAAATGAAAGGAATCACTAACCAGCGGAGTTGGGGGTGGAGGGCGAGTTAGCTTGGCTTCCGTGGGCTGACACGTTGGTGGCAGTGACCGCCGTTTTGGCAGCATAAATATTGGCTTCCTCTTGAAATTTACCTATGTTCTTCTTGTACCGGATTCTCTTATTTCCAAACCAGTTTGATACCTAGAGCAGTTTGAGAGAAGTAACAAAGTCAACGTTTCGTCCTTGAGAAGCTCTGCAGAAGGGAGGGAAGGGCCCATGAACACACAGGCTAGTGGTCTTACCTGCAGCATCGGTTACGAGATCTGAATACGGGCCCCAAAGGAGCAACCTCATCAAAGATCCCCTTGTTAATGTAGCTGAAATTTAGCAAAAGCACTGATGGAACATTTTCCTACAGAGAATCTGCTCATTTAAGCTAGGACTCTTTTAGTTTAGAGCAAGCATTTTAAATTTGCTCACCTCCCAATTTATGACCCTAAAGTCAACATATCAGGAGAAATGCCTGTTTCTTATCAATGCTAAAGCTGACTTTGCACAATCAAAACACACAGACCTTTAAATAACCATATAAATCTCCATCAGCATACGGGTGTTTCCGTGCATGTATTGGTCTCAATGGCTGGGAAGTTAAAGAGCTCTAACATGGACTTGGATTCTTAGCTGCAACATGCTGTGCACCTGAGGAGCCACGGACTCCACCCAGTACCTCTCACTGGGTGTCTCCTGCAAAGCTTGGTGCTGGCCGCTCAAGAAAAACAGAAACACACAACTGATTAGTCCTGGGAATCCCAGGCTTTAACTTTGAATGCCAATAAACACCACAATCCAGTTCCTTTCATTTGCTAATCTATGTCCTCCATGAGGCTCCCAGCAGCATTCCTGGCTTGGTTGGGACCTCTGCCAGGCTCAGTGGAGACACAGTGCAGCTCGACCCCTGCCTTCAAGAGGTTAAGCTCCAAACCCTACCTTTCAGATGAGATCTTGAACTAAAATGTGGTGGTTTTATGTAATTAGAACACAAACCACAGTTTTGGTGAGGGGTGGTGAATTGGTCACACATGGAGCACAGCTTACATGTAATTTATATTCAGTTCCCAAACAAGAAAATTCTTGCAAAGCTATACTTACTTTTCAAATGCATCCATAAAGGTAAAACATCTTGTAAGGCTAGCCCTCGGAGGCCTGCGCAGTTTACCCTAGAGAAGTGCAAGCCTCTGCTATAGGAATACAACTGCATCACTGAGATACCAGCAGACAAGAGCAATAATTCAATCACAAAGTGCTTGCTTTATTGTTGATGCAGGAAAACAGTCAAACTGGAGGAGGGACCATCCATTGTAGGGCCACTGCTATCTAATCCCACCTTGAAATTTGGGTTTTCCTTGACATACCTTTCATCCCTTATATGAATCTATCAGGCTTATCTTTAAAAAATTTTTTTTTTTTAATAAATAGAAGAGGGAGACAGTAAAAAAGGTAGGGAGATTTTTTTTGGAGAAAATTGGAAGCAAGAAGGAAAATACGGAGTAGTTTAGGAGACTGTCAAGGGGGAAGGCAGGCATAAGGACCACGTCATCAGCTGCGTACGAGACAGGAGGAAGAGGGTGCAGAGGGCCGGCCTCAACGGCGCCCTCATGACTGAGGACAGGGCTGGTGGGGAGGTGTGGTGTCAGCTCAGCTTTGTCTGCACCGTGTCCCACAAAAGTCAAATGTCAATGCTGGATTCGTGTCCAATAACCATGGACAGAGAACACAAGGGCGAGGGCCAGGGCCGCACGGGGAAGCCGGCCTGACTGAGGTGAGTACAGAAGACTGCGTCGGGAGAGTTGGATTCGCAAAGTGAACTGAGTTGGAAGAGCCTGTGGACAGAGCCACGGCCAAGTGCAGGGAGGTGAAGTGTGAGCTGGTGTCCCGGGAGTGGACTGGAGCAGAGGCATGTCTGTGCCGAGTGTGCAGACTGAGCTCCCACAGCCAAGTGCTCGGGAGAGCTGCAGAAAAGTGTGCTCCGGGACTGGGGAACTCAGTCTCTCCCAACCCTGGTGGTGCTGACGTGGCTCGTGGCCACCCCTGGAGTACTGGCAGAGAGGATGGCTGGCTGGGCTCCAGAGAGAGCGTGGACGCACTTGGGATGGACTTGGGTCTATGAGCACGCTTTTGCTCTGGGCCACAGGAGGAATCAATAACTTTTAGCAGATTTCAGAAGAACCTGTGACTAGGAGAGGTTAAGCACCGTCGGGCTTGCAGAGCTGACAACGGAAGAGAACAAACAGTTCCAGAGCAGGTAGGGAGCGGCCCTCCGAGAAGGTGAGTGACCGGGAGGGAAGAGAGCCCGGGAGACCAGCACGGAGGAGGCCAGGGCAGAGGGTGTAGCACCTCCTCTCCAGGAGAAGACACGGAGGTAGTGAGTCCCCTGGACTCGGGGACTGGGGGCCAGTTCAATGCACTATGTGATCCAACCAAACATAACTGACAGAGGGTTCAGCTCAGACCTCAAGGGAAAGACTGAACCCCAAGAGTCCCCACTTGACAGTGTGGGAAACAGGCTCCTGGCTTGTGTTCTGCGTGAGGCACATACCATGCTGTCTCCCAGTAGGGCTGTTTGGCACATGCAGACAGCTGGGCTGCTGTGGGAGGGACAGGTGTGACGGGGAAGGAACGGCAGGCTGGCCCTGGGTGGTGAGGCGGCAGAGCATGCAGACAACATCTCCATGAGCAGGGTACTGCACTGAGTTTACGTAATGTGGGCCGGTTGACGGGATGGGCTGGGACTCCCTGCAGGCCGCACACAGGCCAGCTCGAGCAGCCCCCTTCACCGTGAGAGGGACTTGAAATTCTGCACCCCAGACCTGGACGTCATGCATGGGCCGTTTAATCCTTCCACAGAAAGAGAAGAGGCCACCACTGAAATTCTCTGATTTTCGAACGAAGGTGCTTCACCCTGGAGCCATTCGCTCAGCAAACCTGCAGCAAACAGCAGGAAAGCTCTCTGCTTCGTAACCGAGAGTCTAGATCTGGCCAAGAAGGCTGCAGCCCTGGGAGAGCACAAGCCTACGTGAGGGTGACCCCAACTCCTGCTTTCCCACAAGTGTCGAGGCTGGAAACAACCCTACCCGAGTCACAGCACCTAGGGACGTCCGTCCCTCCGCCTCAGCAGACGGACGTTCTAAGGGCACTGGCCCTGGTGGCCAGCCCAGGCTTGCGGGGCCCTGGCAGTCCTGCCCTTCAAGCACCTCTCATGGAGCTCCGATCCCAACAGCACCTCCGTGTGCTCAGCTGGACACAGGCTGGTGGGCCCAGCCCCTGCGGGCAGCAGTGGAAGCCGGGCCCCTGCCAAGGAGTACCCACTCCCCTCAAAAGGTGACACATGAAGCGTCGCCCCGAGTGGCCTTCCCCACTTCTCTCCCATCCTGCTCTGGGTGGAAACGCCCGCACATCCGTTCTCTTGCAAGTGACAGAATCCTGAGGAAAACTTCCTCTGACAGATTTCAGAGCTCTCACGCTGTTCTCAACGAGACTGGAGATGATTAATATTCGAGGTTCAGACTGAATGAGGAGTTTGGGTGGATCCTCCAAGGAAGGGAAGGAAACACATAAATGTGTGTCCTGTTTCTGCACCACCTGCGCATCTCCACCTAGACCCACCTGCAGCTCCCACCCTTCTCCTTTGTACGGAGGTTGAGGACTCCAGGTCCCAGTCTCATATCAGGCACCTTCCCAAGTCAGCAGGCACCTGCCGGGTGGGGAGGGGCACTCTGTGACGTGTGCAACCACCCAGTGTGATGGTCGGTGACGAGCTCAAGGCCTTCAGTCCACAGGTGCAGGTGCAGCCCATCGGGGACGACACCTAGGTCCCTGGCATTGAATGGCTACTTAATGACAAGCTTCCTTCCTGGGTTGGGGCAGGAGAGAAGCAGAGCTTCCCGGTTGTGTGAGAAACCTCCGCCACAGCAGAGTGCTCCCTGGGAGGGGCCCTGGCCAGGGTCCACTCTGCTCTTACCTGGCCTCACGAGGCTCGAGCGCCCCGCAAGGCAGGATTGCCCAGACCCGCCGCGTGGCCCGTGGCTCCTTACCTGCGAGACCGTGATGCCGCACTTCTTGGCCAGCTCCTCTTTGGCCTCCTCACTGGGGTAGGGGTTGCTGAGATGGGAATAGAAATACTCGTTCAGGATCTCCGTGGCTTGCTTGTTGAAATTCCGTCTCTTCCGCCTTCGTGCAGAGAAAGGAAAGGCAACCATGAAACATCTGCCCCGATGAGCACAAGGAGGGAGGGGCCAGGGTTCACTTCTGAGGGCAGACACATTTTTAGCAAAAGGAGAATCGGAGTCTGGCAGAGGGGCTGGACGACCCCAGGAACAGAGCCGCCCGTCTCGCCAGCAGAGCGAGGATGTTTGTGCAGAGCGCTGAGGAGCGGGGAGTCTCAAAGGCGGGCCATCTTGGCGGCAAACCCCAGTTGGTGATTCGGGTTGCCTGTCTGGGCCTCCGCTTCCCTGGACAATGGGAAGGGAGTCATCCTGAGGCCGCAGGTGAGCACAGGGGAGGACTGTGGCCAGCCAGAGTGCCCAGCAGAGTGCCCTGCAGGCTGCGCTCCAGGCCCTGCATGCGCGGCCGGCCATCAGCCCAGTGATTCCCTTTCCTCAGCTAGTGAGGGAGGCATGGCGCTTCCTAGGTGTAGATGGAGAACTGCCTGCAAAGGTACCCAGCGGCCGCGCTGCGGAGGCTGGTGTTCACTTGGGTCTGCCTGACTACGCAACAAATGCCGCCTCTTCCTTCCACACAAACTGGCTCCTGGCGATTATGCAGACGCTGCAGCCACAGTTAAAAATAAGTTATCACTTCCTTTCCACTCGATTCCCATGCAAATGCATGCGGTATTTTCAAAAGGCACCTGGGGAAGAGGGCGGGGACAGACTGGAATTACCCTGACTGCTTGGCCTCCTTCAAGAAAAGTGGCCCTTCTTAGCAAGAACAGCTGCTAAGTGGTAAAACAAAGCCCACCAAACCTTTCTCATGCACAGGTTGCCAAAGGAAGACCACTTCTGAATGAAAGTGTTTTTCTGCCTTTTTACAAAAGGTGCTAATTGAACTAATTTGAAGTGAGAATGGCTGCACTGCCTCCACACAGCCAAAGCCTGCGGCTGCTGGGACGCCTGGGGAGGCTGAGCTCCCTGCAGGCCCGCCTGGCCCTCCTTGACGAGGTGGGCCCTTCATCTCTAAATTAGCTCCATTAGCACTTCAGCCTTTCTTGCTTTTATCAAAAGCCTTTCCTATGGAAAAGACCTCTAGAACATCCTGGTTACGTCTGGATACAGAATTTCCCAATTTAGCCAACAGAAAGCACTGATGGCCTTCCTAGACAGGAAATTCAGCTAATACTGTGTTTCCAGGGTCCCACTTGGATTAATTAACACAATAAAGTGCCTGATTTTACCGGATGAACACCATCTGTCCACAGGTATTAACCACATCTGTCCAGATTATGCCAAGCCCAAGTCACTCTCCCAAATCATGCTGCGTTTCCGGGTCACCCAGCATCAGAAATTGGACAGATTGGATTAAAAAGCCCAAGTAAGAAGAGGCATGTGATAGAAGCTCCCTCAGGACGGGCTCTGAGGAGGGCAGGCGCGTGCTCCAGGCTCCAGCTTCTCTTCAGACAACCTCTGGCTGCTGCTCTGCCTGCAGGCAGTGGTCCTAGGCCTGGGGAGCCTGGGTCCCCCCTCCATTGTTTGCATTAGCATTAAGCTGCATTTTTGGGGACTCCTCCAGCTGAGCTCCAGGAATTCTCTCTGGAGTGGCAGTGGTGTAGGGGGGAGTGGGCAGCTGGCGACGTGCCTTCTCACAAGGGGGCTCCCCTGTCCCGTGGACGGGCTTGTTGCCTCTATGGAAGCTGTCTCCTTCCAGGCCCTTGGGGGTCCTGGGATCAGGATATTTCAGAGTTTGGGGCAACAGTGAGAACAACCCCTTTCTGAAGGCAAGACATGGCATCAACGACACCCGGGCTCCTTGCAGTGGCTGGAGGCCTTACCAGCACAGTCAGTTGACACCCATGACTTCAGACCCATCGGAGGCCCTGACAGTTGAGGATCTCAGTTTTTAACGTAAGAAGCATGGATGCTGAATGATACTGCTGGACAAGCACAGTGTTCCAGGGACAGGAACCTTTTGAATCACAGGGCCCATGGTGGACATTTCTCCTAAGCCTGGCAGTAGGGAGACACGAGAGTGCCACAGACAGTAACTGTGTCTGGCAGCCGTCGCCCCGTGCCCACTGTGTGTTCTAGGATGCCCCCAACAGAGTTTCCAACACTAGTCCCGCTTTCCATCGAACCCGCCTCATCTTCCTGCACCCACATTACTGGATGGCACCGCAGACTCCACTCACCGTGGGGCCATTCACTCTCTCATTCACTCAGTCCCGGCTGGTGCCACACCTGGGCACGACTCAGCTCTCCCTGCTTCCCGACCCTCAGAGACGGCTCTCCCCAAAGCAAGTCCTGCCAGTTCTGTCCTTTAGAATGTATCTCTTTTGCTCCTGCCCTGTGGCATTGCTGTCTTTGAAGCGGGATGTCCAGCGGTGCTTTTCCATGTCTGTGCTGTTCGATGTAGTGACCGTCAGCAGCAAGATGCTACTTTGCAGCTGGAACACGGCTGGTGCAGCCAGAGGACTAGTTTTTAGAATGCTATGTTATTATTTGATATTTTAATTAATTTACACTTGAAATCAAGCAGCCATATGCTGGATAGTGCAGCTCCAGACCCATGGCTTCAGAGGCAGGCCAAGCAGCCTGCAGGAGAGAGCTAGCCCTGCTCACCATGGAGAGCATGGGAAGTCTGTGACATAGCTCACTTCCATTCAAGAAGCCAGTGACGGCCCAGGTCAGAGCAGCTTTCCCTGCGCATCTGCATGAGACGCGAGCTGTCTGCCCTGGCTGCCCCAGGCCTGTCCTGGGCCTCCTCCGAGTTCTGTGGTCTTCAGGAGAATCACTCCAGGCAGCTTCCTAAGCTGCGATCCATTCAGGCCACAATGACAAAGTGTGATGGTGTGGCAGGCGCGAGCAGGAAACACGCAGGCCTGTGGCCCCCAGTGGGTGGCGGTGCGGGTGCTATGCCTGACACTCCGCTGTTTGCTTTCATAGTGTCTATTTGTTCCCAATTACAGAATCACCCCAAGACACAGATATAAAGCTGAGGTTCTGGGAAGAGAAGTCACTCATCCAGGCTCACAAAGGTCATCAGGGTGTAGCTGAAATTCAAATTCAGCCCAGTCAGAATTTTCACAGCGTCCCTGGCAGTCCCGCCCTCACCAGGCTGAGGGTCTCGCAGGGCAGGAGGCAGATTCTGAGCCCACGTGGACTCTGAGCTCCTGGTGACTGTCCCGTCCCTCGGGCCTCACCCCCTCTGCAGCCTGGGCACAGCCTTCTGTCTACAAAGCAGCCCTGGTGGCTCTCAGGCCGCCCGCCTCTTCTGTGCACCTCTGTCTCTGCAGGTGCCACAGTTTACCTGTATCTTTCCACAGCAGCACGTCCCAGGGTAGGAGCCACATCTCTGTGGAGTTTGCAGCCTGTGCCGGATGCATAGCCAGCGCCTGGGAGGAAGGTGCTGGCGTGGCCGGACTGTGTCTCTCTGCTTTGCTACGTGTCATCCTCCCTCCCATCCCACAAGCAGCTCTGGGCAGGTCTCAAGATGGAGCTGATAGGTGGACGAACTTCAAAGGCAGCTCACTGCTTTCTGCTTATTTGTAAGAGTGTGGTTGTCCCAAGAGCTCTGTGAACGCGAGGCCCACGTTCTCGTGGATCTCCGTCCTCTTTGTCCTTCCAGTGGTTGACAGGCTCCCACGGATGACGAGCCAAGCAGGTGCATGAGTGCACAGAAGCAAGTCCGATGGACTTCCCGGGCCGCCCTTCCTCTCCGGCACCCTGTTCTTTAGTAACTCATTCAGGAGCAGAGGTGTGTGTCCACGTCACTATTGCTACCTTGGATGAAATGTCACAGAAAAATCGTCACCACTTTTGCTGAAAAACCTTTAGGGGTTAATAAGTTCTCTCTCATTCTCTTCAAGGATCATGTTGTTTCTCCTCCTGAGTGGTCGGGCACTGCTCGGTCCACAGCGGGACAGGGCCGATGCTGGAGGCTGAGGGTGCACAGGGGTGCCTTCCCGGTCCAGCTTTGCTGGCTGTCCAGTCAATGTAAGCAAAAGAGAAAGGCCAGTGGCAAGTCCAGGCCCTCACTGAGAAGCAGCGTGGCAGAAACCCAGGTCCCGACCCTGGCGATTGGCTGGGATGGGAGCAGAATGGGATACAGCTCGTGGCCAGTGACCGGGCGGCTGACTTGGAGTAAATGAGAAGGGAGAGTGGGCTAAGCCTCCATGTGGAGCATCTCCTGCCAGCCATCACGGGGAGGGCACGTGGAGGTGAAGTGTCTGGGAGCCTGGCTCTCGGCTCCTCCTCCACCACCAGGTATGGATCTGCCCACAGCCAGGGGAGCATTGGAGAGGACCCTGAGCTCCATACGGGCTGTGGCCTGAGCAGAACAGAGGACCCTACAGAGCCAGGCCGGGACCCACCAGCAGGCACTGGCTGTTGTAAGCTGTTCAATCTGTGCTAATCTGCTACACGGCATTAGAACACTAATACAAGGCGTGTCCACCACAAAGTAGCAACAGCGGACTCTACATACCTACCGGATCACAGACGCTAATCCGGTTATCAAGGCAAGCCCTCTTTGTATTTTATTTGTCTTCCATGAAATCTTTTTTGGATGAAGCCCTGCCCATCAGACTCCTGTTGAGTAGCAGGTCCTCGGCAGAGGGCTGTACATTGCTGTGAGGTTGGCTTTGCTCTCCCTCCTGATCACAGTGAGTGATGCTGGAGGACGGGCTGGAACCAACCTCTCCGTCAGCAAGTCTGGGCAGACATTTGTTTCTGAGCTGGGAAAGGCATTTGCTCAACGTGGGCTGGCGTGTGGGGTGAGACTATTTCCAATATCGAGCACATCCGCAACGTAAATGATCACGCCTAACAACGGGTCAGTGTTTCAGCCTGGGATCTTGGCTGAGACGCAACGATTCAAAGGTCACAGCTGAAGAGAGAAAGAGACCCAGTCTTAAAGCAAAGCTCCTTCTGGTGCCAACGGGAACAATCCAGGCAGGGCCGTGGATGTGCAGTGCTGTGGACAAGTCTCGCCTCGTCTGGCGTCTTGTGAAGTCTGACCTTCCACTGGGCACAGGGGAATTACCGCAGGAAGAAATCCAGTGAGACAATGATTCTCCTCCACCCTTTCCTCCCATCTCTTTCTTGAAAAGAACCCAGTCTGGTCCAACTTTTCTTTTTTCAATCTCTGCCAACATAAATGCCAACTCCAGCATTTTAACTAGGGAGTTGCCATGGGGATGTGAGCGGCACAGGCAGCGAGCCGGCTGCGGCACAGGAAGGGCCCAGACAGGCCACCATCCCTACGCTCCTCACAGAAGCTGCCAGGCTGGCTCAGGCCGTGGCCTGAGGGGGGTGCACAGAGGGTCCCGCGCCGGCTGACTGCCCACTCCCAACACTGTCCTCGTTGTCCCTTGCTCCTGACCCATTGTGGAATCCCATTGGCTCAGAGACAGGCTGTGCTGGCTGGAGTCCCCACCATGTATTCCACGCCATCAGGACTCCAAGGAGGAGAGTGAGGGGAGGCTGGGGGGCGTCATGGGGCCCTTGGCCTGAAGAGCCTAATGGGGATGATTCCAGGGTGGAAGGCCCACGGGCAGCAGTGAATCTGTCAGATGGAAAAGGGACCCACTCTGGGTTCTGGGCAAGACCATCCAGGCTCACCAATACCCCCTGACAAGCACCACAGACGGGTCGTCCTCGGGAGTCCAGGCCGTAAGCGACGGCATCTGGGTTCACGATGAAGTGCAGGTCACACATTTGCCAGGTCAAAATCCTCTTCCAGAGTAGATGAGGAATGGACATGTCCACCTTGCGAGCTAGATGCCAGGCGCAGGCTGAGTCCAAGGGAACCGCAGAAGTCCTGGCTCCAGTGCCAGAGTGCCAAGGCTGGAGAGAAGACGTCCACCAGCTGGGCCGCAGCAGGCCGCCTCCTTCCTCTCTATGCCTGAGGGACCAGGCCTCCCTGTCCTTGAACTGAGACAGCCGAGGGTGGCACATGGTAATTGACTCACACATGCTGAACTGCAGTGAGCCTGCTCCCTGCCCCTGCGTGGGTGGAAGAGACCCCAGCTTCCCAACAAGTCTACACCTGGTGCTCCTGGACAAGGGTGCACCTTGCTGGTCAGCCGGCCATGGGCCCCAGGTAAGAGACGCATGTGAGACAGGTACTCAGTGCTGGGAGGAAACCCCCCAGCTGTCACCCTTGGGGCTCACCAGAGGGAGCAGCAGAGGGAGGACACCATTCCCCCAAACCTGCAGCTTTGCAGCACTGCCCTCTGCCTGCCTGTGACCAGCACCCATCCTTCTCCCAGCCTGCCTTTACGAGCCCAAGAGCCGTCCTTGGGTCATGGCCTGGCTCAGCAATCGTGTGGTACACCCGGAGCCTTTCCAGAGGGCCACCCCAGAGCCCGCCCCTGATCAGTGGCTCTCAAGAGGCCAGCACGGCCCTAGGGGACTCACCGGGCGTCTAGAAACCGGGACCGCAGGATCATGACAGCCTCGCACGTGCTTTGCTTGAGCTGCATCTGGATGGAGCTGAACTTGCGGTGGATGATGCTGACCATCCGCTCGATCTCCTTTGGGGAAATGGGCCTGGTCCGACTCTGCTCTCTCAGGAGGTTCATCACGTGGGTGGTGAACTCATTGCAGGCCTGCAACAGAGAGCGCAGCCGTCTGTGAGTCCAGGCCGGCCCATGCAGCGGGGCTGGGACGCCTAACAGAGAGC
>CM053410.1:89702288-89747477 GCA_028644305.1 Xerus rutilus
AGCACAGACGTCTGTGAGCCCAGGCCGGCCCATGCAGCGGGGCTGGGATGCCTAACAGAGAGCACAGACGTCTGTGAGTCCAGGTAGGCCCATGCAGCGGGGCTGGGATGCCTAACAGAGAGCACAGACGTCTGTGAGCCCAGGCCGGCCCATGCAGTGGGGCTGGGACGCCTAATAGAGAGCGCAGCCGTCTGTGAGTCCAGGCCGGCCCATGCAGCGGGGCTGGGACGCCTAATAGAGAGCGCAGCCGTCTGTGAGCCCAGGCCGGCCCACACAGCGGGGCTGGGATGCCTAACAGAGAGCACAGACATCTGTGAGTCCAGGTAGGCCCACGTGGCCGGGCTGGACGCTCTGCGGGGACCTGTCATGTGAAGAGCACTAGGAGAACACATCTTGTCAAATCAGACAGGGGGATAAATGACTGCCTGGAATTCCTTTTAGCTTGGTGGCCCCAAGGTTTGGCCATGATTCCAATTATCTAAGGTAAAAGAAAATCCTTAATTGATTTTTTCCCTTGACTTTGTTACAGTGAAAGGTGAGAACATAAATGCTAGTATAAACTCCCTGTGCTGCCCGTGGCCCAGCGTTAGCCACGAGAGCTGAGGTCAAAGGCATCAGGAGCTCTGCCTGGCTCATTATCTATGAAGTGGTACAGCTTCCAAATGTTCAATTTTGGGAAGCATAAATAATCCGAAGAGTTCAAGAGGAATCACGGAATTAAAAGCTTCAGAGACTCTCTGGGAGATTTCCCGTCAACTACTTCCAGTTCCACTTTAACCCCCACACCCTGGCCTCCTCCTCAGGGTCCACGCACCATGACACAGAGGGAGTCTGTCCTCAGGGACTTTATAAAAATAGTATCAAAACTAGGTTTAGAGAACCCAGGAGCTACCCTTGAGGATTCTCTCAGGTTATAGAACAACATGGCATCAGACTGGAGTGAAATTGGACATCAAATTTCTCTACCTCCTTATTTTACAGTTGGGAAAACTGTGGCCCAGAGAGGCAAAGGGACTTTTGTAAAAGCACACAGCAAGCGAAATGAGGCAGAAACGGCCTGAATGCTTCATATTACAGGCCGGAGGCTTCAGAGCCCAGCTCGTCCCTCTGTAGACCAGAGCCCTTTGTTGGCATCTGTAGTTGGTTTCTTTAGCTGAACAGTTAATAAAATACCTCGTGGCAGGTTGATTCAGTGACGCTGTGACACTGTATTAGATTTGTAATGAGACAGTCCAAGAGAGCTGAACTCAACGCTCCAACGCGGCACTAAGACCAAAGCACCCTCAGTGTGGGTGTTGCTGCGCTGCAGTTGCTGCCTCGGCCCGAGGCCTTTGCACCACCACGGAGCACGGAGGACAGCCATGCAGTCTGCTCGTCCAAGGAAGCCATCTAGTTTGGCTGGCCAGGGCAGGTTGCCGGGCAGCAGCCCGCCGGGCCTCGCCCCGGGAGCCTCCAGGAACCCTTGCCCTGTGCTGGGCCTCTGGCTCTGCTCACTCCTAACCCTTTGGCACATCCCGCGGTGCCCACGCTCCCTGCAGATGGAACAAACTGCCCACCTGGACTCGGAGGGGCTGTGAGGAGCGCAGGCTGCCCGGCCCTGGCCCTGGTGCCCAGGCATGGTGGGACCTCTAAAGTTCCTTGGCCGACCTGTGCCTCTTTTTCTTACTGGTGAAATGGGTGTCGACCTTGAAGGGTGCAGCAGAGGTTAAATGAGTCTCTACGTGAGCCTGGCCCTACAAATTCCTGCTGCAACTGTGGCTTTAACATATAGATAACTTGGAAACCCAGCCTACCGTTGTGGAGCCCAGGCCTCAGTCTCCCTCCTGGTGGAAATGGACGTGTGACAAACACCATTCCACGGCATCGGCTGGGACAGATGCAGCCTGAGGTCCTCGGGCACTTTCTCTTCAAACACGAGATCTGTGCTAGCAGCTCCCCCACCCAACCTCGGGCCCAGAGCTGTACAAGAAAGAGAGGGATCACACCTGCTGCGAGCGAGCTACTCCTGAGGCCGCGGCAGAGTGGACAGGAGGCCCGGCCGGCACCCCAGCCATCTTGCTGGAGGAGCAGCCGTCATGGGCCCCACCCTGCTGCACAGGCCCTGAGGGAGGAGAGCTGGGTGGGCGGGGTGCGGTCAAGTGCCCTGGCTTCACTGTGGACCCTGAATACCGAGGTCCAGTCAGGGTGCTTCCTCCCAGGCCTTTCTGCTCTGCAGCGAGCAAGCTATGGAGTCGCTACGTGCACTGCCGAGGAGGACCAAGGCAGCTGCTGGACAGCTGCCCAGGAGCGACTGTGGCCAGCGGAGAGGTCACCTGGGACAGAACACAGTGCCCCAGCTCCAGGGCCCGCCATGCAAGCCTGCCTCGTTCCACACCGTGGGCTGCTTCCTCGAGGTCAGGCCTTCTCAGGGCCGCAGGGACACCAGCCTCTGCCTACAAGCAGCACCTAAGAGGAATCCTCAGAGACCCAAGGTTTCCACGGCAGACTCAGGACGGCCACCAGGGCTCCAGTGGCCCACAGGGCATGGGGTTCTACCAGACTCCAGGTTCTAGCAAAAAGGAGATCAGGAAAGAGCAACTGGAGACAGCCTCTTAGGGAGCCTGCGGTAGAGGGGCCCAGCTTGCATCCTGCTCTCCAGGGCTCCTGCCCCCTACCAATCCCTCCTCTCCTCCATTGGACTTGGCTGCAAGCTCCTGACCAGAAGCAAGAGGGATCCTAGAGGCTACGGAGGTGCGTGGCGAGTCAGCGCAGCTCAGCGTTAGAGACCCAGCCTCACCAACACTATTATTTACAGGAGCTGGAGGGTCCCGCAAAGCCACAGGAGGATCATTTTCACAAGCAGCACTGGGAACACATCAGGCTCCATGGTTCTGGCACCTGGACAGGCCAGCTCTTAAACGCCTTAGCCACCAACAGCACCTGTGAAAGTGCCTTCCTCCAGCCCTACTTTGCAAATGGGACCCTCCCTCCCCTCCAGGGAAAGCCTCCAAGCTTCTGTGCTTAACAGCCTCAGGTGAAACACGCCATCTCCAGTGGACTCTGAGGCTGTGCGAGGAGGCTCTGACAGGAGGCTCTGACGCTGACTTTCCTGTGGACATCTGCCACTACCATTCCCCAAACAAAAGGAGACCAAGGCATCAGCTGGTAAACGACAGACTGGCAATGCCACACAGGAGCTGCTAGGCCAGAGGGTAATGTTCTCCTGGACTGGGGTTTCCTGCTTTTAAAAAGCCCCTACGAGGAGCTGTTACAAAAAAATGTAGAAGAGGCATCTCAAACCCAGCAGCTGAAAGGGCGCAGTGCCCTCTCCACAGCCGCCCCTTCCTATCAACAACACAGCTAATTTTAATGAATTATTAAGCAGAAAGTCCCTGTACAAATAAGGAAAAGTAGCTTTGGTACTTTCTAAAATAATAAATACAAACGGCTGCCACTACATGCCCACAGTTGCTCAGGGTCAATGGGCTCTTCCTATGTTTCCAATTTCCAACGTCTTTATTACTTAGAACAGGAGAGAAGTTCCTTGAGAGAAGTCCCTTGAGAGAATGTTGCTGTACCCACCTGTCTTGGGTGCCAGCATCTAGACCAGGAAGTGACGCAGGGGACAAGACAGCACACTGTCCTAGGTGCGGCCAGGCATCTTCCAGAGGGTGCCCCGGCCAACGGTCCAACACCAGAGTCCAGGGCACACCGACTGGGCACTTCCAGGGTGACCCAGGCACTTCCTGGCCTCTGGTCTCCCCTTCCTTCCCTGTATGAAAATGTGACGGCACTTCCTGTCCCAGGTACCAACCCCAGAACCGCCTTGAGAAGCAAGGGCAGCCCCGGGCGTGGTGCTTGGGATGTGCCCTTGCTGAGAGTTGTCACTCACTCAGATGAGAACAGAGTGACAAAGAGGTCAAGTGGCATCCTGAGCTGACATACAGCCAGCTTCCAACACCTTCCAACCTGACGTGTCCCCGTCCCCAGAGTGAGGAGCCACTTGTTTTGTCCGGTGCCCCTCTTGATTGGCAGGAGTGAACAGGTCAGGCCAGAGGCCAGGCGTCCTGGAGAAGGTAACCCATTAGGTTAGGGCAGCGCTAGCTTCTAGGATGGTGCAGTGGAGAAACTGGGCGAGGAGAGACGCTCTGGAGGCCCTGGGACCTGGGGGTGTTGCACGGGCCCCCGCTGTGCCGAGAACGTGGGCTCTGTCTCGGGGGCGGAGGGCAACTCTGGGTCCTCAGCAGGCCTGCGCTGATCCCTGCTTTGCCCTCCCGCTCCTGGGAGGGCTAGACTCACCCTACACGGCTTTGAGCTTCACAGTAGTCTTTCCCACACAGCAGAAGGGACTTTGTAGAAATCTACTTCAAGGGGGGATAGGAGCTATAATGAAACTTTCTTCACTTTAAATTTTAAAATGCCTATTTCTATTTTAAAATTTATATTTCTATTAAGTTTGCATTTGCCTCCCACCTAGACAGTCCAGCGTGGGCTGGAGAGGGCTTTCTACCTTTGGCTCTTCTTCTCTTTTCTTTTTTGATCCATAAAAAATAAGGAACAGAACACCTTCCATTGGACGAGAAGAAGTTCACGTAGAACTTCAGTACCATGTGCATCCAAAGAGGTGGCCACAGATGTGTCAGCTGAAGGACAGGTGCAGGCCGGGTGCGCAGCCTCCTGAGGGCAGCGCTGCTCACAGAGGAAACTGTGCCCGGGCTCCCGGCAGAGCTCTGCGTGACCAGGACGCCACATCTGCATAGAGCCTCCCCTGCCCTCCCTTCGTGGGGTGTCCACGGTCCTGCAGCTGTCCGGGCAGTGTGCAGGCTACCTGCCAGGCCTTCTCTCCAGGCTTGTGGCGCTCCAGGGTCTCCTGGGGCACCCTGCTCTTTCTAGGAGGAAGGCATGAGTGCTATCGCATGCCATGTATTACAGAAAAAGGAGACCGTGTGTGCCTGCGATTGGGTGGGAGAAGGGACTTTAAGGACAAGTCCACCACCATCAAAAGAGCAGTTATCCTAAATAAGGGACAAGGAAGGGCAAAGGAAGCTTCCCTCTTCCCATGGGCCAGGTGGTGGCCATGCTGTGACCAACATGCCCCGACCAGGCCCGAGCCACTCCACGCGGCCAGTGTCCACGGAGTACCAGGTGTTGGGTGTTCCTCGCATGGACACTGAGCTTTCCTGAGACCACCACTCATGACTGCACATGCTTCAGGTGCGTTTCTGTTGAACGCCTGGGGCTTCCAGGGTCAAGCCTGGGGACTTGGTGGCCTCCAATTCGACTGGGCTCTCTGGCCAGCAAGGAAGTGCTGGGCTCTGTGCCTGCGACGCCAAGGCCGGCTGCTGGGCCTCTGAGCCCAGGCCTGCTCACCTGCTCGTACTTCTCCAGCTCCGTGTGGTAGATCTGCCTGATCTGCGACAGCTTGGCCCTGTAGTCCGAGTGCTCCACAGAGTTGTCCGAGCCTGCCCCTCCAGAGGCTGCTGCCGCCGCTGCTGCTGCCGCAGACCCGCCGCCCTTCTCGGGCCCCGCCACCCCCTCGGCCAGCAGCATGTTGTCCAGGCGCATCAGCTGGGGGTCCGTGGGCTCCTCCTCCTGGGCTCCCCGGATACTCAACACTAGAGGAAAGAGAAAGAAAGGCAGGTGAGCAGAAGCCCCCGTGGGGAATTCCAGCCAGGGCAGTGCCGGGCCAGCCCCAGCCCTGCCGCCCGAGTGGGGAAGGAACATGGGGGTGAGGGGTTCTACACACAGCTCACGACGCTCCACCCCTCCAGGCCTCCAGCATCGCCAGCCTTGCAGAGGCAGGGACAGGGAGGCCAGGGCGGGCAGGTCGGTGCACCAGACAGAGCTTAATTCTGGGAAGGTGAGAGTCTTGGGGGCACCGTGGTGACCATTGTACAATGAAATACTGGACGCCACTGACCTGCACAGTCCAAATGGTGACACTCCTACTGTGTACATTTTACCACAATAAAAAATTCAGAACGACAAAAATTAATTACAATAGATTTATTTTTTGCTTTCATTTTCCAACTGCCAAATTTCAATTGAAGGAAAAACATTTCCTTCTTTATTTCTAATTTTAGATTTCCGTGAGCTGCAATTTTACTGACTCTCTTTATAACATTTGATTAAATGAAATTTTCGTTTCCAAAATCACCTCTGAGAGCCAGGCGCAGTGGTGCACACCTGTAATCCCAGCACTTAGGGAGGCTGAGACAGGAGGATTGAGAGTTCAAACCCAACCTCAGCAAGGGCGAGGCACTAAGCAACTCAGGGAGACCCTGTCTCTACATAAAACACAAAATAGGGCTGGGGATGTGGCTCAGTGGTCGAGTATCCCTGAGTTCAATCCTTGGTACCCCCCCCAAAAAGAAAATCACCTGAGCTAGATAAATGGAGGTAATGGAGGAAACCTGAGGCCCTGGGGCAGGACATCTCACTCCAGCCTGGCTCCCTGTGCTCCAGGCCACGCTGGCTCTGTCCTGCAGGAAGCAAGGGCGAGAACCCTGTCAAGGGGTTCAGAGAAAGTGAGATTCTGGCAGAAGGAACTCTCAGATCACGAGATGGCCATTTTTATAGACACCACAGGCGTCGAGGTGAGGGGTGACTTGGACCAAGAGAGACTCAGAGATCCAGCAAATCGGTCTTTCTTCGCTGCCTGCATCCAGCCTGCCTTATAAGGAAGTACTCATCTCAGCCCTTGCTGAGAGGTGCATGAAGGGACTTCCAGTTTTTAAAACTTGAAGAGGATCTTGGGTGGGGCAGCAAAGGAGGGAGGTGCTTATGGGCTGAGAAAAGGGCCAGAGTTTAAGTGCATGTGGGGGTGCAGGTGGCGGGTCTGAGCCCTGGTGGAGACACAACACCAGGCAATGGGAGTCGAGGGCTGCTTCAGGGGGCGCGCTTGGGCCAGCTGCCTCGGGAGCTGAGCTGGGTGGCTCCGCCCGGCTGCGACAGGGCCGCCCAGAGGTCCCGGGCCTTGGGTCCCAGATAACTCCAGCAGCACTGTCGGCTGTGCCCACAGGTTCTTGGCTTCCAAGGACCATGATGGACACCAGCCTGAAGCTGCTTAGAAAGAAATCCTAATTCTCGTTCCGAAGAAAAGCTACAGCGTGGCCGCCGTGGAGCGCAGAGAGCGAAAGGCGCAGGGGCCACCTGTGCTCTCGATGAGCTGAGGCTGAGTGGAGGGAGGGGCGCCCGAGGTGGGAGAGCAGAGGAGGGGAGCCACACTGCCCGCTGCCCGGTGCCCGCTGCCTGCTGCCCAGTGCCCACTGCCCGCTGCCCAGTTCTGCAGCGCCTCCTCCCCCACCGTGTCCGCAGCATTCCGCTGCCTGTGGACAACACTGCCATGGACAGCGCGGCAGGAGGTCAGCAGTCCCACAGCTGTGAAGGTGTCCTCGGTAGGCTCAGGAAACCGGATGGGAAGCTGCCCTCTGACTCGTCATGGGTAATAAAGATGCAGCCCTGGATTCTGTCTCTTGAGCTTATTTACTCAGGTCTCCCAAGTCCCCCAAGAACACCTCACTGCCACCAAAGGTTTCCTTTGCAGAGTGACTGTGTGGCCTTCCTGCACTGGGGCCCTTGCCACCCAATGAGGGGTCCAGCCACCCACTGCACCTGCAGCCGCAGCCCCACCCTCCTACCCCTCTGGTCCAGGGGACTCTCCAGGGTGAGGATATCCACTTGTGGGGTTCACACGCGTGTATTGGGTGAATTTTAATTGCCTTACAATCCGAGTCATTAATACACGAATGTAATTGTTTCACTGGAGATTTGAAAATCTAGAAAAAAGAAACCAAAAAAGCTCAGAAGTCCTCTCCAAGTTTCTCCAAATTGCCCTGTTTAAGTTATCCTCAAATCATAAAAATGGAAAATGTTAGAATGTGTGCAAGAACCAAGTATAAACAAGAGAAAGGCTCAGAGCAAGTCCTTCACCTTCCAATCTGTTCTACGGAAGGTTCTGGTTCTGGTGGGCATGGCAGCAAGCTTGTGGCGGAGGGGGAGGAAGGCCAGCAAAGACCAGAGCCTGAGGGCCAACGTGCCACTATGACCACGGGAGCTGGGATTCGCTGCCACAGAAGCTGCTCAGCCAGTCCGTTAAAGAGTCCCACCAACATTAAATAAATCAGTGGAGGGCGAGGTGTCTAAGCAGAGCTGATGCTACCTATTTGTTGTTGAAGCCAGCACTCGGGCAAGTGGGACACAAAATGATTATTTAAAAGCTCCTTTTTATCTCGGTGGCACCATGCAAGTCTCAAATGAACCTTTCACCAGGACACCAGAGATGTTAACGCTCATCCTCTGAGATCCAATTTCAGCCAGCGGAGCTGTTACCTAATCCAGCAACCATCACTTATGATCAGTCCCTGCCTCCCTGATGGGCACCCGCGCCCGCCCTCCTCAGACCCACCGCTTCCCCTGAAGCAGGTTTTAAAGGGCCTCGTCCCTGTTTATGCCACGCATGTGGCTTTCATGGCTGGCAGGCCTGCATCGTCCACCACCCAGGAAACGTGAGACTCCAGGGGACTCGCGGGCTGCAGGTTGCTGCGGAGATGGCTGACCTGTTTGGTAAGAGGCCTCCAGGAAGGCATTTCTTTCCCACAAATCTACCCCTCATGCGAGAGGAGTCAAGGCAGGTAAGTGCAGAAATTGTCCCAAGCCCCTTCCAAACACGGGCGTCACATGGCCTTGCCCCATTGCTCGCCTGGGGCTGTTCTTGGGTGAACTCTGGAGGAGCCAGCTGCCACAGCACCGTGGAGCCGCTCCCACGAGTCTCCTGATACTCTTCCTTCCCTTCACAGGAGGAGGAAAGCAAGCCAGACCCCTAGGCGACTTGGGGGCTGGGCCTCATGGAGGCCCAGGGAGGCTTGTTTTGTCCTTGGCTGAGTGGCTGCCTGGAGCAGCTCTGGCCAGTGCCCACGAGAGGGCACTCTCTCCCTACTAAGGACCAGCTGGCCAGGAGGGTCCCACAGTCTCCAGGGTCCAGGGCTGGGGCAAATGCCTCTGCTCAGTCAAACCGCCAGAGGAGGAGCAGGTGGGCAGGAGGGCCGAGCTGCAGAGTGGGGGGTTTTCAGACTGGAACGGCAGTCCAGGAATCCAGAACAGAGAAGAGAGAGAAAGCCTGAAGAGGGAGGCAGACAGGTGGTGTGGGAAGGGCCAGGCGGCTGCCCCAGGGAGGGTGCTGAGGGCAGGCCATTCTCTGTGATTCGAAGGTGCAAACCTCAGACAGGGTGAGCCTTCTGCACGCTACCCGGAGGCCAGTGGTGAGTTCTACTCCAGGCCTCTGCCCAAGGCCTCTGCCATCTCCCAGTCTGGCAGGACTTTGAAGACAGGATGGGGCAGAAGCTGACGGCCCCTGCAATTTTGAAAACACAGCAAACTACTTGCCTCTCAGGAGCCTCAATCCTTGTGCTCACGAAGGGCCTGCTCATGTTTCACATGTGTCCCTGAAACACGCAGCCACGTCCAAGTGCACGCAGCAGATGGTGACGGCGAGCTACCTTCCCCAGCGTCAGGGCGCACGTGAGGCCCAGAAGCGCCCGAGTGTGTACAGACACTCCTGGTCTGCTGATGCCCGAGGCGTGGTCAGTTCTAAGCAGGAGGGACACAGCCGGATGGGAGTACAGGAAGGACTTCTCCACACTGATGCTTCATTCCTGTAACTCCTGCAAATCCGGTCCTCTCCCGCGGCTCCTCAGGATGCTTCTTTGGATGGGCAGTGCCACTGTGCCATGGGGCAGACTGCCCTCTTCCTCTTGCCCAGAAACGCGCTCATCACAGCCCTGACCTGCTTGTTATTTGTTTTGCTTGTTTACTTATTCATTCACTTACGTTCAGCTCAGTGGTACAGCACCCTGGGCGCAGTCCACATTACCAGGAAAAAAAGAAAGTTTTATCTCATCCCGTTTTAAATCTCAGCTCCAACTGCTTCTGCAAGAAACCTGCCCAGGTGAGAACATCTAGACAGAAGGTGCCCAGCTCCTGAGCCACCAGAAGCCTCCACACCACGGCTACGGGCACCCTGGGATACGCCGTTGCACCTGCACCTGGCCGGCAAGGCTGAGCTCCTGAGAGGCACCTGGGTGCTCAGAGTCGGGCCTTCCCAAGAGCGACACGGCAAGCATGAGGGAGGGGGCGCTGTCCCCGGGCCTCCGCCTGTCCTGGGCCGGGAGCTGAGAGCCTGTGTGTGCCCGGCCCCCCTCCCGCCCCTCTGAAGCTGAGCCAGCCTGCGTGGCCCTCCCTGCCACCTCTTCCACACCCACTTCAAAACCCTGTCAAATCTGCCTTTGAAAGCTGGCAGTTCTAAACAAGAAAAAGCAAGCTGGCCAGAGGCCTGAGTCCCCAGCCCAGGCTGGCGGGTCCCCAACGAGCCTGTTACCAGGGACAGGGCTCCAGGAGCTAGGGAGGGCAGGCCTGTGACGGCTGCTGTGAGGCCCAGAGCAGGCCTGGCTGCAGAGGGCCAGGCAGTGGAATGCTGGGTCCAAGGCAGGAGACTGCCCAGGAGCCCTGCAAGGCACTGCAGGAAGCCGGCGCCGACTCCCAGCGCAGCAGAGGTCCTGTGGGCAGGAGCCACGCTGGGGCCTCCTCTGGGCCCTCCTTCACTTATAGCAGCCGACTGAAGCCGAGGGCTGGTGAGCTGTCAGAGGCGGTGGCTGACCACTGGAAGGTCCCGAGGGTGCCGCCCTCTCCTCCTTCCTCCAGGTGCCTTCACTGTCCATCGCATAGCCATGTCTGCACACGGGAAGCTCCCTGGGGAGGAATGGCCGTGACGCATTTGATTCTTCTGAACCAAAGACAGATGGGAACCTTCCATTCCTTGGTACCTGGGAGCCCAGGGTCGCGGCCATGGATCCTTCACTCCTCAGGCTTGGCCCTCTGGTGCCTTCGATGGCAAAGCTGAGCAGTCATTCAGGGTCGCACTTTACAGCTGCCAGCCAGCACTCCTGATGAGCCTGGGGCCTGGCTGCCACCCCTGCCCCGGGCCCTCCAGTGCTGCCATTGGCCTGCAGAAGCCTCTCCAGACAAGCAACCCCAGCACCAAACCTTCAAACGTTGGAAGCCCCACAGACGCCCAGTGTGGCTGCTCTGTGCCCTGGACTCTCAGAGACGAGGAGAGGACTGTGTGGGGCAAAGGTCTCTTCCGGTGCCCGTGTGCTGGGGGGTTGATTTGAAGAGGGACGCCTGCTGGTCTTTCCAGCTTCCCATGCCTCCTTCTTGCAGGGAGAGCAAACTATTACCGTGCGGGGGCCTGGGCTCCACCAGGGCTGCACCCAAGTGCGTGCTGAGCATTGACCGCGGGCCACGACCGGCCCTGTGAGGACTCAGGAGCCATTTCCTCCCACTGGGCCCGGCCGCGGTGTGTGGAGCTCCATGAAGGTGGAGGGCAGGGAGGACAGCAGGCCATGCTCGGGACGGGGGCAGCCTTGGCGGCCGGTGTCTGGCCTCCTCTAGAGGAGATGGCCCGTCCTCCTTGCTGCCCAGCTATCTGGGCTGGGTTTGTGGCTCCGGTCATGTACTCTGGCTCCTCAGGGGATGCTTGGGCATGGATCCCACTCACAGTTCCCTGCTTGGCACGCCGAGCTCCGGGCCAGCTGGCGGCTGAAGGGTGACAGTACTGGGCAACATGCTCCCGTGTTTCTGGATGGGTGCTGCTGCCCACGTGTGGGGCTGGGTCCTCACAGCTGAAGCTTGCTTGCCTGCTGCTTGGGAGACCCTTTACCCTAAAGAAGCTGGCAAGAGGGCGTGGCTGGTGCCAGCTGTGCCCCCAGGTGGGCATGGTCTGAGAGGGCCTGTGTAGGAGGGGCTCATGGTGACCATGAGGCAAACAGTCCCCTACCTGGGTACATGCTAAACAGCTTGAGAACCAAGGAGCCGGTGGCAGGTGGCTTGCTTTGCATTCATGAAGAGGAAAGTGTCTCTCCACAATGGTGTCTCCTAGAGGAGGTCACCACGGGATGTTCCTCAATCCTCTCCTGCCTGAGGGTAAAATCATCTTGTAGCACAAAACCTCGGTGGGGCACCTACCTATCGCCTGGTCTTTGCAAGAGCATCCCAGAGCCCTGCACCCAGAGGAGCCTAGGTGTGCACACTGGGCTTCCCTGTCCCAGCCTGTGGTATGGCACAGAGCGTGCTCCATGCAGCCTGAAGGAGAGGCCTGCCCTGGGCCTAGACTCCTTCAAGGCATTTCCTCATCACCAATGAGGTGACTTAGTGTCAGCCATGTCCTGATTCCTACCAGGGATTAAAAATGGTTGCTTGGTCACCGGCAGGTTTTTGACTGCTGGGTAAGTCTGAACCCATCGATACAAGTCCCCTTGGAAAGAATGAAAAGCAGGACACATCTAGGGCTAAGAGTGCGGTTTCTGTGGGTCACGAGGCAACAACAGGCCCCAGTGAATGGACACACGCTCGTGCACACAGCACGCCCCCCAGGGGCAGCCAGGCGCTCAGACCGGAATCCGCACAGCCCAGGCGTCACCGTGTGCTCTGCAGTGGATGGCTGCCCGGCATGGTCCCCTCCTCCTGCCCCGTCCCTCCTCCTGCTCCTTTCAGGGCACCCTTCTCTCCACATGGTGAGACTCGCCACTCTGTCAACTGAGGCGTCCCTTGTTACACAGAGCCAGGAAGCACGGCGCTCCTCAGGCCTGGGCGCCCACGGGCTGCAGGCAAGACCCCCAATGACCTCACAAGCAGAAGTGGGAGAGGCTGGGCCTCATTCTCACCCGCAGGTGGGAGGAGGTGTGCCCAAGGTGAACTTGGGGTGGCTCAGGGCTCGGCCCGCCTCTGCTGAGATGCAGGGAAAGCGCCACACTTGGAATGCCACCACCGGCTGCCGCTTGGTCCTGTCACGTGGGGTCTTCCCCGGTTGGCATGGCCACCATCACAAGACGACAAATCTCTTTCCTGCCTCTGGAGACAAATGGAATTTTCCTGCCCATCAGTAGCAGAAATATTTGTTTCCTAACTTTCCAAACAATTCCATCAGAACATGGTTGGAAATAAAGGTAAGTCAATTTGTTCGTAGAGGAATCTCTTCCAGTTTCTTGAGAAAAGATGAATCGTACGCAGGCAGAGTTCTTCACGCAGCGAGCCAGCGACCTGCGGGCCCTGGAGCATCCACAATTGAGTCCTGACTCCTGACCCTACTCCTGTCGTGCAGTCTGTGATGGCTCCCAACTCCACCTCCCAGGACGCCGAGGCAGACAGCACCCTGCCCTGCAGGAGTCGTCTTCCCAGGGAGACAAGACACACGTCTGCCAGGCGATGCCCAGGTGAGGGCAGGACAAGCAGAGGCGCACGCGGGGTCCCGGACGAGGCGCAGGACTGCGACTCACGGCCGCCCTCAGCCTCGCCTGCGTGGGAGCCACAACTGCTCGGATCACGGCCGCAGAGCTGAGGCGTGCAGGGAGCCCAGGACTTCCTCTGCCGCGGCCGCCACGCGATGGCGAGGGTGTCCTGCCTGCGTGTGCTGGCTACCTACACTGACACGATGTGAGGGAGCACGTGCCCTTCTGCTGCCTGAGGCCTGGCAGCCACGAGAGAGGCCAGGTGGAAGTACCCACACCTGCTGGCCAGCTGGCGTGCTCACCTCTAGGCTGTGAACAAGGGATAGAAAAATAAAACTTCTGTTTTAAGGGGTTTCAGAGAGTTTCTTGCTTTATCTGCTTCAAGCGGCTTAGCTCGTCCTGGCTAATACCAACTGTTTAAAAAAAAATCCAGAAGCAGAATGATTCTGTGTTGGTTAGAGGAAATGGGAGAGCAGCGGATTTAATACCCGGAGGCAAGTTCCAGAAAAGCCTGAGTAGCCACAGGGGAGAATTTCTCCTAGCAGGAAGAGGGTTAGCTAGACAGTAAGAGGTTGTCCTTGGGGAGGCTTCTCTCTTGGGGACCACAGGGTGACGAGCATAGGAGGAGAAGCTTCAGGAGTCTAGGTGGGAAATAGGTGACAGAGATGCCACCTGGCCAGGGTGTGGAGTGGCCTGGAGGCCTTGGCCTGGACCAGGAGCACTAGGGTGGCCACAGGTGGCCATCTGCCGAGAGCACTCTGCCACTTGGCGATGAAGAGGGAGGGAGGAGGAGAAGGTGCTGCTGTGCAGGGACAGAAGGCCCCCCAAGCAGCAGGCACAGAGCAGATGCAGGAGGCAGGCAGCATGAAGCCAGGTTCCAGCTCATCCTCGGGCCCAGCGCCGGTGACAATGTCGGGAAGCTTCCTACACCACAGTGGAGCAAGGATGTGCCCTGCAGACTGCTGAGCGCTCAGGAGCACGGACAGGGAGGGCCAGGGCAGCCCTCCTTAGGGCAGAGGCCACCTCTGCACTGTGCTGAGCATGGATCCCCGGCTGCAGGACACAGGTCTATTTATGAGTGCCCCAGGTCCATTTCTAAGCACATGCCAATTAGCTTTCCTTTTTCCATGACCACAGACAACACCTGTGACCCCAGACAGTCATCTTGTAAATGCACATGAGGTCAGCAGGGTCCTTCAGGGAGCCTGTGTGGGTGATTCATCATTCTCATTACCAACGCCCCAGCACAGGCCTTGCTGCTGAGGAGCGGCGGGTGCCATCCTCAGACACAGGAGCCCAGAATATGCAGGTGGACAGGCTTCAGGACCAGCAGGAAGCTTTGCTGCCTCCTAGAACCTCCCCAGGGTCCTCTGAAAGCCCTCAGCCTCTGGCTGGCAGGCCTGAAGAGTCAGGGTGCCTGGCCTCTTGCCCTGGACAAGAGGCTCTAAGTGAGACACCTGGCTGGGATGTGCTGGGGACAGCTGAGGTCATGAGCCTCGAACTGCAGACCTGCCTTCCCTCATCATGGCCTAATCTCTGCACCAAAGAGATGAACAACTCACAAGGACCAAGAAAGCTGGTGACTTGGCATCCAAGGGGATGAGTAGCATTTCTGCTTCGGGGACGTGTCCACACAGCCATCGTGTCCTGTTTCTCCTGTCAAGGCCCCTGTCCACTTTCCTGGGGACCGAGACCTAATGGGTGTGTGGCTTTGTCCTCCACACTGTTCTCCGTGGGGCCTTCGCCTCTCCCCCAGCAGAGCCCCAGGCTGAAGTGTTGAACACAAACACCCAATGGCCAGTGGGCTTGCCTGTCCTTCAGCTGGAGCTCAGGCACCAGCTGGCATTCCATCCTGGGCAGGCTTCTCAAAGGCCGATTCCAGCTTCCAAGAGGACATGTTAAAGAAGTAGATTTCGAGTAAATGATTGTAACTTATGGGAAATAACATGCTACTTAGCGTCTGCAGCAAACACCGGGCACCGGTGGGGGGCAGCGCGGGAGTAGATGGAGCCACTAGGCTCTGGTTTCCAGAAGTGCTCGCTGTTCTGCCCGACTTGCTTCTGCATCCTGGTGGAGGAGGGGACTTGGGGAAAGATCTCTGGCCCATTCCTTCTCCTGTGCACGGGAAACGGAGCCCAGCCGAGAACTCGGGGGCCCCATCAGCGTGGGCCGTACGGCGGTCAGCACGGCCATCCTCAAATGTGTCCAGCCCAAGGTGCGAGCTACACCTACGGTGGCTGACAGCGAGGCAGCTGGGCGCTGGCTCGGCTGTCCTTGGAAAACGTGGGTCCCCAAGTGCGGGCCTCTTCACGGCTTCCTGCTGGGTTTCCAGCCAGGGTCTTGCCCCCCGGCGACGGGCGAGCCAGTATCTCCAATCCACCCGAGGCTGCTAGGAACGCTCCAGAGCTGCTCCTCCGCCAGGGCCGGCCCGCCTTACAGGCACCCTGGGTTCTTGGGGGCCTGGTGTGGTCAGCTTTCCGTCCCTGGGAGAGAACACCTAGAAAGAACAAACTTCAAGGAGGCAAGGCTTCTTTTGGTTCACGGTTTCAGAGGTTTCAGCTCGTGGTCACTTGGCTCGCTGGCTTCTGGCCCATCGAGAGGCAGGACAGGGTGGCCGGGATCGTGTGGCTGAGCAGAGGTGCTGGCTCCTGGTGGCCTGAAGAGAGAGCTGGCTTCCAGGGCAAAGCCTCTGCCCCACCCACTTAGCTGGGCTAACCCACGGCTGAGGCCAGAGCCCCATGGCGAACCTCCTCTCCAAGGCCCACCTCTGAACACTGCTGCACGGAGGATGCGACCTTGGGGACATTCCAGATCCAACCACAGCAAGCCCCTAGCCACCGGGAGCTGTGTTGATGAAGACGCCCAGCAGGGCCCTGCAGCTGGAGAGGCCCCACTGTACCATGTCAGCCCAGGCCTGGGTGGAGTTGGTGCTCTCTGGGGCAAAGGCCTTCAGAAGCCTTGGAAACTGGATTTGCTCTCGTCCTCCCCAGCTGCCTGCTCTCCAGCAGCACTCTGCTTGACTCTGCAGACAGGCCACGTCCACTTATGTCCAGGGGTGCTCCTACAGCTCAGGTAGAATCTTCTTGGCTTGCACAATTTCACCAATAGTGTGGCTCCTCCAAGGACCAGGTGGGTTTGGTGGTCAAAGATTCATTCAACAAACACACTGGCCATCTACTCTCTGCCAGGGCCTAGGTTTCAGCTGGGAGACGCAGCAGAAGTCCTCCTGGGGAGGAGCTAACACACAGATGAAGAACGGATATGTGGGCTGTGGAGAGTGGAGGCAGCCAAGGCATCTTCTTGTGTGGGAATTAAAGTTTACTTCCACAATCAAGTGTTGAAAACCAGCCCATTTGATTCCATCCTCACAAAATGCCCTGCTGTATCACCAGGCCCTTTATTCAGATAGGGAAATCAAGGCATGCGGGAGTCTGAATGGCACAGGCACAGGAAGGTCTGCCGCTCACTTGGGCTGGGCCTTCAGGGCAGCTGGCAGTCTCCCCAGGGCAGGGTCCCTCTAGACTGCTATGCTGCTCCCCATTTCTCCGTGTTCCAGCGCTCAGAGCCAGAGAACTATCAAGGACGTACGTGGTTTTCCAGCTTCAACGCCCTCAACCTGTTCTGTCCCAAAGTAAACCAAGAAGTCACAGAACGGCTTGCTCACCACAGCTTTAAAAATTGTAGCTGGACACATGTTTTTTTAAAGCTGAATGTGGCTTCGCTTTGTGGCAAGCGACGTGGTGGAGGAAGTGAGAGCCGCTGTGTGCGCCAGGCAGCACTGGGCAGGGCAGACCTTGCAGGTAGGTTGAGGGCGCCCAGCAGGTGTGCCTCTGGGTCCTGCTCCCTGTGTGATCTGCAAGCCAGGGCCACGTGGCCCTCTGCCTCCCAATGCCACAGGATAACACCTGAGCTGCCAGGGCGAGCCAGAGGACGGGCACAGCACGGGCCTAGAACAAGGCAAGCACCTGAGTGCAGGAGGAGCGTGAGTGGGCACGCAGCTCTCCTTCCCACAGGGACCGGGAGGTCCCGGAATCACCTCAGCCTCCTTCCTCGGCTTCAAAACTCCTCTCCAATGGTGACGGGACCTTAGAAGGTGAGCTACTAACTGCAGGGCCCTGCAAACCCGTCAGTTAGCTTCTGCAGGCCTTGTGTTCTAGAGGACCCCGGGCCTGACTCCGTGCAGGCCTGGAGATCCACTTTAGGACACAGCAAGGCTGGTCTCAAAGCTCTGAGGCAGCAGCACATGGGCATGGGACAGTCACCGCCCCCTGGTGACAGAGGTCTCAGGAATTGTGAGCAGCAAAAGGGGCTGTCTTGATTCTTCCCTCCTCTGTGGGTGCCATGGTGGGCAGTGCCGCCCCGTGAGGCTGGGTTGGGCTCCATGGTCAGGCCACGGAACGTGACCCTCATGTTCACCTCCTTGCTCCAAAGACTCCCGAGGCCTTTTCAGAGCTACCAAGGTGGATTTCAAGGAGTGGTTTTCCCAGCTGTTCTTGTGATAGCCAAGCACTTGCTCACCTCATATGGAAAATGAAAAAGGAGAACCCTGCTTACTGGTACCTCCACCTTTTCTGCCACCTATGTGCACTCCTGGGGTCTAGCATGGGCTTCTGTCCTTAAATCTTAGCCCAGATTTCCAGGCTCGAGTCATGCACACGAGGACAGAATGTTGAGCTCATAGATGGCTTTATCCCTTAAATTTGAAAAAGGGAAAGTTAATCATTGCATATCTAGAAAATACTTCTTTGCTCAAATCATGTTTAGAGCTTTGCAGTCACTGTTCATAGCTCTGTTTTTGTGTACGATGCACTTTGTGGCTCCTTTTGGGTTTTTCTTAGAAGTATATATTAAACTCACAAAGAAAAGAACCCCCTGGAGGTTTAGTTCATGCATTTGACGAACCTGCTGATGTTTAAGAATCAACCGCTTCCCTCAAAGGATGAGTAGGGTCGAGGGGACAAGAATGGAAAGTGGGGAGGGGACAAAACAAGCCTCATGACTCCACGGATCCAGAGGCATCGCATGGACTCAGGTCCCGACGGCGAGGACTGCACGGTGGCCCCTCCTGAGCCGTGTGCCACGGTGCTCTCCCCATACCGTGTCTTAGTGAGGCTTCCTCTGGCCTTTGCAGACCATGCTGAGGGGCACCTGAGGAGCAGCAGAACCCTGGGTCCCAGACGCTGGCCTCAGAGAAAGAGAGGAGGAAGGAGCAGAGCGGGAACCCACCTGCCGCGAGCTGGGACACACGCAGGTGCTCACTCTGTGCTACTCGGGGTCGACCCCTGTTTCACTGAACGGTGACCATCGATTCATTCACTAAATTAAAAACACACATTTCTCAAGTGCTGTGTCGGACACACAGCGAAGACACAAAAATAAAGAAGGCAACACATCTTCCCCAAAGACACACCGGCTTCACAAGGAAGAGGGGACCGGGACCGACCTCAGGGCACTGCCATGGGTGGGAGGCGGCTCAGAGACAGAGACTGCCATCCCTCTCAGGTCAGTGTGCTGGTGGTCATCCTGCTTCCTCACTCCAGGGCAGGCAGCCACCTGTTCCCCTACATAAGCAGACCCCACAAATGCTCCCAGGGCCAGGGAGGTGCTGCTGCCTACCTGCCGTCGCCCCAGCACCTGGCACCCTCCCAGGGACATGGGGCATGTGCAGGCCCCAGACATTGGAGCCATCACTGAGCAGCACCTGGGGGAAGGATAGCCGTGGGGCCGTCCCCAGGACACAGGCAGCCCCCTCAACTCCAAGACATGGGGAAGGCGCACCTCCTCCCCAAGGAGCGAGGCTGTGCAGAGGCTGGTCACTAGGGACACCCTGAACCAGAGGCAGCTGGCAGGGAAAGGCCAAGAGGCTTTTAGGCCTCTGTGGCTTTGAAGAGAATCCTTGAGTGTGAGACACACTCTTGGTGGCTGCAGGCACCCTCTCCCTGTGGCTGGCCCTCTGTAGTTGGCCACCAAAGCCCTGAAGGCAGCACACCATTCAGACCACCCTAGAAACCTCCTTGGAAGGCAGAATGTCTGGGCAGTGGTCTTTGGCAGGGGTCCTGGGGACAGAAGTCTCAGGCTCTGAATCTCTTATCTGTTCTTTGCATTAACAGACATTTTGCCACCAGCCCAGAGGCTGCGAGAGAAGCAGCTGTAATGGCCACTGTCAGGCCACTGTCGCCCCCTCCCAGGTCCAAGGCAAAGCAACACCCTGACCAAGCTTCCTCCGTGTGGGAAGCACGGACCCCAACCAGCAATAATTTCACATATAAACAACTCTTGCTAGGCATGAAGCACACACCAGACAGTAATCAGCTTATCTAACAGAACAGGCCTCCCTTCCTACCACAGAGGCGGATTAGCAGACTTGAATCAGCGTGAAGTGCAATCAGGGCCTGGGCGGCACTGGCAGGGTACTGTGTGCTCCTGCTGGGCCCCGGGTTGCTGGCACGGTGCGAGAACCTGAGGGGACAGGCAGGAAATGCTCGTGATGTGCATCATACCAGGAGGTAGCAACTCGGACACGGGAAGAGCGAGTGTCATGGGACAAAAGTGTGCTTACAGCGGAGGCCCTCCGTCCTGTGGCCCTGAGGACGTGTGCAGCAATCTGCGGGATGGAGTCATGGCCTCCACCCAGCTCGGGGCCCAGCACCATGGAAGTCAGGGGAATTGTACCTGCCCTCTGCTGAGCAACTCCTCTGAGGAGTTCCTTCCTGAAGGTGCCCAGACCAGCCCAAGGCACCTTCTTAGCTCCCCGGTGAAACTTCTCACCTGGCTGGAGATTCTGGATGTAACGACATGCCCTCCAGAAGCTTCCTTTCCTGAGTCCATGTCAGAAGCCACCTGAGCTCTGAGCGGGCAGCTCCCGGGCAGACTCCACTGTGCTTGACAAGGATAGCATTTTGCCTAGAGAGGATCTCGGTTGTTGATTTGGGAAGAAAGCCTCTTACCCTGCCATAGCTCCTTCCACGCAAAGAATCCAACTATTGCTGGCTCCTCACCCAGAGAAATCACCGCCCCCTTCAATTCTTCCCCTGTCTGTCCATCTGCCCTTTCTTCCTACTCAGATTTCCTAAAGACCCAAGAGCCCAGAGCAGACGTACATGCTGGGAAATGACCTCTACCATCACGCAAAGAGGGAGACGCCCCCCGGCTTCCAGGTTGTATCACACTGCAAATGACAGCCCACCTAACTGGCCCCAGTGCCCTGCCATGTCTGTGCCTTAGTCACCTCAACCCCCGATGTTTTCCAGTACACTGGGGAAGAGCAGGCTGCCCGAGGTGGCACGGTGGATTCCCTCTGGAGATGCTAACCCCTCAGTGAGAGGGAAGCAGGGCCTGCAAGGTGGGGGTGCCCAGGCCACCTGTCCCATTCCTCACCATCGCATCCCTTAAGACACACATCAAAACCATAGCACAGAACACTACAGCTGTGATCTTAACCCCTCAGCAAATCCTGAGGCCCGAGTGGGTAGACTCTCAAGGGACTGACAGGTGCATAAGCAAACTGTTAAGGCCACTGAGTGGACCACAGTGCGACTGCCAGCACATGTGAAGGTACACAGCCCATGGGCGCAGATGGCCAGGAGCACAGGCAGAGAAGCCGCAGAACATGGAGCCGTGCGGGTTGGCACGGCGAGAGTCGGACGGGAAGAGAAGCGTGGTATGCTAGGAGCGGCCGGTGCTGAAGACCCTCGCAGAGGTCTTTACAGTCACTCCAGACTGCACCCCAGTGGTTCTAGGGTTCAGAATGGCGCCACCACTGGAGAGGCTGAGCACAGTTGCTCCTGACGGGACAAAGCCACAGAGCGCAAGAAGCGCCCCGAGGTCTGGCGCGATGGCCCTGGGGATGAGGCCACCCGACAGCACAGGCGTTGGGGAGGAAGAACAGGTTTGGCCTGTGCCGAGGATGGACGTTCTGGGAAAGCAGACACTGAGTGGAGACACTGAGTGGGCCTGAGTCAGCAGGGCCTCCTCCTGACAGGCCCTGCCACTTACCCTGAGCCAGGTGTGCACAGGGCGTGCACAGGGCGGGGGTGCCCAAGCACCAGTCACTCCCAGCTGCTCTGATTCCCAGCCGCCACAAAGGTCATCTGGGGGCCATCCAGCTAGGCTTTCAAACCTCATGTCTCTACCCGAAAAGCACGCAAGGCCGCCGGCTCCCCCGGCTCCCCCGCCTACCCCTCCGCAGATGTTGGTGGGGTGGAGGGCAGGCAGCGGCCACTCTGTTCAGGGACCACCCTCCAAGCTGCAGGTTTGTTTTCCAAATGGATATCCTGGTGACATCAGCCCCTCTCTGCACTAGCGAGTTAGCACTATCCGTAAAACGGGCCGATGCCTCCCCCTTCCAGAGCTGCCCTGGGTTCCATAAGCATGCCTTCCACCAAGCCCCCTCAACTTCATCCGACCCATCAGACGAGCATGCTTCAGAGTGGCTTGAGCAGGTCCTGGCGCGGCATGTCGGCTGGGATCTAGCATGTCTTCTTTCATGTATAGACTTTGGGAAAAGGTGCAGCCGCACCCCGAGGTCTAATGGCAAGGAATCTGGGCACAGCACATCTGGGATCAGCTGCGTGCTGGGGTGGGAGCTTTGCATCCTGAGTTTCCTATCCATAGCTAAAATGGACCTGGCAGTGGATCTTGGATAGGAACAGTCAGGTGATTCCCCTGGAAGGAAGAGCGGCCGGTGCTGCCCGAGTCCCCAGGAGGGCCTCTGGCCCCTTCCTGGGCAGGGCTGTGCTTGCCTTCCGCCCTCTTCCCTCAAGAGGTCTGGGCCTCTGCATTCCATTCTCCTTCCCTCAGACGCCCAGCCCCCTTGCGGTGGAGGCCCAGGCTCATCTGCAGACAGGCCTGGCTCCCAGGGCAGACAGTCTTAATGGCTGCTATTAACAATGGGCCGCCCTGCCCCGCTAGTGGCTCGACTTACAGCTTTTTCTCTGATTGCGTATGAGTAACACTGTGTCACATGAGCTGTGTTTAACAGAGGTGTAATAAACGCCAAAGAAGAAATATGACCCAAAATAAAAAATAGTTTGTCCCGGAGTGGCCAGGATCTCATGACTCGCAACAATGTTCATTTCAGCTCCCAGCGCAATTTCCATTTGCATTTCTTTTTTTTTTAAGGGTCTCTGGGGGCTTTAAAAGAGCTGTTTAAGAGAAAAGGCAGAAAGACTGTAGGACTGTCAAGCAGGGAGCTCTGCTCTCCAGACAAGGAAATGCAGCCTGTAGACCCAGACAGACTGGGAGCAAGGGCCCTCTGGGCGCTGGGACGGAGGCTGGGAGGGAGGAGCGGAGGACATGCTGGGAGGGAGGAGCAGAGGACACCCAGGGCATGCTCAGAGGAGGCAGCGCCCTCCCTGGTGAGCTTCAGACACCAGCACTGGCCGCTAAAGTCGGGGGACTGAGCACTGGGAGGTGAGCCCCCAAACACCAGGCCCCCGCACACCCTGGGGCAGCGATAGCAAGTTCTCATTTAGTCACAGGAAAGCTCAGCTCATTGATAATAAGCAAAAACCACATCACATTCTTCAAATAGAAGCTGGCTGGAGCTCTTCCAACCAGAGAAAAAGGCAATAAACACCAAAACCCCCCACAGCCCCTTGGTTGACCAAGGGGGCAGCGGGTGTCCCAAGTCCTGGAGGTCTCCAGGCAGGAGGAAAGCAGGGCGGGGTGCAGGAGCAGCACCACAGCGCCCACTGCTGACACCACCCTGCTGGCAGGCCCGGCCACTCACAGGAGGGCAGCGGCCTTTTGAAGGATGAAGGTGCAGGGACACCACCTGCTTGTGGTGGCCCCTCCTCCAGAGCTCCCGGCCTCCTCACGCCTCAGACTAAGTAACTGGTACCCAAACCTTCCTGCACCTCTGAGAAAGGCAGACACCGAGGCACGAAAGGCCTGTGGCTCTGGAACTTGACTTCAGAGGAGCCCTTCGCCCATGGGGGTACTCTGGGGGTCACCAGGGGAGAAAGGGTCGCCTGGGAGGCCAGGCAATGGGGACAAAGTGCTCTGTGGCAGAGGTGGCGTCCATAGTAGGTGGCTACGGAGGGAAAGCACTGGTTTCTCAAGAGATCGTGTCCTTGGTTGGGACTCTTGGATCCTTAGAAGTCACTTATCTTTAGAAGGCCAAAGAGGAACTCAGAAAGCTCCATTTCTGTAGGACTCAGTTATTAGCATGTGAATCTAGAAAATCAGCCTTCTCCATGAAGGCACCGGAGCCCCGCGGCCTCCTCTTCCCTAGTGCTCCCCAGGCTGCCAGGAGCTGTCCTGTGGCCCCGGAGCGCCGTCTAATAGGACCCACACAGCCAGCGTCACTGGTAGGTCTTGGGTACCCATTTTTTAGGAAATTGACCCAGAGAAGTTGAAATGAGTTCAGTCACACAGATGACTGGGCTCGGCTTGGCAAGGCCCACACCCTCCATTGCCTGGCGTGGGCCCTGCAACTCAGAGAAGCCTGGGCTACCTGGTGTGTGCAGGCTGTAGGCTGGTACCATCTTGTGAGCTAAAAGGTGGGGGTAGCAGAGGGACAGGCAGTGCCACAGGGCAGGGATACGCCCGGGCACAGGCTAGAGGCCAAAGGAGCAGCCGCACCCTGTCACAGACACTGTCCTCATCCATCATTCCCTGCCTCATGGTGAAACCTGGCTCAGGGTCCTCGTCTGGCTCACTTCCTGGGTATGATGCTGTCACTTGCATCAGTAGGGCACACACCCCTCCCTGGTCTGAGACCGTGTGTACGAGATGTCAAGCTCCCCATGGTCATTAAATGAAGGACAGTGAGCCCCGCCATGTGAGGGAGAGGCACATGGCGAGGCAAGACACGGCCCACTCAGGCCCTGTCTGCTGGCCTTGCTCTTCCTTGCTCCCATGCACAGGCCCTCCAGCGCACGGTCAAAGACGGGCCTGCTTTTGACTGCAAAGGGGAGAGTCTCATCGTGGTTGGAGGCCAGCATCTCACTCAGCTTCTGAGAGATTCTCACATCTCCTTGAACCTCAGGCAACACCGGCAGGCAGCCCGAGGCTCAGATGTACTGGGTGGCTTTCCTGGGGAGGGCATTTCTCTCACACAGACAGACCCACAGCACCAGGCCCGAGTGGGGGTGGCATGCCAGTCACGTGTCTGTGGAACGTGGCCATCCTATGGGGACCAATAGTTCCATGCACGGGGGAGGCGAGGTAAGCCGTCAATCCAAGCCCAGTTTCAGAGGCATTTAAGGAAGCAAAAGATACAAGGCAGGCTCCACGAGGGCCAGGGAGCACAGCAGCCAGGCCTCCCTGCAGGGCAGGGGCAGGGGTTTCTGCAGGCACCTGCCAGTGTCCTCTGCTTGCTGAGCTGGGGTTCTGAAAGGAAGGGGCAGCCTGAGAACACGAGTCCAGTCCCTACTCTAGCACCCCCTGGCCAGGGGCCCTGCTGAGGGCACCGAGCTGCCTCCTTGACTATGTCACACCTGGTGCTGGCTTGGTGGTCTGCTGGACCCAGAGTTGGCTGGTGCGAAGAGCAGGTTCTCCTGCTGCGCAGAGCCCGACCTGTCACGGGACTCCAGAGAGGACTGCATTTGCCTTTGCCTCCTCTTGGATGAGGAAAGCCGTCTCTGTTAAGTGGGGATTCACTGGTGTGGGGACAACTACTTAAGCAAAGACCAAAAAGTGCCTCCCCTTCAGGAGACCACTGAGCCGCCTCCAGCTCAGCCCCCCCCCCCCCGCTCAGCCACACCCCTGCTTGTTTGCAGCCTTGTTCTGCTGAAGAACCCCGTGGTTTTTAGCCGTGATGTCATGTTTTGCTTAATTGTCCAGAGTGGCAGATGTGATTTTGTGTTAGTTCCTATCCCCATCTGTTTTCCTGTGCCAGAAATATATGCGGAAGGTGCCGGGGCTTCTGCGCAGGGTGGGCCTTATCCGTGCTGACGATAAAGTACTCACGAACTTCAAAATGCACCAAGCCGAGCTGGCGGTGAGGACAGAGGCCCCGTGTGACGTCCACGCTGCCTCCCCCCTTCCAGCTCCCCTCACTCCAAGCCAGCCTTCCTCAGCAACCAGCAGTTGCGTCTTTCTAAGCAACTGAGAGCCACTGTGTCCCCAGCCCTCAGGGTGGTCTAACGCAGACAGACAACCACATCCAACCTGCGCTGCTATGTGCCACTGCCCCACTCCCGGCGTGGGGAGGCCAGGTAGCACTTCAGGCAGAAGGAAGAGGTGCTCCCGCCTCCCGCCTCAGGGACCTGCCTCTGGCTTCACACCGAGGGCTCCACCATGAGGAGCTTCAAGGGTCCTGAAGAGCCACAGATCCACCACGTTCTGAGACCCAGGAGTTCCACAGTCAGCCCTGCCTCCCAATGTACTGTTTCATAAATAGACAGGCATGACTGAAGCAGAACAAGGCCAACTCCAGGCACTTCGTATTGGACACAAGGCATCCACGTTTGGGACTTGGAATCAAGCTTTATAGCACTCAGAAAAGGTGTGACGGGATGAAACAGAACATAAGGGAAAAGAGGAGAAATGAGAGGAGAAAACGTCTGGAATACAACCCGTCTGCACAGGGAAGCCATCAACAGGGAAGGTCAAACTCCAGGAAACACCCGTCCTTGTTATCTAAACCCAGGACCAGGAGCGTGGGCGGAGAGGCCTGCCGCCGTCCTGGCTACATGACCTTGAACGCTGTCCTCTGCCTGGGTTCTGTCCACTCCCTTGGTGTCCCCCACGGAGCACAGTCTGTGCCAGGAGCAGAGCCTGGCGGTGCCCTGTAAGTAAACAGTAATAATAAGGACAAGGAGGAGCAAGTGAGGAAAGCGAGACAGGAGACCCGAGGGCTCTAGGATGGGCGGTGGACGCCTCTTGGTGACCTGCACCCAGGTCTGCCGCCCACCTCCATCCAGCCACGCTGCCCTGTCCCTGTAGCTCCAGTCGAGCGGCACACACTGGCTCTGCTGCTGGGTATCTCGCTGGATGGTGCCACACTGCTCCTTGGTGTTTGTTGACACCTGAAAAGTCACAATCAACCAGGAATCCCAGGCCGCCAGCTGAGAGCCTGCCACCGCAGGAAGGGTGGCGTGGAGGCCTCTCTGGGACACAGGACGTGTTCATAGACACTTTTTAACTCATTCCAACAAGTTTCGTGGAGTCAGCGAGGACAGCTGTGAGGTCATGTGACAGCTTTTCCAGGACCCTCCCACGCCCCGCAATGTACACACGTTGGACTCACAAGGGCACATTTCCAGGGCGCCCTGGAAACTGGAAGGGTTTCTAACCACACGGAGCAGGCCAGACTCCTCTGTCTCCAGCTGTCTGTCCCAGCAAGTCAGCTCACCTCCCTGAGCTCCAGCTTGAACCTTCATCTGTGGACTGGGGACCCTTGCTGACCTCACAGGACTGACATCCGGCTTGTGTAGTGGACATGCAGCGTCTCTACAGCAAGGCTGGGCATATGGAAGGTATCCAGCAAGTGCTTGCTCTTGGCTCACCTACCTGTCTTGGTGACAATCACTGTGAACAGTTGCTCCTCCTCCCTGAATCTGGCCCCAGAGGACAGCCTGTTCTAGGAGCCGACCTACAGTTTTCCTTCCTGTCCAAGTTTCCACATAAATTAGAACAAGAATTATCCATTTGCTTCAATCGTAAATGGACAGTGGGCGCTCAGGCCGCTGCACATGTACACAGGCACAACCACGTGTGCTCGGCACACTTACACACACCCAGGCGAGCAAGACAGCACTTAACACAGTCACGAGGAGGATCAGAGGCCAGGCTGCTCGTCTGCATCCACACCTTCTGCTGTCAGGAGTCACCAGGCAATCCTGGGACGAGGGTGCAATTGCCATCTGCGGCAGCCGCAGCTGGGGCTGGGCATCTGAATCTCTCCTCCAGTTTCTTCTTTCCCAAAGACCAACTCAAGGCAGAATTTAATGCCAACTTGGGTTACGAAAACAAAACAAAGCCCAAGATGAGAACAAAGTCTTTCAAGTTCGTTGCCAATGTTGCTACAATAATCACAGACAGTGGTTTCCACATGGTCAATAAATATACTGGCCTAAATGTCTCCACGCAGGATTTTGAAAAGGGTTTCCTATCTCATGATCTTTCACTATGGACTCCAGAGTGTATCACACGTAGATCTGTGGACCGGAGTTCCCGCCGGCAACAGTGGTTTCCAGAAGGTGGACTAGGGCCAGCCAGACCAATTCCAAAAGAACCACAAAGGCAAGACAAGCAAAGGAGAAATGCAGGTAAGAATGTAACAGTCAGATGACTAAATGATGAGACCAGACATCTGTGGCCTAAATAAAATATGTGGTGGCACAGGTGGCCCCATAAAGTTCTCCTGACGTCCCGACAAGACTGGCAGAGCTCACTTATGAGTGGTGTGGTCATCCCCACATTCCTGCAACAAAAACATCCGAGCTGGCTGCGCTGCCAAATATTCTGAATGAATTTGTGACCTAAGGGAAATCAGATTAAGAAGCCAAAGTAATCAATAAAGTGGAGTACTACACACAGACACACAGGAAGCCCCGCTGTGGACTGATAGGTGCTCCACTTCCATCTTGTGTTCTAACAGCACAAATAAATACAGGATAGCCGCCAGCCGTCAGCACCCCTGGGCGGTGTGCGCGCCTGTGACTCCCACAGCCAGTGGCCCACGGCAGTAGACAGCAGGGGCTGAGCAACACACCCACCTGCTCCGCTCGTGGACAAGGACTCACAGGGTAACTGGGCTACCAAAGACGATACCTGCCCCAGTGCCGAGGAACAGAAAGAGAGGTGATAATACCTCTCTGCTGCGGTCCCATGGGCATTCACGTCCCCTGACCACTGGCAACAAAATAGCAAAGAATCGGATAGTAGAAATTTTCACAATCCCACAAGCTATTATGGTCTAAGTAGGAAGTGACATCCACAGGGCATGTGAACATAGCAGCCACATACTTTAAAAGTTCTGCTGGGAGCACACAAATTAATCTTTAAGAACTTGCACCCGAGCTTGGAGGTCCCTCCGTCGGCAGAGCCGGCTCTGCACGCTCTGAGCACAGCACCCTCTTTCCCGCTGCCCAGGGCAGCACACGCTCATCCAGCTGGCACTCTGCGTCGAGCCTGGTTCCCTGGCGCAACTTCACACTGAGGTCTCAACAGGACTACCCAGGCTGCTCACCCACACCTGGGGCGAAGACACCGCCAGCGCAGCGTCACTGCAGAGGCTTGCCTGTTTCTAAAAGATACCGGGGTGTCGACCAGCATTACCAAGGCTCTCCCCTTCACTCAGTGTGGTCACGTCAGCATGGCAGACGGAGGCAAGCAGGAGTCTGAGCAGAACACCAGAAGTGTTCCTAAAAGGAGCCGGTGCACACTTCCTCTCTGCCCCTCCCGCATTCTGACCTGGATGAGAGAAGGGTCATCTGGCTCCTGGGAGCCATCTTGGATCACACCGCAGGGATGGAGAGTGGAGGCCAGGGAGGAGCCCACATCCAGCCAGCTCTGGACAGCTTCTCTTCCTTCTGCTTCTTGAGAGTAGGGAGGTGGTTTGTGTTGCTCAGCACTGAGCAGAATCCCAACACATCCCCAGTGGATTGGAACTGTCACTCTGGTTAAGTCACTCAAGCTCTCTGAGCTTGTGTGCCCGTCTCTAAACTAAGAAAGATAAAACTCCTTTCCCTTCAGAATTACTGTGAAGGTCAACATCGAAATGATGGGTTTGAAAAGTACTTTGTGCTTTGGAAGTTGTAGCCATGCTAGTAGTGTTGCTATTATGTTTCAGTTTATTCCAATTCCCAGATAAAAGTAGGTCAGTGATTGACAAATTAAAACTAGCTGAAAATAGCAACTCCGATGTCATTACTCTGGCAAGATTTTATATTAGCAGAAAACGAGTCCAAGATAATTAGTTGCAAGAAAGTGACTACAGGTTGTTAAACATTTCTAATTCTTGGGTTCCTAGAAAATTTGCTACAAGGATGCTATTTTAACCTCCTGAAAAATATGGAACAGCAGCATCTGTAACTCCATGTAGGTTCCAGAGTTTTACCCCTCGCTCACCTAATGCCATTTGGAGGACAGAAGCAACACTACTAGCATTGCTACGACAACGTCCAAGGCCAGAAACGAAGGTGGCCTGGGCCATGGAGGGATCCCTCCACAGCAGCTAGAGAACAGATCTCCAGTTACAGCATCACTGGGAAAGGCGGTTGTCACACACCAAGGTGAAAACCAACCCCGCTGTTTATTTATTTATCTTTTTATTTACAGCGCTAGGGATGGAACCCAGGGCCTCCTGCGTGCCAGGCAAGTGCTCTCCCGCGGAGCCACTCCCCAGCCCACACTTTGTGGACACACGTGGCTCTTGGTTTGGGGTTCATTTCACTGTTACCTCCAGGGCTACCCTGGGTCCTATTAATGACTAGGAAAAAGAAGTGCAGTGCTCAGTGGACACCGTGGAAGGCACGAGAGAAGAGGCCCGAGCTTCCGCCGGCCGTGTTGGCGGGGGCTACAGCGCTCACCCCGAATTCTGTGGGTTTCTCCTTTTAACTGGGGATTTCTCTGGAGGCCACGCTGACTTCATCTCAATGATGTGAACGTGCGGCAGCGTAGGTGGTGAGGAGATGGCATGAATTTCTCTCTCTGTTGAGTTTTGCAGAACAGAGGATGAAAACAAAATCAGGCCTGCAGGTCTGACTCCCCACATGTGGTCTAGGGAGGAACAGAGTGAGGCGAGGTCTTCACAGAGCATCCACCTGATCTGCTGGAATGCCTGCCAATCAACGAATGAAGGGAAACTGCTCACTTAGCCCACCCATTGCAATGAGTACTGGGTACTGAACCAGCCAGCCTCTCGCGGTCTCCACCACACCGCATTAACCCAGAACTCAGTGCTTATGAGCCTGGGGTTGAAGGAGAAATGTCTCACATTAATCCTCCAAATAGCCTGAGGTAAACAGTGTGCTCCACTATTTGCCGAAATTCCATAAAAATTATGTCCCAATAAAAGTGCATTTTTTGGATTTTCAAAGACACACCCAACCTAGCAGCCCTTTGGCATGCATGCACATACCCCTACGTGCTTGAAATACTACCGGGGTCGAGTAATATGTGCATGCAAGATAAAGCTTGCGAGTTGCATGATTCGCTGTACACATGTTCTGTTTTGTGCACTGGTTCAGCAGGCTGGTATGCACATTGCCTGTGAGGAAAAGTCCTTTCCCCTGGCCACCAACATGGCCCCATGCAGCAGGACGTGAGGGGGGAGAACTTTTAAGGGCACAGAAGAGGGAAGGGTTTGGTCCCAGGTCCTGGAACAAACCCGTATTTGCTGCTGAGGAGTCCATGAGAAACGGAATCTAAAAAGAAAGGCGGTGGAGAGGAGCAGGGGAGCCAGGCTGGTCGCTCATAGATTTAGAAAACCTTAGTGCAAGTGAACAGAAAGAAAATCTCCAGCACGAATGGCCACCCTTGGCTGGAATGTCGGTGTTGCAGGGGCTCCTGGGGAGAGCATGAGCTGGGGTGTCCGAGTGGAGAGCAAGGCATTCTGGGAAATTCCTGCCCATCAAGCTTTATTGTGTTATTCCAACTAAGCGGAGACAAAAAGACAAATCTCAGCTCCCCACTTTCATTTATAATTGAACCGGGTCCAGAAGGAGGCGGCAAGCACCATCTGCAGGCCTGGCTGCAGGAGCAGCCGGGGAATGAAATATTCAGATCACCCTGGGCCACCTCGGCCGCCGGCAGGGCAGCCCGCTGGTCGCCAGGGAGGGGAGGAGGAAAGAAAGTTTTCTGGTGGGGTTTTGTTTTCCTGTCGTTGTTGCAAGGGACCCTGGTCACTTAGCCCACTCGTTGAAATGAATGCTGGGTGCGGAACCAGCCACCCTCTCCACCGCACCGCATTGCAAGCTTGGGGTGGAAGGAGCTAAGTGAAAGCACTGCCTTCCAGGAGAGGGGAGAGAGCACAGAAGATGCCTTTGCGTTTGTTTACCATCTTCAGAGAAGCAGAACCCGGAATGCAAGAGAGGGAAATGAGGGCAGAGAGGGGACGCCAACCGCCCGCCAGCCTGGGGACGCTCCCTCTGCAGGAGGGCCTGTTGGCGCCCCGCTCTGGGAACGGGGTGCTGTGAGCACCAGTTGGGGCTGCTCCATGGGTGACAGGGTAAGTGGCTCCAGCCCTGGCAGCAGGCGAGATGGAGTGACAGGCTCCATTTAAGATGTCACCGCACATAATAAAGTGTAAAACTATACTTAAAATAAACGAGATAGAAACAATAAACTTGACTCAGTATTTGAACTTTTACAGACACGTGGAGCCTGGAGAGAAAGCGTGTGAGGGGGCGGTTGCTCTGGGGTCTCCTGCTTCCGCTCTGCTTCTACGGCGGTCACTGTTGGGGGATCTGGTTGCTCTGGGGGAGGTCAAGCGGTCCTATCTGTCCAGTGAAGTGGGTGCCTGACTAGCCCCTGGCCAGATGCTAAGGTGTCAGGAGCACAGCCACCCCCCGGGCCAAGCCTCTTGGTCCTGGTTCCTGTGCCCTCTGCCCCTGGGCCAGGGCTGTCCTGCGGTGGCTCCGCGCCGTCTCTTCAGGGGCCAACACCATGCTGTCAGGGCAGGTCGGCCCCAAGTTGGAGCGATACTTTTTTCCCTCCAGGCCCTGCAATTACTGTTACATGTGGGGGTGGATTCAGTGTCAAAGCAAATGTTTTCCTTATGTTTCTTTCTTTAAAAAAGAAAAAAATCATAAATGGGAGCCAGCAGACAATGCGCCTGAGTCTCTGTATCTCCTGCTGCCTCCCCCCCGCCCAGGACTTCCTTGTGCGTGGGACGGGGACATCAGCTCAGGAGGGACTCGCCCCGGAACCCGTGCTAATGACCCATGAAGGCAGAGCTTGGTGCCAGTCTCTCTTCCCACCCTCACAGCGCATTCTGGAACTCAGTCCAGCCAGGCGGTGTTACCAGTTGCTGCCTGGGCCGGTGTCTACACCACCTGCCAGCCTCGCGTGCAGTGGGAGGGAAGCTGCTTGAGAGCAGGCCCAGCGCATTTCAGCTTTTCACTGTGGCACACAGCACATTAATGACAGCAGTCCTCACCAGCAGCTTGGTGAGGCTGCACAAAGCCCCTGCAACTGGCATCCAGAATGGGGTCTGAGAAACCCACGGCGGCACCGCAGGTCCCAGCCGGCCCTGTGAGCTCATCTCAGCAGAGGTCTGCTCTGCCAGCGTTTGACCACACCTTGCCTCCCAGTCCTTGGGTGTTATAGGCTGGCACCCTCTTCTGGCAGTGATTCTGCAATGTTCAGGGAGAACCTGCCGTCTGTGGGCACAGTGGCACTCAGGACCCGTGATGCACCAATCGAATAGAAAGAGACTCCAGTGTTGGGCTTCTTGGCTGTCAGTGCTGAAAGGCCGTGGGAGCAGGTGACTGGCACATGGGGTGCTACATCTGCTTCTGTGTGGTGCTCTTGGCTGGTGCCCAAGGGGCAGGGCGAGGCTGTGCCCTGGCCGGGATGGGAACAGAGTAGGCAAGCAGAGGCGAGGCAGGCTGTTCACAGGGGCATGGGAAGTCCCCCTCCGGCCATCTCTGGCAGGGCCCGTTAGGCAGGGCCCTTGTGCCACCTCCACTCTGCAGAGCCACACCTGGTCTCTGGTGTCAGACACATGGAGGGGCTGCGTTAGTGTAGCACACGGCACCACGCACCGACACAGACAAGAGGCGATGAACCAGCAAACCGCTGTCTGCAGCCCCACCCCGCGGTGAAAATGGCCAGCGGCGGGCGCTCTGTGAGCATGAGCTCTACACACAGACCTGTGCTTCTGCACAGGAAGAACGATACAGGCTTGGGAGGGAGGCTGGAGGATCCGAGGAGAGACTGCTGTGAGACTCCCCGTGTGATCAAGGTACGCGCTGCTGGGTGCGGGTGCTCACGGGCAGCCGTGGCGCTGGGACAGTGCGCTACCAGTGGAGAGTCGGCTCGACGCATGGCTCAGTCGGCCCCGAAGTCTAGCCACGCTGAGAGCCACAAAATACAATTTTAAAGTGAAAAACACTGCACAGCACAGGGGTGCTTGCTTGGTCTCACCAGATGCGAAGGCCCATTTCCCTGGCCAGCCAAGCAGGCCTGGGAGCTCACAGACCTCCGTGAGTTTTGCTGGGTCAACCCAGTCTGGTGCATGGGCTTCAAGGAAACATGCTGGGCTGGGAGACGGTAACAGCATGATTCAGAGGCTGAAAAGCAGGCTCCAGGGAGCCCACAAGCCCTTTCAGAAACGTTCCCTCATTCCTTGTCGATAAAATTGACTCAGGTGCCACACTCGACCTCACTATCTCCACGTGTTCAATGGTAACCAAACTTTCCCGGTTGAGAGGGTAGATGAGGCACCATCAGGCCCTGTGGTCTTTGCAAGTGAAGATGTCACTCTGGAGTGGCTACCTAGACTCTTTTAATCAACACCTTTGTCTTCCTTATTTTCCCCAAACTTCAGACAACGATCAAATGCACGGCTCCTCAGTGAAGGAGCGCAACTCCAACGTTAGGCGCAAACGCCACTGGCCTTTGGCACTGACCTGGAACATTCCCGGGACCATGTGAATTGTCTTAAAATCATTGCCTTTCCTGACTTCCTGTCTGTATTCCCTGAACTTGACCTTCAGAGTCACGGTCGCCCGTCCACTCCATCAGTGCCCATCAAGCTCTCTGCTTGAACCCCAACACATTTCATGACTCCCCTACAAAAGCCCAGGCTCCAGGGCGGTGGTGCTATCTTCCCATGTGTCCATCGGACTATCCTCAGCTCTTGAAGCAAAAACAGGGTCCCTACAAAAACCTGCTGCAATTTTCTCTTGACAAATTCCAGATTAGTTTTAAAAATATGGCTAAATACCACTTGTGCCTCCTCGTTGACGCCTCCCTCACTACTCCCAGGGCCTCACAGAGCTAAGCCTGGTGACTTCTTTGATGGATTGACACTTGTTTGAATCATATGTTCAACAGCATGATTTTCACTTGGCATCACACTAGCACTCTCTGGACCTGGCCTCCATTCTTCCTCTTGCATGCCCGTGTTGCCCGACCCTGGAGGCTGCCATTCTCTTCGCAGACACTGCCATCCCCAGGCTTCTTGCAAATGCTGATCCCGGTGAGCTCCACAGGTACCAGGTCAGCTTTCCTTCAGTGCATAGCTTTTCTGGTGTTTTCACACTGTGTACGCTTCTACCTGGAATTACTGAACGGGATGGGATGCTTCCTCCCCTGGCACTGTGGGAGTACCTGGAGACCATGGATCCACCTGCATTTTTTAAAATTGCAGGAAAGAATAATGATATATATAATAGTGAACATACACACACAGCATTTATGTGTGCAAATGTGTGCACCATCCCTTGGGCAAAGTGCTTCCCATCTCTAGTGTTTTGTAAGGCTTGAGTAACTCAAGAAAATCAAAGAAAATACCAGAAAATCAAAGCTTCTAACTGAGGCTGCTATTTTCTCCTGAAGGGGGAGGATCAGGAAGCCCTTCTGTGACAGGACATGGGCTGCACAGGTCGGTGTGAGGGAGGGAGGGGCTGGCTTTGGTGCCCAGCCTCCCTGTGCCGTGCTCCTCATGTAATATGACAATGACGGCTTGCATCAAAGCCACAGTGCAAATAATCCCCTTCTCCATGCCATCCTGAAGCCAAGCCAGCCCTACAGTCAGGGGCTGTGTGCCAGCAGCGTGGCCCCTGTGCCAGCCAGCTTGCTCTGTGTAGAGGGAAGGAGGGGAGTGGGCTTCTCCCCGGAATCGGGTTTTACAATGAACGCTGACTGGCACCAGGAGGCTGCCTTGGGCCCCAGAGCCTTCGTAAGCCCCTGGCAGCCTGCCGGGGAGCTCTCGCTGTGCAGCCCAGAGGAGCTGGCTGGCGGCCTCGGAGCGGGGCGCTACATGGCGCCCTGGGGGTAATAACATTTTCCAGAACACGCAAGCTAATAGTCCCATGATGGGCGACTCAGGGGACTCGGGCTGCTCTGCCTCGCCTCGGCCTGGAAAGCCCCCGCTCTGCGGGCCCGCGGTGGCAGAACCGGGGCTGCCCGTCATCCACTCCACCTCATGTGGAGGGCGTCAGGTTCAAGCCCAGTGGCTTCTCTTTGTCTTCTTGGTTTGAATTTATTTTGTTAAGAAAAAAATACGTGCGATATGTGTGCCAAGGGGCATTCTGGAACTGAGCACATTCTCATGTCTTCTTTTAAAAGACAACGGAATTGTGGTACATAAAAACATCTAAAACGCACACACGTGTAGGAGGATGTCTGGTTCACACCAGGGCCGCCCAGACCCAGATCCCTGAGCTGGAATCTGCTGTTGTCTTGGTCGGGAAGCTGTGGAAGCTGACAGGGAGCTAGCTTTTGCTCTTCCACCCAAGTCCATGAAGAGAGATGCCGTGTTCAGCTCAAAATGCACCCTGAGCTCCTCAGATCGTGCTCCCCAAGTTCATACCCTCCTCCAGGTTGTAGGCTTCAGCATTAGATCCCCCACCATGCAAGTGTGGTGTGCCTGGCACTTTATAGGCCAGAAAGGTAAAGGCAGAACAACCGACTCGTTCTTTTAAGCTTTTAGATGAAAAGGAATATGCCTGCCACCGAGGCTGGAGGTGAGCTGAAGCACGGGAGGGAGGCGGGGTGCTACCTTAGCTGATGGCAGGGCGGTGAGGCAGTCCATGCCCACAGCCGCCATGTCACCCCACTCCTGTCCCTCGCACACCCTCCGGTTGTGCTGAACAGTGCGCTGCGTGTCGCCCCCTGCTGGAGCACAGGGCCCACGGCGCCCTGCACAATGGCTGTCCACACCACCACACGACCACATGGAAGCCCACATGCGGCTGGTGCCAGCTTCACGTGTTGAAACAAACCAGTCACTCTTTCTCCTGCTAAGCAGTTAAATTAGAGAGTATTCAATTAATAACAGCTGAATATTCTGTCACGTTTAGGAAGATGTATGGTGAGACAAGCGGGTTGTGATGTATCTGACAGGAATGATAAAAGTTCTCTCGACACAGTCTGGCAGATACTTGGCTCCTGCCGCGGCTCTTTCTCATGTTCTCAAACGTCAGCAGCACAGACCCGAGACCCAGCACAGGCTCGAGAAAGCCGTGCTCCAGAGTGAGCGGGGCAGCCCGTGCCAAGCTCTCAAGAGGCGCCGGGCTGCTTGTCCCTGTGCTCTTGCCTGCAAGCCAGCAGGGCACACGGACACCAGGGACTGGACGGCAGCCGGCCCCCGCCTGCACAACCCGCCCTGCAGGGCTCTGCCCTTCCCCGCCAGCCTCCCACGGCCACAGGAGCTCGCCTTTCTCATCTGGTACATACTGAAGGAAGACCAAGAGAGGGGCCCCGTGTCCACCGCACTCCACAGTGGTCTCGGGCCTCTCTAGACGGCGCTGGCCACCTTCACAGGGTGAGCAGCTGCTCAACTGCACAATGATCCCAACCCCGAGAGCCTTCACCCACATTCAGGAGACTGCAAGGCCCCAATTGGATAGGAGATAAGAGACACCACAGTGACAATGCTACATATGGCAGCCCAGAGCCATCCATGCCCAGCTCCAGGGCACTCCCCCAGCCCAGCCAGCCAGCTGAGCAGCCCGGTGCACAGAGAACCACGCTCTCCTTTCCGAGATCCCAGGAGGTCAAAGGCCTACAAGGGCTGCGTCACTGGTCTTGAAAAATGCACGTTTACATTCCCAAAACTTTTTTGCTAAAACCGAAACAGCGTCTCTCACACCTGGGGGCTGATGCACCAAGAGCATGTCCAGGGGAGGGGCAGAGATGAGGGCCGCGGAGGAAGGCGGAGCTCCCGAGTGGAGGGCCTCGGGGGCGGAGCTCCGGCAGAAGTGAGGAGAGGCTCCTGTAGGACGGACCTGTGAGCCGAGGCCAGCACCAGCATGGATCCAGCCCTGGCGGCCACTCCAACCTCAGTCTCCGCCTGAGAGTGTCACAGACCCTCACGTGCACCTTCCAACTAGCCACAAAACAACCCAAACACACGAAGAAGATAGCACAGGGTGCTTTCACTTCCCCTGGAGAACTTTGGGATTGTTACTTTCAATGTTCACTTTATTTTAAAGAAATAGGACATAATTGCTACACAGCCTCTGTACGTGATCTGTTTATTAGTTTTCCCATTATACACTATTACAATAGATATTTACTAGAGACTTTGATCTTCTCTCAAAGTCTTGATAGGTTCCTTTTTAAAAATTTCTTCTTTTTCATTAGAGCATCATAGTTACACACAGTGTCAGGTTCATCCCGACAAAACCACACCCGGGTGGAGCGTGGTCTCGGTTCACCCCCTTCCTCCTGGCCTTCCTTTCGCCCATCTATTGATTTATTGTCACTGGTCCCTTCTACTTACGCATAGAGAGGGGTTGCTGGTGGTCTATGCAAACACACACACGAGAGCACTTGGGAGGCAGGACACTGGTGCGGAGGCTGCTTGCCTGGTGGACTTCAGGAGGCTGTTCCTGTCCTCTCACCAGACCCCTCAGCAGAAAACCTCGAAGCAACTCATGTTTGCTAGTAAGAAATCAACTTCCTCTTTCAAAACCTTTTCTAGTTCTATCTTTTGAAACTTCCATGTCAAAACACAAACATGCATATTTCTTTCCCTCAAGGGGAGTTTATCAAATTGAAACTCATCCCAATGAGCCAATTTTCATTTTTTTCTGAGCAGAAAATACATATGCAAGTGTGCACTGGCGGGCAGGGCCTGGTCTGTTCTGCGACCCTGGCAGACTGCTCGAGGACCGCCTCCTGGGCTCGCTGCACCTCTGCCTGCAGGGAAACTGCCCCCTCAGTCCCTCCATGTTCTGTAAACTTATTAAGATGGCCGGCTTCCCCATCTACTTTATTGGCAAATGGCTCGGATTCATAAAGCCCTGGTGGTGTTTACGAGCAGAAGGTCACTTTATTCCCTCAGACACAGGGTGACACCGTGGGGCAACAGAGCCTACCACTTAATTAGATTATATAACTGCCAAGAGTTGGTGAGCTTTTGAATTTATATTCCAATTAATATTTAATAGAGCTTAATTAACAGCCCCTCCTTCTGCACGGCACTCTCTCCGTCTCACCTCTCCATCTTGTTCTGGAGTGGAGATCTGCCACCAGGCTTTGGTGAGGAGGCAAGACCCGCCAGAGGCCATGGCTCCTGGCGATGCTCTGACAGGGCCCTGCAGAGACTGCCCGCTTCCAGAGAGTGGAGCCTCCATGCGCTGGGAACTGCAGCACCCCAGCACCCAACCCTGAAGCAACTCACCAGCTTGGACTCCTTGGACACACTCATGTCCCAGAGCCACTCTGAAAGCCACACTGCATTTCTAAGGTGACACTACTGCATCTCAGGACGCACACACGAGTGTGGACAGCCAGTTGTTTATACTCTGAAAAACTGAGGCTTCAACAGCATTTGTCTGTATATGTTGTATCTATTGGTATTCAGTATGTTAGAAATGAACGAAGAAAAGTTTCAATGTTTAATAATTCATTACAAAATAAACCCATTACATGTTTACATGAATAGCCTATTTTTATGAAAAATAATGTTTGAAACAAAAACAATTAGTCAGAAGAGTGGGCTTGCAAATCTTCCCACTGTCTGGCTCAATGGAAGACAGCTGGGTCCTCGTTTCTGAGATCAAGTGGCCCCTGGAAGACACCAGGACACACAGGCTCAGAGACACACTGGGACGCAGACGCTGTGCCCGTTTGATCAGACACAGCTTTGACCACAGGTCTCTCAGAGAGGCTGCCAGGTCCGCAGACCACCTTTGGAGAATGTGACTTGGGGAATTTCTGGATGTCGCAGAGACAGGACCCTGTGGGCCAGAGGAGGGAACGCTCTTTGCCCACCTTCCACTGCAGAGGAGGCTCAGCCCTCACACAGCTCTGCCCTTCCGAGCTTCCCACTGGGGCTTGCGGAGCTTCCCAGCTTGAGAGAGAAGACAAGGAAGGTCTTTTTTTTTTAAAGGACATTTAAAAGAAGATGAAAAGGTACCATGAAGGTCTTTCCCAGGCCTCCTGCATGCTCTCTGCTCTCTCTTGCTTGGCTTCCAGACCCTCTGAGACAGAGCTTCCTCTCCAAGGAGCCACCCAGGCGCTGCTGTGCATGTGTGTTTTCTATTGTGGGTTTTTTTATTTTTTAATGCTCCTGTTTGAGAATGTATTTTAGTTGCTAAGAGACTAGTTTCTTATTGTAGACTCAGTGAGAGTGAAGATAAAGCAGCTGTCAAAATAGCCATATCATAGCCACAAATGATATAGTTTATCTGCATTTCTACCCTCGCTAATGGGGCCTAAATACTGTATTCTCAGATACTTCATACACAAAGACACACACACATGCATTTTCATAAGGAAGGCCACCACAAGATAGGGCGTGAACGTAGGAGGCGGGCACACCCACGTGCGCCTCCTGCCTCCAATCTCAAGGCTGCTTTAGAGCAACACTCCAGAGAGGCCACATGCTGTACTGGCTCCATCACAAATGCTACCACATCTGGAGTATTTTTAAAGAGAGATGAGATACCTTTTTAAAAAGGTAATGTACGTTTCTTCTCCTGTTCAGTTTGGTTTGAATCTTCCCTTTTTCATGTCAAGTGAAAGAGGCCTGGCCTCATGCAGACGTCCTCTCCCACACTGGACACTGCCAGGCGGGCCAGGCCGCGGCACTGCCTCTGCTCTGTGTTCTAAGCCACATGTGTGCTCTGCCCACCACGTCGCACGGTCCCCAGCTGCTGTCCCTCTGCACAATGCTGCTGTGAAAAGGGCCCAAGCCCTGTTGGTAGCAGCAGGTTTACCACGGGAAGATCAGAGCTACCAGAAATCCCGACAACGGAAACTCAGACACGTGAATGTGTGTTTCTTTTCACAGCCGCTTTGCAGGAAAGTAGGCTTTGGTGAAATTTGAAGGAGAAAAAATAGATGTCATTTTTTCCCTTTGCCCAGGACTGAGGACATTAATAAAGGCTATTCATCACTGCTCTCAACTATTTTTAGGGTAATGATACTTAAAACTTAGAAGAATATTAAGCGATTGTTAAGAGTAACTATTGAACAGCATCTAGCGTCACGGAAGGTGCCGAGGCTGTTGCAGGGAGGCTGGTGCCCGTGTTTCAGCCTCAGCCATCTAGTGCAGTAAACGGCTTTATGGTGGGTGAAAGCCAGAGGGCATCTGCGACATGGCAGGCCCTGCCTTCCGGGGCTGTGGGTTGGGGGTGGCACACGCCGATCTCTTCCCTCTCCTTCCCAAGTTTCCCCTGGTAGCTTAGAGCTGTCTTGGTGGTTAGGTGAAGGGAGGCCACTCCTGAGGTTGTGCTCTAGTGGCTGTGGAGTCCCCACTGGGTGTGAGGCCCACCCAGCATCACCCAAGCCAGGACCCTCTAACATCAGACCCCTAAGGAACAGGAGCTGCTCCTCTGGCTCCCCCACCGCCCCAGGCATGACCCAGGCTGGAGTAGAGCAAGGCCCCTCCGCTCCTCTCCACCTCCACCAGGACCCAGCCCACGCACCTCCCTGGGGCGCCCCCGTGTGGCCAGGCAGATATGTCTCCAAGTCCTTCTTTAGGGCTGGGTGCAACGTGTGGCCGTGTGTTCATCTTGCGAGGAGTGGGGCTGGAAGGCGGGGCCGTCCACTCCCGTTCTGACCAGAGCTCCTGGACAGCCTCCGAGATCAGCTGAACGGTTGTGTGTAAACTTCTCTGCCACAAGATCAGAGGTTTGTGATGGGAATTCCAAGAAGCCAGGGGCTTCTGCAAAACAGGCGCGTGATCCGGAAAGCAGCCGCTCTACTCGGGTGGGCTCTCTTCGTGGTGAACACTTGACCTTGGATGGCAGCGGCCACACGGGCTGCTGCAGCCTATTCTAAGGACAGAAACTGACCTCAGGCAATGAGCCAGGAGGAACCTGAACTGCTCCGGAGGATTTGCTGCCTCTTTCTGAAGAGGCCGGATACAGAGTTCTTAGTTTTACTTAATCGCCCTTCGGCCCATCCTCCATCCACATGGCAGCTTCTAGGACCTGCCAGGAAACGGGAACAGGAGGTCGGCTCTCGCATGGACCCTAGGCCACCACACGTGCACACTGTGTCCTGGTGTAATATGATCTATTTCTTGCATTTTGAATAAAAAAATTGATGCTTTATCAAATCCTGCTAGTCTGTTTGTATCATCAGCAGTACCTTTATTTTGCTTGAAAAATGACAGATTAAAAAAGAGAACAGAGGGGCTGGTTGTGGTGGCGCAAGCCTGTAAACCTAGCACTTTGGGAGGCTGAGACAGGAGAATCGCGAGCTCAAAGCCAGCCTCAGCAACGGCGAGGTGCTAAGCAACTCAGTGAGACCCTGTTTCTACATAAAACACAAAATAGGGCTGGGGATGTGGCTCAGTGGTCGAGTGCCCCTGAGTTCAATCCCTGGTACCCCCCAAAAAATGAGAGAGAACAGAGGATGGAGGGTGCTTGTGCTCTTTGCCCTGGAGGCTGCCGCCCATCCTGGAGGTGGAATGGTCAGGCTCTTCCCATGGAGGGCTCGGCCTGCATCACTTAACACCTCTTCCCTGTGCAGATGTTAGAGGCGGAGGAAGAAATGTTGCTGTTTTGATTTGTGAATTCTTTTCGGCGCTCATAGGCCTTCTGCCCCCGCGAGCCCAGGGGCTTGATAAAATCCCCCAGGACAGGCTGCAGCCACCACCTTGTGATCACTGTGGCTAAGGTCAAATTCCAGGGTACGTCCAGCATATTCCTCCTCTCAAACGATCGTTGATTATTCACAACTTCTCTAATTCTGGGCCCAAGAAGAAAGCACAAGACACTGCTCTGCCCACATTTTAGGTGGAAACTGGCAAATACTTTTATTTCCAGTATTCCCACAGTCATGCAAGATTCAGAGAGGAAAAGTGGCTTGCTTAAGGCCACACGGTTGATGGCTGAATCTCAGGCCTTTCAGGACCACAAAGCAGAGTCACTGCCCGATAACAGGCCCAGAACAGAAATACGAACACCACCCAACGCAGCTTTCCTCAGAAGCTTTGGCCCTACCTTTCTACACTCTGGATACGTACAGAATGAATCACACGCACGCGTGTGCACGCATGCACGCACACACACGGCTTCCCCAGTATAGACGCTACATTTCCCTACGTACAGGAGTCACCCACCTTGTACTCTCAGTAACTTGCACATTATATATCAGGAAAAAGGACTTGGCGGTTTTCACTGGTAAGAAAACAGAACTTCAAGCCAGAAGATCAGAAGGAGCTCCGGAGCAGGCGCTCTGCAGCCTCCTCCAAGTGCACGCGAGTGGTGTGAGGCTGCGTTCCCTGTGCACACCTGGAGAACAGTGTCCTCAGGGGCTGGAGAGGAGTGAGGAAATGCACTGATTCCCAAAGAAGTTTGTGACGCATGGAATCCTTGCTCCACAGCGCTAGGAGCTCACTCATCAAAGCGGACCCGGCTGAGCCCACTCCAGAAGAAAAGGGACCCGTCTCGGCCAGGGGCCGTCCGCTCTTGCCTTCACCCCACCCCACGGCTACAAAGAACCACCAGGATCCCATAGAGCTGCTTGGGCAAGAAAGACAGCTGCGCACCACGATCTGCTCAAGGTACACAACAAGGCTGCCATGCGCTGCCCCTCTACTGCACCTCCCACCCTAAGTGAGACAGGCTTGTGCACGGTGCTTCCTGTCGCATCGCCGCCTGCTCTGAATCTCTCCTCTGAGGCACTGAGCACAGGAAGGTGCTGCTGAAGCCTATGGGCTGACTTTGCCAGCTTCCCTTTGGCCACAGGGAAGTTAACATTCGATCTGCAGGTACTCAGGGTGACCACGTGGAAACGCATTAGGCTGTCCTGGGGAACGCCGAGGGCTGTGTGAGCAGCAGATGGGTGTAAACGACAGACAGGTGACCTTGGGTTTGATCCTGAGGCCCGGCGTGCATGAAGGAGGCCAGTGCACGGGTCACTTATAAGCATGTGGCTCAGGGAAGTCAATGGGGGCTGCACTGGGCGGTTGGGAGCTGGAGGGGAGACTGTGGGGTGCAACACCCCTCCCTCTGGTCTTGTGTGTGGGAGGCAGAGGCAGCACTTATTTGGAGGCCTCTCCGGAGGCCCTTGGAAGGTCGCCTCTGGATGAGCTGTCACTGCTGTCACTTCCTAGACACTCCTCCTAGGAGCAAGGTGTCTCTCAGGTGGGCTCAGGGGCTTTGGCCAGTCGCCAGTCCCCAGCCTCCACTAATCAGCATTGAACTGATGTGGTTACTAGTGTTACTAACTTCTTTGGGTTCTTCAAATTCACATGATGTAGCTCAATCAGAGGATCCAAAACCACTTTGCAAAGTTACCGTGTTGACCAGTAGTGATACTTGAAAGGCACCTTTCCACACACTTCTTATTCTTTTGCAGTGCTGGAGGGTAAACCTGGGACCTCGCACACGCACGCTAGGCAAGCACTCCACCACTGAGCCACACTCTTAGCTCCCAAGTATCAATCCTTGCAGCGTGTTGGTGAAGAAAGAACGTGATCAGCCCTACTTTGTAAGGGTGGAAATGCAGATGTAGACATGACTGTCATTACTAAGATGAACTGGCATCTGCACGGGGCTCCATCCTTTACCAAGGACTTTCAACACCAGCCTGCAATGACAGAGTAAGGTCCCAGGGCAGCATCAGGAAGAGACAGAACTCAGCAATTCTAATTTCCAGGCCATTGCTCAATCTGTGGCCCGTGCTCTCCTCCTATTTTTCACTGCAGAGTTTAAATTCCCTGCTTTGATATTTTTCTGTGGAGAGGCGACGTGGCATAGTGAGGGAAATACAGGCTTTGCCATCAGCTCTTCCATTCATTCACTATGTGACCTTGAACAACTTCCTGCATGTCTCAGATTCAGTTTCTCTGTCCTTAAAATAAGAATAAAAGTGTTGCCTTCCAAGTTTGGGGCAGGGAATAAAAACATCACCTTGTAAGTCTCTTACATGGCATGGAGGCGGGCAGGTAGCAATCTCTCAGCTGGGCGGCCATCCTTCCTTTCTCTGCCCCTGTGCTCCTGTCTTCTTAGGTAAGATACTAACCCAGGGAGCTCAGAGAAGATTTGGGGCCTATGCAAAGCCCTTGCTATGCTGCTGAATAATGTCCACAGCTTTCCTGTCCATCTATTTCCTCTGACTGACAGCTCCCTAAGAGCAGAGGCCAGGGCCTGGCCTGAGCACGCAGGGCCTGCGGGAAGTGGGGTAGACCACTGTGGCCACTCAGGAGGCAGAGGGAGCCAGCAGAGCAGGAGGTCTCCTGTAGGCAAGACGCTGCCCTGCTTCACGGGGGCTCCATGGAGCCACAGGTCTGAACACACTGGGTACCGAGGAGGCTCTGCAGAATATTGGCGTGACCACCATGCCCTTGTTTCATGTAAGAACACCTCTGTTCAATGGCCCTCAGTCACATACGAGGTGTTGTAGCTGGGAACTGAGAAGCCACCTGTGTCTTGATCTCTGAGCCCACCTCAAGGCGGTAAAAAACGTGAAATAGCAGAGTCTTCCAAACGGACAAGATGAGGCCCGCAATAAACCCAGAAAACAGCTGCGGCCATGTCAGACACACGGGTCTGAACTTCTGACTTCAACTTCCCAGCCCCAAACACGTGGTCCTGGTCTGCTGGTCTCCCAGGATTCCTGAGCCCTGCCATGGTGCCTCCTGCCCCGTGACCCTGTCTCCTGGTGATTTTCTGCTGCAGCAGGACACACGTGGAAAGGAAGCGATTTAAGATTGATCTAACGTACCCGTGAGGTCCCACCGATTTCTGCTTATCTAGCCAACACCCATCTTCTCTCTCCTCCTTAGAAACTAACAAGCTCCATGAGTGTGCTGGGAGGAGAGTCCATCTCAGCCTCGAGGGCAGGGGCGTGGGGAGGTCCTGGACCACGCTGGTTGGGTGTGCACGTGGGAGTTCCCCGC
>CM053410.1:89747977-89822892 GCA_028644305.1 Xerus rutilus
GAGGACTTGTCTACAGGGCCGGGGCGCTGGTCAGTGACTGCTGGGTGCAGGGACGGCAGGGGGACTGACGGGACGGACCTTGAGGGCCTTTCCATGTGGAAGCAAGACCCGCTACCTTGATTGGGGTGGTTTGCGGGGGAGCAGGAAATGTGTGTTTGTCAAAACTTGTCAAACTACACAGAACACGTCCTGTGAGCCAGGCTTCTGTTCCTGTGAACACATCGGGAAGTCAGCTCAGAGGGGGAAACGTTTGATGGGCTCATAGCTCTGCACACTCCGTCCATGGTCAGCCGGCCCTGTTGCTCTGGGGCCTCTGGCCAGGCAGCGCATCATGGTGGGAGCATCTGGTGGAGCCCAGCTGCTCTTGTAGAAGCCGGGAGAGGGAAGGAGACACACTCCAGAACCTGCTCCAAGGCGCCCCCATGACTCGGGACCTCCCCCAAGCCCACCTCCCACAAGTCCCCACCTCCCCACAGTGCACAGTCAGGAGCAAAGCCTTTAACACGGGCTTTTGGGGGTCATTCTAGACCCAAAATACAGCAAACCAGGGATGCAGCTAGGGAGAGGAAGTGCGTGTTTGCCGATCCTTCCAACCACGCATAAAACACGCACGTGTTTCTATAAATGACATCACGGGCTGATACAAAATAAAAACTTCAAAAACAACAAACAATACATATGAATACTGAAAAACTCTGGGGTATTTTCTGAATTTCATCCTAATTTATTGCATTACTCAGGAGATTGATTGCTCTATCTTTAAATTCTCCTAAGGTCATGCGTGACTAGGTCACTCTAGCTCCAAATTAACTCCAAATAATGATGGTTCGTAAGCGTGGAGCCCAAGGCTCAGGAAGGAGCTTTCCTGGGGGCTTTGCCTCAGGAGTGGAGGCAGCGGGTGGGGAGATTCCTCAGCAATGCCGGAGGCCTGGCAGGCAGAGGCCCAGGGTGGGCAGACACCACTGAGACACTCTCCCCAGGCCCTGGGCCTCTGCTGACGGCAACAGAGCCCACTGGGCCCAGGACACCTCCACAGTCCTTCCTGTGAGCTTCAAGCAAGCCATCTACGGATGCCTACTTTTGGGCTCTTCCATGATCCAGCGCAAATGTGCTCCGCAGAACGAGCCAGGAGGCGGCATCTGAAGAGGACCAGGAGTGGGCCAGGCCGCGGACAGGGCTGCGGCTCTGCATCTCCACCGCCCCTGGTTCCTGCGCAGGCCCCTGCCTCCTCCTGCCCCCACCCTGTGGCTGCCTTCCTCCTGCGCCTCGCCCTCCTCCGCCCGGCCCGCCCCATCTCTGGCCACTCCGACTTTCTTTCTGACTGGTGCATCTCCGGCCTGTGTCCTGGTCACGCCTGTGTGCCGCATACCTCTGCTCCTGTGCGGCTCCCCTCTCCTTCCCTGGAGTTGCAGAGGAGTGGACCTTCCTCAGAGAGATGAGGGATGATGAAAGCATGACTTGGGTGGAGATGAGCAGGCGTGGAATGAGAGAGGAAGGTGCCAATTAAAGAAATGAGCCCCGCATATCCCTGGCTTGACAGGTGGGGCCAGCAGAGCTGACAGCCATCGCATCAGCTGGCTTTGTGGGGCCGCGTGCCATGTCCCTGAGCTCAAAGGAGCGGCTGGCCGCACCGCGCTCCGCCTCTCCGCTGGCCTCCCACGCCTCCCCCCAAGCTATTTCTAATAATGGTAATTATAATGATTTGAGGCTTAAGCAGGGCGATTCCGGCCTAGAGGCAGATTGTAATGAAGCAGTCAGGGTGATGGGAGAGGAGAGGGCAGGGTGGGAAGAGGCGGGTGGGCACTGAGGCCTGAAGTAGCTTTGTATAGGGCCGTGCAGCCAGGACGGCCTGGTCTCTGAATCCAAAGTGTTGTGCTGCAGGGCTCTCAGAACCTGTTCCTGCTGGAGGCAAAGGGTCACTCACACCTCAGGCAGGCCTCAAGGCCCAGTGCCCTGTGCCGGAGCCTCGCCAGGCCTGTGGAGGCTGTCCAGCACCTTATCCTTCCCCACAAACAATACCCTCCCAGAGGCCTTGGCCGGGATCCACTTACTCTGATGAACACCTTTCCTCGCCCCCACTGGCTCGTCCTGCCGCTGAAGGATACCCCGGACACCGAAAACTTGTCCTGATTGGGGAGTGCATGGTCATGTGGTCCTGGGCCCGGCACAACGGCCTTAGGGGCAGCCTGATGGGTCTCTGCAGTCACCAGTGTCACCCACCTCTCTGCTCTGCCCTTATTAAAGCCATTCGTTCTGAAAGCTAAATGAATGTTTCATCTTCAAGTGCAGGAAAACCACACGGCGGGCAGCGATCGGGATGAAGGACACGGCCTGATGGCTGCACTCTTTCCGGTCCCGGTCCCGCTCCACCGCTCCTCTCAGCTCTGTTCCCGCTGTTCCCACTGAGCCCTGCATGCAACCCATGGCCCTGCACACCCATGCAGGCACACGCAGATCCGCTCATTTATTCATCTGTTGGCCCTGGGGATGGCACCCAGGGGTGCTCTACCACTGAGCTACCCCCGGCCTTGTTTTTTGGAGACAGGGCTTACTAAGGTGCCCAAGCTGGCCTGGAACTTGGGATCCTCCTGCCTCAGCTTTCCAAGTTGGTGGGATCACAGGCGTGTGCCACTGCACCTGGCGTTTAGCACATGCAGATCTGTGATATTCCAGGTCATTTTGTGAGGTTCAGAAACATACGTGTTCTACAGATAATATAATATGTCCATAGCTTAATTTCATATACAGACTATGCAAATCTAGGCATATTTATTTGGGGTCTCTTTAAGAAGTCACATTTTTATGTTGCCAAGTGTTGAATGCACACTTATATTTGAATAATTCATTTTACAAAAATGGTGTTTTTCAAATAATGGTGGTGATGAGAATATGGAATATATTTATATTGTAATTGAAATACAGATGAATCAAAATTGCAGTGCATATATAGCATATGCAATATATAATGTAGCAATTGTATAATATATGCAATCAAACAAATTAAGCATTCACGTTGAATTTTAGCAGGAGAGGTATATTTTTGCAATAGCACCAATGAATTATGTAAGCATTTGCAATGTTCTGTATTCCACTTCCACTTTCTGTCCACAGCTCTTGCTGTGCAGATTGTAAAGGAACAAGCCACGGTGTTCTCTTTGTTCAGCCTTCCCTTACTGCAGAGCTGTTTCCGAAGGGACTGACTTCATTAGAAAGGTGCTATGTGAATTTTCCCTCCCTAGATGACGGACCCTTGGATAAGATTTCATCTTCCCCTTTTCTCTGCTTTTGCTTGTTGTTCAGGCACTTTATAAAATGTGACCCCAGAGAGAAAAATGCCCACTCGGTGAAGCCACATCCGTTACTTAGGTAACGGCATATCATCAACGCCCCCTTCTGCAATTCCTCACCATAAACAATTTAATACGCTGCCATCCTCAGGGCCTAGCACTGTGCATGGCATACAGCGAGCATTCAGTAAGTGTTGTTAAGTGAAACAAATACGTCTATTTCACGTACTGGGATAAAAACACCCAGTCAGTCCCTTACTTGGTCAGTGCTTGGTGAGTAATGGCCAATACGTTATTTGTATGGCAACAGCTTACAAAGCAAAAACCACTTCAAAGAAGAAATTCAAATTGCGAATTAACTATTCAGGCAAGAAATAATAAGGTGGCGCACACCTGTAATCCCAGCACTTTGGGAGGCTGAGACAGGAGAATGGCGAGTTCAAAGCCAGCCTCAGCAACGGCGAGGCGCTAAGCAACTCAGTGAGACCCTGTCTCTACATAAAACACAAAATAAGGTTGGGGATGTGGCTCAGGGGTCGAGTGTCCGAGTTCAATCCCTGGTACCAAAGAAACAAAAAACAAATAACAGGCTGCAGTTACGTGATTTACCATGGCAGTTTTTGTCTCTTCCATATTTTAAACATGCAGGAGGTGCCCAGTTGAGTCTGGCTTCCTATGTGCAAAGTGCACTTCCTTCCAGCCAACACTGGGAACCTGAACTTTCAGTAAAGTTTCTCACAACAACATTCTAGCAGCAAATAAACAGGTGATTTCAAAGCAGGTAGTGGTAGGATCTGATTACGGTGTAAACTGCAGGCCCACTGAAGTCACATGCATCTTAATTTCTATCAAAATCACCTTTGGCAAACAGCGCAAAAGATACAAGCATGCAAACAAAATACACCCAGGCCTACACAGCACACGGCATACGGCAGGTAAATGCAGGCAGGTGGAGGCTGCAGCCCAACGGTCCATTTGGAATTAGCTAACCAAAGAAAAATACCCAAAGAACATTGCTGCAGACTCAGCAAGAAACAGACACAAAAACATCCATCAAAAAAGGAAACACAATTCAATTGCATAAAAGTTAATTTCCTTTAGCTGGTCAACAAGAGGAAGATTTAAAATTATTAAATAAAACTTAAAATCTCATTTAGAATTAACTCAGATATAAGATTGTTTAATTTTGTTAATTTATTGAATTTTTAATTGGCTATATTAAAAATTAATTTCAATGTTCCTTTAGTCCCAAATTAAGGTTCCTTTATACTTGAGCGGTTTCATCTCGTCAGTCTGAAGACAACCTTACTGCGGCGCACACAGGTTACTTTCTCTAAACAGAGAATAGATACGGAGCCAAACCAGAGCGAGGGGAGGCCGCTGTGATTTTTCTGTGTGCTTTGAAATGCAACTACCAGAAAGACCTCACTCGGACCTCACTTTGGAAAGTTTGATCCCAGGATTTCTTAAATGACTCAGAGACGTGCCTGGCCCCCAACAGACCACGCCTGCTGCCCAGGAGTGCGGGCAGTGAGGAGGGCCCGGCGCACCTTCCTGCTAGACCTCAGGCCCGCGGTCCAGCAGCAGAGGCACCCGCTGTGTGACGGTAGCCCGGACCCTGGGGATACGATGGCAATGTGGGACACCATCCCACGTCAGGAGTACTTGGTCTCGTGGGTGGGTCTCAAACACCTGGGTGTAGAAGGAGATAAACAGGGGTTCCCATGATCAGGTCGCCATGGAGACACCACTGTCTCAGGACAGGAGGGAGAGGTGCCCATGAGACCTCCCCAGTGACCCAGGCCAGAGGGTGGGGCTCTGGAGGAGTCGTGCAGGAAGGCGTCAATACCGGTAGGAAGGACGCTCAGCAAGACCAGAACTGAAGGACATGCCCTGAGCACGAGGGAGGGCCCAGCAGGGTGGACTCCACCACTGGGGCTCTGCAGGATGGGAGGCAGGAGGCCACACGGCTGCGCCCCAGGGCCTGGGCAGGCTCTGCGATCCTGCCCGCCCCACAGCTGGGGGAGCGTGTCCCTGGGCTACAGAGAAGGGCGCCTCAAGGAGAACGGCAGATAAGCAAAGACCAGAGAGGGGTCTACACCAGGGGCAGGGCAGCAGAGTCACCTCCGCCAAAGACAGGGCGGCCCCTGAGGGGGAGAGGCGGGAGAGAGAAAGGCCGCAGATCCGGAGGCACCGAGGGAGCGGGAGGGAGTTCAGGCCAGAGGCGAAGGTGCCTGCGGCAGGAGGCTCGTTCAGCACCGGGGCAGAGGGAAGGGTTTTGACTGTCACTAGACCAACGGGCTCTGCTGGCACAGCTGGGAGCCCGTGCAGCAAGAGCAGGGTGCCCTCCAGTCTGCAAGGCTGGCACAGTGGCTTTGCGGGGCTTTACCCACTCCTGCTTCAGACAGGAGGCAGGGCTGCAGGAGGGAAGGCAGGAGGGAAGGCATGCCCTCGGTCATCAGCCCGCGCCTGACCTCTGCCCCCGGAGCCTGTGGCGGACATCTCCCGTGCTCCCCAACATGGACTCTTGGCTTCCGACCAGCTCAACGCCAGCGGAGTAATGATGGAGAGGAAGACAGGCCTGGCCCTGCGCATCTCCACACGGTTCTCCGCCCCAACTTGGCCCCGTCCTTCTGGTTGCCCCCGAGTGGGGACGTGCCTGCTGGTGGGCACACAGAGAGGGCCCAAGCGCTGACCCTTGGCGTGCCATCGGCCTCCCTGCCCCTGGTGGTGCTGGGAGGTCGGGACGCTTCCGACCACGGGGCCCAGGGACACCGAGACCTGCAGCACAGAGCAGGCCGCAGAGGCGCTCACTTCTGTGGCAGGCTTCATAAGGCTCCGCTCTTTGACTGGCGTTGAGTTTATGTGAAAGTAATTAACAGTAATTAATCCTTAATTACAGTAATTAGCCAAGTCGCAGTAAATTAAACCACATCTGGAGCAGATGAGGGCTTCCGAATGGGAGGCAAGGAGAGGCGACAGTGGAGACGCTGAATTCATCTGACAGCATCTGATTAAGTCTACCTGTTGCGGCCTCCTCATTTGCATGTTGTTTTTGTTTGTATCTCCCAGTAACCCTTTCAACGCACTCACAGCATGGACCTCTTGGTCCCTGCCTAAACACCAGCCAGGCAGTCCCCTGCCTCTGAGCAGGGAGCCCCCGGCACCCAGCAGGACGGCTGGTGGCCCGGCCCGAGTTTCCCCTCCTCCTAACAAACAAACATATAAATAGCAGGGGCCTCATCAAGTGACAGGCTGAAATCAGAGAAGCCAAGTGGTATTTTTTTTCCCCTGATGAAAAAGGGAGATGATATGAGCCTCTGACATGTCTGCTGGGGGAGGGAGCAGAGGGTAAGGAGAAGGGACCACAGAAACAGGTCACACGGGCCCTCCTGATTCGGGAGTCCTCAGGCCACGGGTCAGACGCACACGCGCGCGCACACGCACCCGCAAAGACACACCGGAATCTCCATTTTCCTGACCTCGTCTGGTGAGTGCTGCCGTCTGTGCACAAAAGACAGAGAAACGATGTGCATTACAGAGAAGGTCCACATGCAGCAAAATATGGTGATAAAAATAAAACCACTAAGAACGCTACCAGCCCCAGACAGGTGCTGACAGATCTTAAAAGCAGGAAAAGCATGGCTATTCTGGCTGCTTCTGCAGCGCCCAGGGACAGAGCCCGCTGAACCCGCTGGGCTCGGGTCGTCTCTGCTCTGGTCCTGACCAAGCTCACCCAAAGCAGTACTTTTGGGGGCTTGTGCTCCTGGAGTCTGACCTGCCTGTTGGTCAAATCCCAGTGCAGTTGGGACGCCTAGAGGACAGGAGGTGCCCAGGTAACTGCCTTGGAGGCGTGGTGCTGAACCTCGCCCGGGGTGGGAAGGGCCCAGGGAGACAGGCGCCAGGGACTCTTCCCCCTAACTCTTACGGCTGACCGGCTCAGAGACACAAGCTGAGAAAGTGACCTGGAGCAGTCCCAAGACCCACAACTCCACGCTGAGGCGTTACTGGGTCAAGCAGCCACATGGCTGGTTTCGGGCACAACTGGCATCACCAGGACCCAGACGGTGTGGCATGGGCTTCGGGCTGCACAGCCTTGCCAGCCCACGGGCTTCTCCTTCCTGTGGATGCCATCCATGCTGGACCAACAGCCAATGGCTGTGCTCCTGGTAAAGCCAAGCTCATGACAGGAAGTGGACCCACCAGGGACATGCGCCCAGTCTCCAGCCACCTGCCACCGCTAACCTCCCCGACCCCAGGGGTGGCCTTTAGATGTCCTAAGGTCCTCCAGACTTGACCCCAAAGTCAGGGGCTCTGCCGTCCCAGGCAGCATGAGATGGGGCAGGTCCAGACGCTAAGGTTCTTCTCCACACTCTACGTGGGGTGATGGCACTGCACGTCCCATTACCGGAAGCATTAAGTGAGGCGATGGGGGGAGTGCTGGCCACGCGTCTGGTCTGGTGTGCAGGACGCGTCGGTGACGTTTGCTTATGTGATTACGGTAACAACTGCTGTGGTTCCTATTATCTGTCCCACGCTTAGGCACTTGCACAGCACGCCAGGGAAGGCACAGCTGGGCCAGAGGCCGCCTCAGCCGCCAGACACGCCGCACCGGAGCTGTGTGACTGGGCAAGCTAGCCACCGCCGGGGCCACGGCGCCCTGAGCGTAAGAGGGGTGACAAGCACACCGACCAGGTCTACTCGTGTAAAAGGTCCCACCGATTTCCTGAGGGCGGCTGGGAACGGCCCAGCCACAGTGAGCACCAGGCCGGTCACCCCCACACCCTATGTGCACAGACGTGTGGACACGCAGCGCCTCTGAAGTCCCCATGGCCCTGTCACAAGCATGTGCTGCCTTGTGAGTCCTAGGAATAGGCCCAGCCTGTTGACGCCCTCGAGGGAGGCTCTGAGCAAAGGTCCTGTGGTGAAGGTGAGGGACGGGAGGCAGGAAGACCAAGGAAAGCACGGCCCAGGCACACGGGAAGGGGCGAGAGGAGGGCCAGGAGGTGAGGCTTCCCGCGAGCCCGTCACCAGCAGGACATCCATCATGGAAGCGGGGTCCCTTCCATCAGTGAAGGGCCTCCAAGGACTCGGTGCAGGTCACCTTGGGCTAAGCTGCTACTCACTGGAAGAATTCACGATTTACTTCTACCTTAGCCTCTTGTGAACTGCTATTACCCAGCATATAACCCTGTACGTTACTTGAAAATTCTGGAAAATGTACATCAACCACCCTCATTCAGACGACCTGAGCAGCGTGCTGAGTGGCAGAGCGTCCACGCCCAGCACCGGCCGAGGAGCGTGCCACAGTAGTACTGAGATGACCTTGGGGTTTCCCAGAGGTTACGGGGAGCCGACCTGCCTGGCCTGTCCAATGCCTCCTGACTGGTGGTGTGGTTCACACCCAGGCAGAGACCCAGCTCTGTTCGGGGCTCGATCAGGACGCAGGTGATCCTACAGTTAAAAGCCACTCTGATGCTGGACCAGTGCTGTGATGTTGGGCCAGAAGCCCTGAGCAAAAAGCACACATTTTAGGAAATAAACAATTATCTGGCTGAGAAGGCACCTCCCACTCTGCTGAGTGAAGTGCGTCCAGTTACCATTCACACCCGCATCTTCTCTATTTCCTCCGATTTCATTTTCCTGCCCTTTCTAAATCAAAATACGTTATGATTCTGAATATCAGGCTATCTGCTGCCTGGGGTGAAATGTCATGAGGTAATAAACAACTTCCAAAAATTATAAATTACTTCTACCCTTTTGTGAAACAAGTCGATGGCTGGTTTCGCAGGACACAGGAGCACTGTGCAGACCTCTCCAGGCCGGGGGTGCCTCGTCCACTTCTGCAGGAGGCCAGCTCTGCATGGGGTCCCCTGTTATGGCCACGGCCACACCAACCTCGCAGCTACCGCCACGGTTGTTCGTTCATTCCCTTTCCCGCACCCTCGGCAGACGGTAAACAAGGAGGTAAACACGAGTCCCCCACAGACCGGCTACCAACTGAAGGGCTCCTGGGGTCGGCAGAGCGGCTCCGACTGCTGGCCTGGAAGGTGGGCCTAGGGCCTCTGAGGTGCAGGCAAAAGGAGCCTGTGGACCTTGTGGCACCCGAGTCCAGCAGCAGATGTGGCTGTGGCCACCGCCTTACGTGCCAAGGCAACGGGGCCACGGGTAATCTCCGGTGCGTGGGACGGGACCACCGGCTTGTGCTCCAACTAAACTGACGACTCCTTTCCACTTAGTGACTCCGGTCTGTCACTAAACCTGAGGGACAAGGCAGTAGCAATTGAGCGCACAGCTGTAGGGGACAGAGACAAAGGGACCGCACTCTGCTCCACGCTGCAGACCCAGTGAGGAAAGTTGCTGGGTCATTCACCGTCCAGTCACGTGCTCTGTGTCGCACTTGCAGATGTGCTCCACTGAAATGCCCAGGGTGATTCTCTGAATGGCCACCAAATGGAGTTCCATCTCCAACACAGGGAGTGGTAAAGAAAGGACACGCACAGCCCCGTCTCCTAGACTCTCACGACTAAAGCCCACGGAACTGTGGGGATTTTCTTAGACTGTCAGACAGACATTAAGGGCACACATTAAACAAACACATACATTACACAAGTTAATGACCGCATTTGATTATGTTCATCATGCACATGCCTCGGGGTAAGTGCAGGAACTCATTCCAGAGCTGCTTAAAGGTCGAAATCTTTACCCCTGGGGTGTAACTCAGTCAGGCAGGCCTAAGATTGGTGTTGAGCTCTAGCAAATCCTTAACACCATCCAGCCCCGCGGGGGCATCTGATCAAGATGAAATGATCAAAGGAGTCACTGAGCCTGGTGAGGTGGCCATGCCTGCAACTTCAGCAGCTCCGGAAGCTGAGACAGGAGGACTGCAAGTTGAAGAGCAGCCTCAACAACTAGCAAGGCCTAAGCAGCTTAGTGAGATCCTGTGTCAAAACAAAAAATTAAAAGGGCTGGGGATGTGGCTCAGTGGTAAAGTGCCTCTGGGTTCAATCCCTGGTACCAAAAAAAAAAAAAAGGAGGAAACCCAGAGATTAGAGGCTCCTTCCAGTACCATGCAGCCCAAGAGCAGCTCCTTGAGATAACTGGCCCCCTCTGCCATCTTACCGAGGCGCTCTGACAACACGGGTCCCATGGAGGCTCCAGGGTTCTGGGCCTGTCCCACCGCACAGTGTGGGCTGCTCACACCAACGCATGCATCCAGGTCGTTCCAGGAAGTACTTCTCCCTGAAGACCATCTTATCCTGCACAGACTTCTGTGTTACGCTCAACAGTGGCAAACAGTGCTAACTCAATGGAGAGGGAGGTGGCCCTGCCCACAGTCTCACCAAATTCCCTGACATGGCTCCCTCACTCGCCACCACACATCCAGATGTGGCCTAGGCTTCTGTCTTAATCCATCAGTTCCAGCTGCACATGTGGCGGAATGCCACTGGGCTGATTAAGCCGCTCACGTGGCACGCTACGCTAATCGCTGTTTGCAGGGCTAAAATAACTGGGCCTGCGGGTCACTGTCCAGTTATGCAGGTGACATGTGAGCAGAGCAGGAATCTGTTCCCCTCTGTCCTGTTCTCCCTGTAGTAAGCCCATGGCACAAAAAGGCCACAGTACCTGAAAATTTTAATCAACATATTTGAATCTGAAACCTCCTGTTCCCTGGAGGAGACAACTGTGATTGACCCAAACACTTGTCTGTCAAAAGACAAAGCTCACAGGTAAACACTGCGCACAGACTGCACGTTCAGCAATGCTCTCGTGGTATTTCCTTTGTTCACAGATTAAACTTTCAAGTTTAAAGTGGCCATACAAAAAATTATGTAGTGAGGTACTTTCCCAGGAAGACAACACGTAGTTCAACCAGGAGGGGAAAATAAAAACAGACAAACAAAAACTTTCAATTAAACACAAGAGGAGATCCCAGAAGCTCTGAGGAAGCTAAATTTTATTTTGAAATCCTGGGGTCAGCGAAGAGTCCAACTAACAACTGAAAATTAAGAGGACAGAACCCAGGACAGTTGCCAATCACGAGAGCTCCTCACCTCAGGCAAGTCACTTTATTTCTATGTTAGCATCCCTGCCCCTAAAATCACAGCTACTGCAGAGAGAACTCAGTGCCACATATAAAGAAAACAGGAAGCCAGCCACACCACAGGGCTGTTATGATTTCCTGGGAAGCACTTATTATAGGTTGGGTCTCAGGCGATTCTTACTGGTGCATCGGCCCGAGAAATGCAGTGGCTTCGGGACTGCTGAGAGCACACAGAACCGTGAGGGTGCTGGCGGACACCCAGCCCATCGGGCAGACAGCAGCGGCTGAAGCTTACCTGTGGGGCAGCACACAGGTCCTGCGGGAGGTAAGGTCAGGCCAGCAGAGGCACGCGGGGACCCCAGGGAGGAGTGAGAGTGGGTGCCTGGGACCCAGTGCACGCGAGGCCCTGCACCCCTCGGAGGCATCTCATGGTACCGCCTGCTCGCGGTGCTTCTAGCAAGTGTGCGCACAGAGGCAGACGGACAGGGAAGCCTCCACGCGAGGGACAGATGGACATCCTGCAGCCCTGAGGACGCGAAGTCTGGGGGCTCGCGCCTTAGTACTTGCTTCAGGGATCCCAGGCATTGGTCCCTCTAGAACAAGAGCTCTCAAAGGCCTAACATGGAGGGATGGATGAGTGCAGGCTCCGGCTCCTTGCTGTCATCTTTGGCAAAGCTCCACGGGGCGGGAGGCTGCAGTGCTCTGAAGGGCTTCAGATAGAACACGTAACTCAAAGGTCCCTGCTACAGCGGCACCTGCACTCCTGGTCAGAACCACGGGCACCACCTGCACAGGTGTCACCCACACAGCAGCGAAGGAGCCCAGAAAGCATCTGCAGACACACAAGCTACGTGGCAAGTGGGGCCACACCAGCCCTGAGTGCACCGCTGTGTCAGGGGGTAAGGCGCGGCCTGGCATGCCTGAGGGCCTGGGTTCAATCCCCAGCATCACAGAAACAAAACAGAGAAAGAAAGATAAGAAAAAGCAGAGGGCATCGGGAGTCTGGCCAGGGCCACCTCTGGAGGATGCTTGGGCAGCCTTCTCTTCACTTTGCTTCTGGAATGACACCAAAAATATGTTTTCCTGTAACTATTGCAAAGGGCACTTGTGTGCAAAGGTAAGCCATTAAGTGAGCCATCGTCACCATGTCTGGACAAGGCAGCACCCTGGCTCTTGAGAGACGGACGGGCAGAGAAAGACGGAGCATACCCTTAGGAGGGAGCAACCCAGGTCGGGGAGTGCCACACCGCTCATGAGTCTCTGGACTTGGTTTGCACCTTGTGGAACAGACAAGGAAGTGCCAAGGTTCCAATAGTGCCTTCTGTGAGACCCCTTGCTACAAAGGTCCACCTGGCCACCTCATTTACCATTTGAATAAGATTCTTCTGGCATCAGAGAAGGGCAAATCAAAACCAATTAAAATGCTTTCAAGCTTCTCAGAGACTCATTCCAAATTTGGGGTGAAAGTCCCTGTTCTGGGGAAGCATCCGCATCCAGGTCGACCCACAGACTTGCCCAAGCTGCGTGCAGATTGATACTGTTTGGGACCAGAAGCTGAGCTCAGTAAGTAAACACTCCCACACTGCAGCTCCTTCCAGGCTGTGGGCTCTGGCCCTTCTTCTCATCTGCACGGTTCAAATTAATTATACACTTTAATTTCATGAATTATTAATTTGATTCTGACTCGGCAGCTTATGATTATCCACCGCTACAGACTATACAATTCCAGCTTCATTAAAACATCACCAGCTGCCTAAGAGACAGACATTAAATGGGGGAGAGCAACAATAACACCACGCTTCCGGCACATAGCAACGGTGCTCCTCAGCCGCAGGCCGTGCAGAGGCTCTGCGGCAGGGCTGCCCAGGCACAGGGAGGTCCTCCAGCAGAGCCCACGCTCCTCAGGGCTTCTGCCTCCTGGTGTGCACACGACTCAGATGGCCAGGCGGTGTGACAGGGCTTGCACATGCGTCTGTCCGTCTCTGCCTCCACCCTTTTCATGTGCCTGCCACTCACTACAACATGAACACCATGGTGACCGCCAAAGCTCTGAACAGGACCAGGCTGGACCCCACCCAGGGTCTCGGTGGGCACAGCTATCCTCCTGGGGAGAGCTGTCCTCCTCTGGGTTGTTTGATTTAAAAAGAGGCAGCCTGGTGTTTGGGCAGAGAGAAGGTATTCAGAGCAGGTTGTGACCAGGCTAGTAGGGTCACCGCCCCACCCAGAGGTCACATGGGTAGACCATGAAGGCCAGGGCCTGGTGTGTAATGGGCACTTAATTGGCACCTACTCCAGCTGCACCTTGTATAATGAGAGGCTGGAGCTCATCATCTTAGCCCTCTCAGCACTGATTTCCAAGCTCCTGCCTGGAAGATTCACTTTTCCTACAAATCGTGTGGCCCTGAGGCAGTGAGATGCCCCTGGAGGCCCACGCCTGCTAGTAACTGGGAGAACTAGAGAACTGCACAGGGTTTGGCCTCGTCCTCCTGGACATCTGGGCCATCGCTCGGCAGAGCTTCTATGACCTTTCATGATGGTCACACCCTTCTTCAGGGGACTGGAGATCCAGTCTTGGCCAGGCCAGCATTGTGGGAATAAGTGCAGGTATGTGAGGATGGGTTCCTGGGGGGTGGAGGACTGGGAAGGGAGGGACGAGGAAGACATCCTTCCCCTCTGCCCTGTCCACAGGAAGGCCGCTTAGGAGCGCGGCGCCTTCTACCACCAGAGCAGAGCATCGCCGCCGCTGGTGGGAACCCCAGGTCACTAAGGATCGTGATGAAGAGGGACGTAAGCTCCCCAGTGTGATGGCAGTCACGCTGGGTCTTGGGCCCCGGGGGGCTGAGCAGTGCTCGCACCGCCTGCCAGACCACAGGCCACACGGAAATACTCTTGCCATGGAAGTCAGAGGTGGGTTGAGGCTGGGAGGCCGGGAGGAACACACCGGATTCCTAGTCTGAGGAAGAAAAGGAATGCAAGTCTTCTGAGGGTTAACAGACTCTTCCAAATACATACGCGGTGCTTCTCCCTGCACCTCTGTGGCAGGACAATGGGAAAGAGAAGGCTGGGATTCAACATTCCACTTCACTGCCTCAGAAATCAAGGACTCTGAGCCTTGGAGGGTTTCAGACTGATGGAATTAATTAAGGGAGATGTCCAGCACTGTCCACGAGGTTACCAGCAGATACTGTAGACCTGAAAGTCAGAGAAGCGTGGGCAGGTGGCTTGGAGAGAGGCGGCAGAAGAGAACGGCACCACAGCCCCCAGAAGCCAGCGGGGTGGTTCTCAGTCCTTAGGCTGCTTCCTTCATCCCCACCCAGTGCTGCCCAGAGAGGGAAGACAGGCCACCCGTTTACCAATGGAGTCACTGAGACGGGAAGCGGTGCTGGCTACTGGGAGACTCAATGGAGCCCCACCCTCTGGCTCCCAGGTTCACAGGCCACGGTCCTGTGTCCACTCCTGGACTTGGGGACAGAAAGCAGCCAGATGGTGCTTCTCCATGCCCAGAGGATCTTCTACCACCAGGCCCACCTGGAAAAGCCCCTGCATGACGACATCGAGGGGAAGACTCCGGAAGTGGGCGTGAGCAGTCTCCCCTGCCCCCTAATGCTACTGACCCCGAGGTTGGAAGGAAGCTCACGGGCTCCTGTGCTCACCCGCCCTTCCCTGGCCATCTTCTCCCCAGTCCAGGTGAGCAGAACACGATGCCACCAAAGACATCCTGCCACGCTTGGAGAGGGCTCCCTCCTGCTGCCCAGGGATGATGCTCCTCATCTGTCTGCTGCAGCTGACTCAGTTGCTGTGAATACACCTCGGCAGGGAACGGCAGGAACTCTGGGTGCCTGAGCAGGAAGCACCCTCTGGACTGGAGGCCCAAGACCAGACAGGCAAGGCTCCCTGGGCATTGCTACCACGTGAGCAGGCCGCTCCCCGCTCCTACCCAAATGCCATGTCTCTTCACATGGGTGAGACATAGCTGGGCCTGGGGGCAAGAGTACTCAAGGCCAATGATGGCCTTTCTCCGTGTGAGCCCCCAGTTTGGGCACTGGCAGACATCCTGGAGGGACTTCTGCTCTGTCAGCGGATGTCAGCCTGAGAAGCAACAGCTTCTGTTCCTGTGACTTCTTCAAATGAATCAGAAGGCTCCAGGACTTCTGGATACACCAGAGTCCTAGGGGCACTGCAGCCTTTGCGGGCAGGACCATAATATGGACGTGCAGCGCTGACGTGGACTGCAGTAGAACCGTCACTCACACTTCCCCATGCCTCTGAAAGGGCTGGCATGTCCACACAGGGACTCAGCACTGGGAGGACTTCACAGCCCCCCAAAGACCAGCAGTCTCTGCCATCTAGGACTTAGCATCTGACAGGGTGGTTCCCCATGAACCCAGATATCTACAAAGTTGCCTGTGGTCATTGGAACCACAGGACTGGAAAAAAATGAAAAATATGCAGAACAAGGAGGGAAGGGCTTTCTGAAAAAGGAAGCACAGTCTCTTACTGTCTCCCCGTGTTTGTGATAAACACAGCGCAGAACCTGTCTGGACACAGGACTCTTCAGTTTCCATGTGAAGCTGGGTATTTTGCATTCAATACAAATTAGCTCCTCAAAAATCAGAATCAATTGTCATGAAATGTAGGGAAGTATTTCCCCACAGGGCAGGCATTTGTGGTAGAACTGGAAATGTTCAACTTGATTATAATGCTTCACGAAAAGGTCAGCATGGGATTCCAGGACTTCACCTGGAGGACGTTAGCTCAGTTTGCAGGAAGGGCGAGACGGGGACGGTCAGTTTGCCCAGGCTTGCCATGTTCACGTCACTTCGATCACAAGTCCCCGGGCCAGCAGCAGACCGTGAGCATCAGAGCACAGAGGAGTATGTGTGTACACGCGCACACTTTAGAAACACGCAGACTCACGTGCTCTCTGGAGCCCAAATGCCACCAAACTTCATGGCAAAAATGGTGTGCAATTGCTGGAGTGTGCGTTGGACAGGACAAAAACAACCCTGCCACAGAGTGACCCAAAGCATCGGTCCCCGCCGGTAGGACCTGCAGCAGAATCACTTGGAGATCTTGCAAAAAACCACCTGCCTGGGCTTTCCATGCACAGACATTCTGATCCAAGATACAGAGTTTTACAGGGTCCCCAGGTAAGTCCAATGCGTCATATACTACCCTAACTTCCTGTAAAAGAAGCATTAGCAACTCCAATTTAGAGCCTGAGACTTTCAAAGACTCAGGCCAAGTAGGAATGGTGTCAGGTTCAGGCTGGACATTGCCATTTGGACCATAGTTCATTCTATACTTCACTCTAGACATCAGACTTGAGCTTCCCGACCTTCCCTCTAAGGAGATGGGAAACAGAATCTCTCCCAACCCCACTTCGGATTCGACCCTGAGCAAGAGTGGATGGAACAATGGCTCCTAGAGGTTGCTCGCTCCTGGGACGCCCTAACCAGCTCCCTCCCGCACCAGCGCACCTGGGCAGGCCTTCCCTGCAGACCAGCTCACTCAGTCCATCAGGTCAGCAGGATCACAGCCACGAGCAAGGCTGAGGGAAACTCTGGAACCCTTTCCTTATCAACCAAAGGTCGCTGTCCACCCAGATCCGAAGGGTGAGCCCTTCTTCAGTAGGTCCCGGTGTGACTCAGCGTGGGGGTGAGACTCACTGTGAACACTGAGAAGGCAAAGCCACATGCTGGGTTTTAGAAGACCCTCCACTCACTACAATTGCAGGTCACGACATCTTGCAACCTGAAATTCAGAGCCAGGCTTCTCTTTCAAAGCCGGATCCCACCACAGAGGGCAACCTTCCCAAATCCCCACCGTTTCCCCAGAAAGTCTGCTTGGTCAGAGAGCCAAAGGCGTCGCCCAGTCTGTCAACCTCTGTGAACAGCTTTGGTGTCAGGAAGTTGCAGGGGCCTGCACATCCCAGCCGCGCAGGCCTCGGCCGCTCCTGTGCTCCTGGGTCAGAGCCACACAAACACTGGCTCACATGACAGCAGCAGTCAGAACTGTTCTAGCGCCCACATTTGCCACCCAAGTTGTCAAACATTCCCATTGGACTCACATGCACCATAGCTGACCCTACAGGAACAGCACCCCAAATGAAGGTTGTGCATCTAAACCACCCACGCCACGTCCTCAGAGGCCCAAGACAATCCCCTTGGAAGCTTCACATGGCAGATTTTGCCCAGGCATCTGGCCATCTTTATGGAGGGTGGGGTGACAGATCTTTTTGCTAAAAATAACACAGCTTCTTCAAAATTACCTTGAATATGCTACCATACCAATGACACAAAGTTGCTATTATTTATCAGCATATATAGCAAAGTTAGAGTCCAGGAAAAGGTGAAATGTGCCATGTCACAGGCAGGTTTCAATGGAGCTAATGTATTGCTAAGGTACCTGCACCTCAGCAATCAGACTCTGGATCTGACTTTCAGGTCTGTGACTTAGAAGTGTGGCCTTGGACAAGACCTTTTACTTTGAACTTCAGTTTCCGAATCTGTGCAAATGAGGGTATTATTTGCTACCCCAACATTCTGTTGAGGATTACATAAAACAACCCAGTTGACACCTGACACATAGGAAGTGCTTAATAATAGCTGGAGCCGGGATGATGGTGCAAGCCTGTAATCCCAGCACTCTGGGAGGCTGAGACAGGAGAATCGCAAGTTCAAAGCCAGCCTCAGCAATGGCGAGGCACGAAGCAACTCAGTGAGACCCTGTCTCTACATAAAACACAAAATAGGGCTGAGGATGTGGCTCAGTGGTCGAGTGCCCCTGAGTTCGATCCCCAGTATCAAAAAAAAAAAAAGATAGGTGGCATGTCAAAAGTCATCACTATGGTTATGCATATGGCTTACGTGTCTCTGAGGTTATACCAGCCCTTCCTGTCAGTGGTGGGAGGACCCGAGAGTGGTGGACCCTCTGGTTCCATTCACTCCTCTGAAACGGGCCTCCCCCTAGTGGATGCTGCTAACTTCTCCTGCCTCAGCCCCACACCTGTTTCCAGGCAATGCTGGATGAAATAATTGCTTCATTCGTTTCTCCAGGGGGCACGAGGCTGTGGTCCACGCAGGGGATGTGCCTGCAGCGTGTACTCCACCTTTCTGGAGCCAGCACACACCTGCCCACGTGGCTGGGAGGCTGCACTCCCCCATCCCAGGGCTAAGGGAGTCCCAGCTGCTGCTGGAAGTATTTTTAGCTGCATTATTTATTTGAACACCTGCCTGAGGATCCTAGACAGAGCTCGGTCTGGGAAGGGAGGAGCGCCGGGGCACCTAGGCACTCCTTCCCAGCGGGCTGTGCTGGCCAGTCTGCACCATCCTGCGGCATACCTCTTCCCAAAGTCGGGCCTGACCACACCACAGACCAGGCAGATGAAAGTCTCAGAAGAATCTCCCCCAAAGCCACGTTCTTACACGGAGGCTCTCAGGGGACCTGAGAACCAATGCTGGGTCCCATTGGTCTCTCAGGTGGGGGCACGCCATTCGCCGATATCATTTCCTCCATTTTTACCAGTAGGAAAGCAAATGCCAGGGGTGCAGCTACAGAAATGGCACCCTCTTTCCGACCTTTCTGCTTTTGCTCATTTGGTGTTTTGCAGATGTAGAGTGTGCCTGTCCCCCTCCTCTGGCTCCAACCCTACCCACTGTTTCAGTCCAGAGCTTCAACTCGCTGCCTCGCTGTCGGTTCCCCACCACTAGGCCAGAACTGCACTGCTCTCTGCCCCCAGAACGGATGTTGTCTGTATTCCAGGAGCTAATGTTTTAATTATGGTCCATATTGAGCTGTCTGGCACCTAGGATGTGCTCACCAAACTGAAAGAACGTACTGTAGGTCTTGTAAGAAAGGAATCGTGCACGTTTTAGCCTTTTTTTTCCTTTAAATACTTTCTAACTCAGTGCCAGGCACATACCAGGTGCTGCATAAAAGCTCGCAGACTGAGAGCCTCTCTCAAAGCCCATTGCAACCTGCCATTATTAAAATGTTTACAGATCAAAATTCTTGCTGCTGGCACTTAGGTCTGGACTCACCGGGTCATGCTTTCTCTGCACATTCTGCCTTGGGCTAAATTGCCTAATTTTTCAATATTTAGGCTTCATACTCTGTTCAAGGGGCAAGGAGCTTATTATTTATTTAGCTCACATGAGTCTTAAGTGACTGAGTGTTTATGAAAGGGTCTGTAACCCCAGACGAATGATGCTGCCTGCAGTGCAGAGTCCCCCTACCTTACACAGATCAGGGGGAGGCGTGTGCAGACACACATAAAAGCGCTACTTGGCCGTCCCTACGCACACCATGTTTGTATGATCTGAAAACATCTAGCTGGCATAATTCATAAGCAGAATGTCTTTATATTTAATGACCCAAATATGACAGTCTCATGCCTCTGAAGAGCAACTTAGACCTAATAAACCAGCAGTTTTGTCCCCCACCCCAACAGTTTCTCTGCTGTAGATTCTGACCTGAGTGTCTGCTTTGAGAAGCTCACATGGGCACAGATCTGTGTAGCTGCCATCTCGTCGGGGACAGATGAGGTGGTTTGGGGCATCGGCAGTCCTGGCACTGCGAGCTACAGGTCTGAAGATACAGACTACAAGGGGACTTGCAGAATTTATGCTTTGAGGGATGAGTTTATCCTGGCCACAATTCCCGAGTCAGAGGCATGGACTCAGATAATGCACAAAGTCATGTGCTTTGCAAGGGTGCTTAACAATAACCAGGTCCAGTGTTATAGGGACAAGCTGGGCATAAGTGGACATATCATGAATATTCGTTCATTTAGCAAAAATTCCAGTATGATCCATTTCATAAAATCTCCTCTGACCCAAATGCTGCTCCAGGCACTGCAGTACCACAGGAGACATGTCACATAACATCCCTGGAAGTCCTTTCTCTCCAGGACAAATGACAAGGTTCCACAGCAATGCCCTCAGGAGGGGCTTGGGCAGCTAAGTAGACCATGATTGCTGGGACTGGGAACCTCAGAGTCAACTGACCCACAGGACCACTGGCCCTCCCAGGCCCTCAAGAGCAACCAACTGTGAAGGCAGCAGACAGCACTCCCTGGGTGCGAGGGCTCTGCAGTGTGACGCCCCTCCTGAAGGAGGCTGAAGCATCAAGTGCTGCAAATGCTCACGGTGTAGAAGAATCCTTCAAGGAAGAGCCAGTGCAAAGGCACGGTCACGCGTTCATCAGGGACCCACGGCCAGCACGCTGAGCAGCTCCCTGTGTGGGGCAGGCACGAGCAGGGAGCCTGGAAACCCTGAGATGACGGCAGTCTCGGCTCCGAGGAACTCAGAATTGAGGTGGGGACTGGAATCCTCTTTGCACGGAGGCCTGAGCAGTGGCATGACTGGTCAAGGGTTTACTTTGAATGCATCATCCTACGACTAACCCTAAGCCATCCAAAGATGCAGAAGGACTGAGCCAGAGGTGCAGATCTTGGTCCAAGCCCTGGCTCAGGCTCCCTGGACCAGTCAGTCTCCTCTCTGGGGGCTCCACTCCCTTGTCTGCAAAACGAGGAGCTGTTCTGCAGAGCAGGTCCTTTCAGCTCTAAGACGACGTGATTTGAACACTTGTAGCCAGTACGATTTGCTGGTTAGAACCAAAGACCTCAGTCTCTTGACAGAATGGGTTTGCATTGGAAAGGGCAGCACTAGCGTCCTGCCTGGAGAAGGTGGAAGCTATGCCATCCACTGGCTGTTTCTTCTAGGAGGACACTCAGACCTACATGTGGATGCTGTCCTGGTGTGGATTTCTGACCTCCATTTCTGCCATCTTCACAACAGAGCCAAGGGACATTGCTGCCCACCCTGCCCTCCCTTGGCCACCTCCCAGCCTCTGCAGCACAGGGTAGCAAGTGTTGGCAAGCGCTAAATGACTACCTGTGTGGACACCCAAGTTAACGTGACCGTCTGCACATGATGTGATAAACGGGGCCCGGCCTGCATGGAAGGAACTCTCAAAGGTCTAGCAGCCAAGAGAGCCTTGGCCCAGGGCAGATGCAAGGCCCTTCCATTGCACGAAAGATTCTTTTATTGAATTAATCAGTGAATTGAAAGTATTAACCAACATCACTTATACTCAGTTTATTGGCACTAACTTCCAAAAGGAAGAATAGAAACTGTAGAAAAACCTCAGTCTGGATTTTTAAAAACAGACCATTTGATCATCTCACTGCATTTCGAGCCTTCTCAGAGATGTTCCCTAGACTTGGACAGCATGATGCCCCTCACTGCCCAGCAGCTGGCCACGTTGCAATGTGTGAGCTATAAAACCAGACATGCAAAGAGCTGAACCACAGAACTGGATTTGAAGCCTTTCCTACATGTTTAATTCTTCCCTTCCTGCTTCAACGTGTCCTTTGGTCCTGAATGCTTCTGTTTTGGTCCTAGAGGCACAGGTGGCTCTCATGCCGGGCTGTATAACAGGCTGGGGACTCTGCTCTTCAGAGATGAATGAATAAAGGGAGCCTTGTCAATATATTAGCATGATAATGACAATATGCTCCTGGGGCCTTCTGTGCACCCCTGAAAGCACCTCCCCACCTACAGCCCTGGGGCGCTCGCCCCTCTTCCCCAGCACCTGACTCCACTCCTGGAGTTCCAGAGAAGAAGTGACTCCTCCATCAGCAGTTGCCCAGAAGGTGCTAGAATGGAGAGAGGGAGAAGAGGAGTGGACACAGACAGACGGACGGACCAGGGAGTAAAAAGCCTAATGTCCTTAAAGATGTGAAGGTTTGTGCAGAATGCAGGGAGAAAACAGGAGACCCCTGCTTGGGGCCTGGGGCAGAGCTACAGGGCATGGGTGAGGCCCGCTCCACCACAGCACCACCACCCGCAGCAGGCTTCTGGTTACTGCAGGCTGTCTCTTGGGTCTCCCCCTTGATGTGACTGAGGCTGCTGCCGCCATACATGGGCACTTCCTACATTTTATTTCAATACATAAGCAAAAGCTAGCTCCAGATTTGGCTTTCAAAGGCCTTCCCATGAAGGCTGGGAGGAGAGGCAGCGGGAATCCCCACCTCATCCCTGGGGAGAGTCTCCTCCTTAACCAAGGACTTGCTGGGAGCCCTGGGCGGGACGTGAGGGTTTCTGTGCTCGGAACCCAGCTGCGTCCCTTTCCTCTTGTCTAACCTGCGTGGTGAGGACGTGTGGGGCAGGGAAGTCACTCCACAGGGCTGCCATGAAGACACATGTGCAGATGGAGAAAGACAACACAGCCAGTCCCCACCGCAGGAGAGGACGTGGAGAGACTGTCTCAGCACGGGCGCCTCCGCCTGCCTGGAGACTCCAAGGGGAGGTGCTGAGCCGCGCAGGCTAGGCGGCCACACACCAGGCCCAGCTCGGCCGCCTCCCTCCTTTGTCTCCCAGGACCTGCTCGTGTTTCCCTCATTTGAAGGGAGCCCAGAGCAGGAGCAGGGCTGACCCTCTGCTCCTCCTGTTGACTAACGTCCCCCACCTCGCTCCGACCCCATCGGGCACACATTACCATCCGCCCCACCTCCTTCCTCTGAGCCTTCTGATATCAACCGGCAAAAGGGAATCTAAAAATAAAGCCGGGGCCAGAGTGTGCACCACTCGATTGGGCTCCTGTGCTCACAGATCTGCTTATTTTGGCCTCTCTCTCCCCAGCGATAAGGCTGCTAACAGCCTGTTATCAGCCAGTCGGTGAAAATGTGCTCCAGCCTGATTAGGCCTCAGCCTCTGCCAAGGTTATAAACAGCCGTTATCGTTTTCCCGAACAGAATAATCCGGACAGTATCAGCTCAGAAACATATGGGCCACACAGAGAAGATAGCCGCTGACGGACACTTCATTTTAATTGTAACGAGTGGGTAGCAGCAGCCTGGAGACGGCAGGCAGAGAGCTGCCGACCATGGCAGGGCTTTTTTTTCCCCAAATCCCTTCTTCTTCTCTGGTTTCCAACAGAGGCCGTGTTGACTTTCTGGGTGGCATAATGAACTGGCCCCTATCCCAGATGTTCCCAATCACCAAGCATGACCTTTCCCTAAAAGGCAGATGGGGCCATTCTGATTCTCCTGTGCAGAAAAGAAAGGAATCAGCAAAGGGGGCCTACACAGCGCACTCTGCCCCAACTCAACTCCCGCTGTCCACTCACCCCTTGGTGTCACCCCAGCCCTTGGCCACTTGGAACTTACGAATGGGGGTTGTGCCCCTCCCCTCAGCCTCACCCACATCTATAGGAGACCAAGCTCGAGAGGACAAGCCCACGCACGTGGGGACTTGGCGTCCTGAAAGCAATTGCCAAAGCTGGCTTCTCCCCATGCCTGTTGTCACAGAAAGTCAACTACCTGGCATGAAGGGTAAGGGAGGGGACAGAGGGCCACGAAGGTGAGCGCTTGGGTGGGGCTCACCTGTGTGCAGGCCCTGGTGGGTGCACTGGCTGCGTGGCCTTGGAATAGGGGCAGGAATGGAGCTGGAAGCCCTGCGAGAGGGCACAGCAAGCGGGCTGTCTGGGCCCACGCCTGGGTGGCCAGGTGGGCCAGAGGGGGCCGGGGCCTCTCGGGAAGAGTGCGTGGTGCCCCAGCTTGCACCCAGACGCTGCCCTCAGCCTGGAACGCGGTGTTCTCACTTGGCCATTTTTCAAGTAATGAAGCATCTTTGACCTGGTCTTATGTCTCTGACCCTCTTCTCTACCCCCACGGCTCCTCTATAGACCCTCGAGGATCTTCCCCCTGATATCGTAGAAACCCAGCCCTTCGCCTGCTGGGCACATGGTCAGTGGATTCACAGCACTGGACGTCCTCAGTTTAGACTCCACTTCTGGTGGCTTTCCACTACGGAGGACAAGGAGTAACAGGAGACAACAGAAGAGCAGACAAGGGCTGCAAGAAGGGTCCTCTGACCCGCGCCTCTGGGCACCGCCTCCTGATGGGCAGAGGGCCTGCTATGCAGGGAAAGAAGCGGTCACCAAAGCCAGCATCTGCTGCAGGGTGCGTGGGCCACGTTGTGGCAGGCGGCCCACAGGGCTGCTCGTGAACCTCGAGGCAGGTCCCCCACTGCAGGGCACATCCAGCCACAGCCTGCATGGGCCGGAGTCCCCAACCCCTGGACACCCGCTCCGTCTCCGCGCCCTCCCGCCCAGGGCCCACGCAGCATCCTGGCTGGAGACAACTCTTGTGTCTCCATATTATGTGAAGCCACATCCATGGCCTGCTCTGCAGCAGTGTCCAGTTCCAGACGGAGGAGCGTGGAGCCCGGCTGCCAGCTGAAGTGGCCTGGGGCTCGCTGCCGTGTGATTCTTCTTTTCAGGGCTTTTCAACACCGGCCTCGCTCTGACACTCTCCCAACAAACTACGGCTTAGGTTGTTTTGCAATACCTTCAAGAGAAGGGCCAGGGGCCCATGAGGCTCTGTGCTGGGTGGTCCGCACTTGACAATATCGCCAAGGGAGGTGTCAGGGGACCCTGTGAGCCCTTGTGGTGGTGGGTGGTCTGCATTCCTTGGCTTGGTGGTCAGAACTCAGCCTTCCGACAGTTTCAAGGTTGGATTTCAAGGTCATGTGTGGGTCTTTCCCTAATTGCCTTCTGAATCTGAGAATATCCTGGAAACCTGAGAACGCTCCCTCAGAGGGCACTCTGCAGCAGCTAGCTCACCCAGAGCGGGTCCCCCTTCCTCTATTTTTGTTTCCTTGTTCTGTTCCAAAGAGCCCAGCTTTGTTCTTCCACGGTCACAGGCCAGCAAGACGGCAGGGCTTCCTGATCCAGCACTGGGCCCGCGAGGGGCTGCTTCCGCTTCATCCACAGCCCCTTCCCCGACGAGCCCCCGCTTTCCTGCACCACACACAGGGGCAGGGGGGGCCTTCAGGGCACTAGATGGCGACAGAAGTGACTGGACCCTGGGTGAGCAGCAGCCGCCTGCTGAGTCTGCGGATGCTGGCTGGCAGCCCCACCGACACCGCGTGGCCTCCTCAGAGCCACCACACCCTGTCCTGGCAGATTCACTGGGGTGTCCCCAAACGTAAGCAGCTGAAGGTGACCTTCCTCGAGTCTATGCCTAGCCCCAGCAGCAGGCCTGGGCCTAAATGAAGAACTGGACTCTGCACAACCCCGCCTGGGTGTTCGAGGCCCCGCATGCTCTGCAGGGAGCCCAGTCCACCTCCCCAATTGTGTCTGCCTGCCTCGGCCCCAGTGGCCAGGGCTCTGAGGGCCTGTGCAGCGAACTCCTGCGAAGACTGTGTTCAGCTCCTGGCACCCAAGGCCACCCGACAAACACGCCTTACTCAGGAGCCAGCCCCTGGCCCCAGAGGAGGCTGCAGCCCTGTACTGGCTCTGGGCCTCGAGTTGCTGAGACCCCATGGCTGCTCGTGGCCTGGCCTCAGCTTCTGCGGCCTTGGGCAGAGGCTCTGACTGTCCGACTGACATGCAGTTGGCCATGAGACATGCGACCTGACGTGGGCACAAGCAGGCAAGCAGAACCCGGCCGGGAACTATAGCCAGGCATGCCCCTCCGGCAAGGCAAGGCAGGGGAGTCCAGGCGAGGTCTGGTTGCCCAGAGGCCATGAGCGGGCCTTGACGGAAGCCTCCAGTCGAGGGTGTGGCTGGGCCGTGGTCCTCCCTGCCTCTGAGGGTGGGAGTTAACACCTGACACCCAGAGGCCCAGCAGGCCCACGAGCCACTGCAGCAGGACACACAGCTTTCTTCTGGGAGCAGCAGATCCTCCTTGCCTTTTTCTTTTCTTTTCCCGTTTCCCTAAAAGGAAGTCCTGGTTTGGAGACTCTGAAACCCATTTGCATTCCCAAGACAAGCTCGTGAGCATAAATTCATTTCTGCTGGGGTCTTTCTCCTTCCTCTCTCCAGGAAGCTGGAGGGGTTCCTAAGCAGCTCTGGTGGCTTCAGCACCAGGGCCTGTGGGAGACAGGGTGGGCAGCTCCCTATCACTCCCCGCGCCCACCTCCCACCATGCTCCCTCTCCTGGATCCTGTGGGAACACTGCCAAATAAAATAACAAGACACTGTGGGGAAGCAGCCAGAGCCGGGGACGATGCAAGCCTGGGCTTCTGTCAGGGACGCTCCCTCCTGTAATCCGTATTCCACTCCCAGTGTCAGCAGGGCTGTGACCAGAATAACCAAGGTCTCATGAAAGATTCAGGCTGCCTGTCCGCCCTGACATTCGCTGCCTCCTGTTGTCCTGTGCCTCCCCTTCAGCCCGCTGCTGCAGATGGCCAGCCGGCAGGGACAGTCCACCAACTCAGGGTGAACACCACTCCGAGTCTTCCTGGATTTCGCTGGGACGGGGGAGCCTTCTCCTTTCTTAAGACGGTTTCTTTGGTTTGGATGAGGGTTTTCCTAAGACCACAGCCCTGTGGTCCTTTCCACGGCCACTAGAAGTGGACCTGGGAATCCAGGGGATGAAGGAGACAGCAGGAAGATTTTCCTCATTAGCAGGTAGGATGGCATGAACTTGGCTCAGGTTTGAAGCTTCCGATGTCTCAGGGACACAGGGTGGTGCATCTGAAGCTTGTAAAGCCCAAGGGAGGGGCTTTGTGGGAAGACAGTTCACCCACAGCGTGAGCTCCCCAACGGCCCTGTTCAAGCCACCTCTGAACACAGACACGTAATGAGCATGAGTCCCCCAGTCCAGGGACAGAGCGGTCAGAGATGGGACCACACTGGGCATGCCTATCGGCAGGTCAAAAGCTCAAACAAGGCATGTTATAACTTAAGGGAACCAAATGTAACAAAAGGGGTGCCATGAGTGACCTCATAGCTAATGGGTCACTGGTGTCCTAGGCAGAGCCCTAGCAGAGTCCAGTGATCAGCTGTCCTGTCACGTCACATACTCCCAGCTCACTGGAAAGTCATTCAGTAAATAAAGCTGAGGATGCCACAGCCCCTGCACACCTGAGGCCTGGTGACCACAAAGACGGCAAGACACAGAGAAGGCCGTCAGGTGACATGAGCCAGAGGGGCAGCTGGGGGAGAAAGAACTGCAGCTCCGCAAATACCAGAGACCCGCTCACCATGCCCCTTGGGAGGAACTAAGCATCTGGGATTTAAATAAAGAAGTGAAGACCTAAGATAGAATTCCAAAATGCAGGCAGTCTAAAAACAAGCACCTGGTGTGATTCAAATGCTGTGGCCACGGAGCACATTAGCACCAAGTCCCAGACCAACGTGCTAAGGCTCCCCAGGCGCTCACAGAGCGTCTGGCAGGTCAAGGTAGACGGGGCTACGAGCAGCACCCATAGATGTTCTGATCCACCTGCCACTAAGACCTTCTGAAGAGGGTCCAGAATCCTAGAATACAAATTGAAAATCAAAGACAAGTTGATGGCATCTCAAAATTAAACCCGTCACATGAGAAAATTATAATCAAAATTGCCTCTGTGCTCCTGAAACCCTTCACCGGTAGGCACATAAGATATACATATACATGTGTTTCTGCATATGCATGTGGAAATCAAAAGGCAAAGCATATCAGTGGTTAATCATAAGATAATATAAAGAGAATGTGAAATGCGGTCTCACGCGTGCATTCGCCTATAAACACACGCCTCAGACGTGTGCAAATCACAGGGCCCCTCCAGCTACACAGCAAGGTGGTCCTCAAGAGTCACAGGTAAACCTGTGAAGACTGAGTTGTATTACGTCCCTTGGGAACACATTTTTAAATGAATCCACAGTCAGATATTTCTAAAAGTGAATAATCCTGCAATTCGTTGTATTTGGTAACAATAACTTTTTAAAAATTAAAAGACACAATCCATATTAGTTATTTACAGTACAATATTTGCAGCATTTTTTCTGGACATACTGTAATATTGTGTAGGTGAGAGGCTTCTAACTGGGGACAACTTTGCCCCCCAGGGGACATAAGGCCATATCCGAAGACACTTCGGCTGTGTCAGTGAGAGACGGACAGTGATGGCCTCCTGGGAGGAAGCCAGGGATCCAGCACACAGAACTCCCTGCAACCCAGAGCCACCCAACCCAAACATGCGTGTGCTCAGGCTGAGAGAGCCAGACGCAGATCACCTCCACCCCAACGGCACTGCCCAAGTTGTGCCCACAACTTTAAGGCTCGAGAAGCGAGATGTTGGGGGAAAGAACTCCATTCAGTAGCAATTGCTTGTCACAAGGGTAGCTGCTGCTTATGGATGCTGCCGCATTGGACTTCACCATAAAACCTACTCTTAGAGCCCAGCACTTGGCTTACACAGTACCTGCCGGCTGAGGGGCTGTCGGGACATTCACCCGGAGACGTCCTTTAGCGAGCAGAGGCCCAAGCCCACGGCTAACATCAAATTCAACAAGATTCAACAGAGGCTAACTTTTTACCAGTGAAAAATAAGCCCATCTGGAACGTAGAGTCCCAGACGGGTGCATCCACCAGAGTCTATGGCATCAGAGCTGTGACGTGCAGTAATACAATAATGTTATTTTTGAGATCTGTTACGGTATAAAATGTGCACACTCTCAGTCTTTAATATTAATAAGTCTTGTAACTAGCAGTTTCAAGCTCCGAATTCTTGAGCACAACTAGAAAGGGCACTTATCCTGAAAAATCTAATAAATTTACAGTTTTATATACTTCCTTCAATTGTAAAAGTCTTGTTCAATAAACTTTAAAATGCCACTATAGAGCAATAACACAGACAGTATAAACCCAGCCCTGGGAAAGCTGTGCAACCAGAAATTGTTCCCCTTTCTGCTAGAGCAATAAAGTTTTATATGTTTGAACTGACTGTAAAAAGGTTTGAATGTTGGCGACTGGGGAATAATCTGTCTTCTTTATAGTTATTATCATATTTCCCACAAGACCCCTTGGTCTGTGTCAATCCTTCTTGTATATGACACCTTTGTACTGTCAGCGAAAGCAAGGCGGCTTTACTTTTTTTTTTTTTTAACTATAGGACTTGTATCTGTTTTCCTTCAGATTACAGCTAACAGGAATAAATTATTTCTGACAAGCATCTATTGCAGCATTTTACCAAATAAAGCCAGTTGCGAGCTGCTTTTCCAAGAGGGGGGCTCCTCCCTTCTCTTCCCGCTCTTTCTCTCACTGATTCAAATGCAATTCAAGGCTGGTAAATTGGAGGAAATGCCAATAAAGAGAGATCTGTAGGGAGCTGCTCAGTGACAGAGCCTATTGGGCATGGTGGCTGGGTTCTCCTGGGTGGCACTGGTCCTGCGGGGACAGGGCAGGAGGAGACAGCATCACCCTCCCCACCTCTCACAGCACCTCTGGGCCTCATCCTTGGCCCAGGCCACAGGCTGTGTCCAGACAGCAGAGGCTGCTGGAGCTTCCTGGACCCTCGTCAGTCAGCCAGGGGCCCATGATCCAGCCAGCAGGGCAGTTGCCCCAGATGTCACACGCACTTGGGCTCACAGCTACCCGGTCTCCTTGGCTGGGACAAGCACAGAGCCATTTTGTACCTGTGTGTGTGCGGGCGTGCGTGCGTGAGCACCTGTGTGGTGGAGGCCCCTTCCTCTCCCAGCCCCACGCACCACAGCTCAGCAACACATACGTGGCCTGCCCGGCAACCCACTCCACGCCAACCAGCCACACCAAATACATCGTCCTCTCCCGCAAAGCCACATCACAGCCCAGCAGGTTCTCGGGCTTCCTACTCTCAGCACAGCAGAAAAAGGCAGAGGGGAGTAAGTGGATACTCGGAAACACCAGGACCTCCTCCGCCAGAAGACATTTCATGGTTGGCTGTGGATGCACTTGGCACAGATAGCTGATTGTCTGTCTGCACACAATCGCCAACACCTCTCGCGGAGAACAGGAGAGTCCCATGGATGCAGGCGCACATCCGGCACACACCACACACCACAGCCACGTGAGTGCACACTCCAAACACAACTCAGCCAGGTCAAGGCTAGTCACCCCTGGGACGGCTGCTCTGCTGAGGAAGGGTGAATGTCGTGGTGTCTGCAGACACAGCGGTCCCACCAGAGGAAGGGGCCGGCAGTGAGACAGTGCGTTGACCTTGGGGCTGGAGAAGGCGGACGGTGAGCTCAGGCCCCTGAGCTCCGATGCCGTCTCTACAGTGCAAGGCCGTGCGTTTCTCCTGCCCAAACACAGTCATCTACAGTGGCAGAGGTAAGGAAATCCCCTCATGGCGCCAGGAGGGACGAGGAGCACAGTGTGCCCCTTCTCCCCAGGCCCCCTCGTAACAAAGGCGCACTCACCTGCACCTCTGGTTCCCGGGGCAGGCGCTTGCTGGAGCCTGACCCCGGCGAGAGACGAGAAGCCTCTTCAGGCACTTGGTCTGTGTGGTCAGAGTTCACAAATGACTTGCTCCTCAGCAGGTTCCTGCTTTGACCAGAAGGTCTCGGGTTTGAGTCATACGTCACAGTACCGTCAATAAAAGGAAAATGGACAGTGTTTCTAGAGGGTTTCTGGGTACAGAGTGTAGACATGGGGAAGTGTCAGATCACAGCTCCTGGATGCCTTGATGAGGGAGTCCCCTCGTGGGGACCAGGCGCTGCGTGAGCCCAGAGCAGCACTGAGCTGCTCTCCAACACGATGGCCTGTCGGCCTCAGGAGCAGGAGCTGGACCACCACCACGCTGGGCTCTGTACTCCTGCACACGTCCAGCAAGAGCGGGGCACCTAACAGGCTCTAGGACTGCCTCCTCCGGGGCCCAGGAGGAGCTGGCTTAGAATGCATACAAGCCCACAGGCCCCAAGGCAGGGTGCAGCCTTCAGAATGGGCGTGGAGCAGAACCACCCCTCCAGTGGAGGCGGACTCAGCTGGTGGGCTGCTCCAGCCCATAGACCCTGCCCACTGCACAATTCTACCTGCAACAGAAAGGGCAGATGAGGGAGCGCCTGGCACTGTCCCTCGTGCCCCTGCCTCCCACAGCGCCTCGATCACTGCGACCCTGCTACGGGGGGAGTGCCCCCACCTGGACACCTAAAATGCTCCCAAATCCTAAGATTTCTGAGAAACAACATGATGCCAATAGTGGAAAATTCCACACCATGGACCTTGGCTCCATGAACACCACCATTAAAACAGTGGACCACCTCTGCCCACATGTATGAGGGACACAGGAAACACGGAGGAATCTCACACTTAGACTGGCCCATCCGAATGCCATCCCTGTTGGGGACGGTGAGAAGTAAAGCTTGAAGGGAAGGCAAGGCTGCAGACAGGACGAAGAGAGAAGCATGTGCACAGCAGGAGCAGAGTGCACGCCGGGGAGACCCGGAGAGCCACTTTTGGGAAGGCTGGGCCCACGCGTGAGGAAGGGAAATGGGAGAAGGGGGCAGAGGGCTATGAGGGGCTGTCCCTCACCAGTGGCACCGCATGCCAGCCTGAGTCAGGGCCAAAGCTCATGATGCTACCAAGCTCCTTCTGCTCCCATGGAAACACTGAGCCCCTCAGAGAGCAAAGCATCAATCACAGTCGCACAGGATGTGGACTGTCCCATCACTGGAGCAAGGACAGGTCCTACTGTCAGGTTTCATAGGCAGCCTCCTGCTCTGGGAGGATGAGGTTGGGCTGATGAATGTCCAAGGTGAGGAGCTCCAGGCAGAGGTCTAGGAGGCCCCAAAGGTAGGGCTAGTGCTACAGCAGGAGCCATTTCCAACCTGGATGAAGGGCAAATTCTGTGATGGTGGGAAACCCTGGAGAGGACTCCACCAGTTTCGGTGACTGTAGCCCCTGTGTGAGTGCCATAGGCTCCCTCTGACCCACGTCCAACCCTATACAAACGCTGAGCCAGAACAGGCCCTTGCTGACTTGACCTCCTTAGCATCAGACAGGGCGGCAGTGTGGGAAAGTACAGGGGCTGTGGGAGACACCTGCACCCACCCCTCAACGCACATGTATGGTCTGGTGACTAACAACACGATGTTTTATAGCCTACCCCATTCTGGTGAGCTTGATGCTGAACCTTGCCAATGATTTTGCGAGGGGCATTATCCTGATGTTATGGATGAGAAACTAGAGGCTCGCTCAAGGCTGCACAGCAGGTAATGGCCCGCTAGCCAGGGAGCTAGCCGGGGTCCCTATCCACTGAGTCCCCATAATTCACTAAATGCCTGTCACAAGCAGGGCAGGGTGGCCCGCACCAGGACACTAAGGTGGGCCACGTGCCCCAATACAAGGGAGAAGCTTCTCGCTGAACCTGTCGACTCTGGATGCCCGCACCATCTCACCCTGGCTGGCTGGGTCCCTTCCACCGCCCCATCTGCTGCAGCGCCTCCCCCAGGCAGTGTCACTTTGTCACCTGCGCAGCAGCCCCATGCTGGACAAGCAGGTAGAGGTGGCGGCCACAGCCCTTGCTACAGCAAGGCCATCCCATGCGGGCAGCAGACAAGCAGCCGGGGTGCGGACAGGGCGCCTTGTGTCATAAGGCACCACGTCGCTCGAGCCTCCCCTGCCCCGGGAACCAGAGTGCTCCTGCGTGTGCCCTCCCCGCTGCTCCCTGGCCTGCTCTCCTGGCACATTCCACCCCCGGCCTTGGGTGCCGCGCCCTCAGGAGCTGCCCAGCTCTGAGGCTGCCAGGGCGACGTCCTTAAGAACACGGCTGTGCCGCTCCCCTGCGCACGCCGGCTCCCCCGCAAGAGAAGCCACACACAGGCTCCCGCGGGGACCCAGCGAAAGCCCTGGGACCACAGAACGAAGTCGGCAGGGCCAGGGTTAAGCACACCCCGCAGAGCGCCTCTGTTCCGGGTGTCGCGAGAGCCCATTACCTCCTGCCACATTACCTCATTCATTTCTTATGTGCGGATGGTTTATTTTCCCATGAGCACCCTGGCTCTCAGTATTAAGTCCCCTCCTTCGCCTCTATTTCTCTATCCATCACATTTAACACTCTGACAGTAACAGTCTATAATGTTTCTATTCTACAAAACCGCTCTGTCAACTCCGGGCTTCCAGAGCAGCAACTGAGGAAAATAAATAACATCAACGCCGGGACGACAGCACCATGCTCCCTTCTGCTGGGCTTTCTCATTGTACATTATTCTACAGAGAGAGAAAAAATCAAGGGATGAGGGGCTGCGGGAGCAGAGCAAGGCATTCTCCTTCCCCCTCGGCAGGACGCCAGCTGGCCTGGAGGGATGGTCCAGCCGTGGTCCCCTGCAGAGGGAGCACCGCTGTCCCTCTGCTGGCACCTGGCCACTGCCCCCGGTGCCCGTGGTGCTCCTCACAGGGACTGACACAGGTCCAGCACTCCCTCTGCCCACTGCCAAGCAGCAAGGGCATGGACTGGACTGAGCGTGGCCCCGCTCAGGGGCAGGGACCACACCTGAGAGTGCCACGAGTGGCGAGCTGTCCCTGGGCCACAGCCTTTGTTCCCGGGGAGGCTGCTGGAACAGAGACCGTGGGACCCAGGAGCAGGCAGAAAGGCAACGAGACCTCCACTACGGGGGCACGGATCACTCTAGGATGCCCGCCTCCCAGTACCAGGCTCTATCAGGGCTGCTTCATTATCATCGTGTTAGATAATCATCTTTTAAATACGTGTTCTACTTCCATCTAGCTGCTTTTAGAAATGTCTACACAGGACAGATAGATATGACCTTGGACATGACTCGGCTTCTTCATGACTCAGATCATTTATCATAACAAATGCCACCTCGCCCAGGCCATGCTGCCTGGGAGCGCCCCGCCTGCTCTGAGTGGACCTGGGCTGCGGGCGTGTCCAGTTCTCGGGTTTCCTCTTCCACACTGCCGCCTTCTGTCATTCTGAGCTAGCGCACAGCTACAGGGAACGTGGGCTATGAGTCCACACCGTGGAAGCCAGACCTGGCCATCTGTTGGCCATAGGACCCTGTTTCTGAGCCTCAGGGCCATGTCCTCACCTGTCAAATGGAGACAAGGGGGTTGCAAGGGTCACCTGCATTCAGGTGAAAATACCTCCATGCGTTCAGGACAGTGTCTCCGGTGACAAGTGCTCAGTGGACACTGTTGACTGCCACGTGCACGCTCCGGCACAGGCCAGGAAATCAAATAATCACACAGTGAAACTGGAGTGAAGGGGCTAGAGGGGTGGCTTTGGGGTGTGCTGATGGGTCAGCCACCCAGGTTTGAGTACATGGGCCTGTTTTGGTTGAAGATGTGGGCGCTACGTGCTGACTCTCAGCGGCCTCAGAGGGCAGCAGCAGGGTGGACACTGAGCTCCCAGAGTGGGGCACAGCTGTGGAGACCAATTTGGGATGCAGAAGGTATGAGGGCCGAGGGGTGCAGAGAACAGCGGAAGGCCCTCCCTGAACACCGCCAGAGGCCACCCTGCAGTTCCTCCTGTTCCACAACAAGGCGGCTTCTCAGAGGGCAAGAATGAAGGTGGCATGTATAAAATTGCCAAGTAAGAAATGCTCTGTGTTATGTTCAGACAGGACAGTGGCTATGGCCCAGCTTGGTGCCCCAGAACAGTTAAAGTCCGTCTGAATCTGCAGGCGGTCCACAGGGCTCCTGTACGCACCGACTGCTTCCCAGGGCCATGGGATTCTATCCACCCAGGGGTGGCAGAGCAGAGCAAAGAACATGCTGAGGACCCACGATGCAGGATGACGGGGGCCAGGGAGCCTGCCTCACGTGGGTTCCCAACTAAACAAGGGAAGAACTGGACCCCTGCAAACGCGAGGCCCTTCCACAAGGCTCAGGAAGAGGCCCACATTCCACCCCAGGGGCCAGTCTGAGAAAAGCTGCCATGGTGCAGGGCAGGCCTGGCGCCCCAAGGCGAGGAGCAGCTGCCTCCTGGCCCTTGCCTGCCCTCTGCCCCATTCCAGCACCACAGTCGCCCAGCCCACGGGGCTACGGGCACTTCTGCTTTGGTGACTTTTTAGTTCCTTGGTTTTTTGTTTTGTTTTTGGTAGGGTAGATAATGTAAGGAACACCATGAGGCTAAGAGATGTTATTTCATTATTTTAAATTATCAGAATTGCTGCCCCTAATACTCCTCGACACCTTAATTTTTCTACTCTGGTGACATAAAGGCGGCGTTTACCTCATGGCACCACATGGCTAGAGTTGTTCCCTAGTGATGTGCTTTTCATGTAATTTTTTTCCAGCAAATTAGCAGAGATCTGTTATGCATAAAGAAGGAATTAGAGGGAAAGGCAGGTGGGCCCAGTCCTTATATTCAAGATTTATGAGAGTGAAGACAGAGGGGCACCTGAGCAGATGGCCCACACCGAGGGCAAAGAAGGGGGTAAAAGGTGCCAGCGGTGCTCCAGGCATTTTGCCATGGGACCCAGAACCAGGATGGAGCGTGGGGCCTGGTGGGCTCCAGGGCTTTCGCTTAGTAAGGGCCCAGCTTCTGTAGCCCTCAACCCAGGCCCAAGTCCTGCTGTGATTTGAGGCTGGGCAATGTAGGGCAAGCTGTTCACCGCACGTGCTGGCCAGCACACTGGGGAATCTCTCACAGTACCCCGAACATCCTGGGGAAAGGCCAGCCCGGACCTCTCGGGTTCTGAAGGGGGTGTTACAGGAGACGATGAAGATGTGAAAGGAGATGTGAAGTTCCACAGCTGGAGCACAGCTGCTCGGCTAACAGCAGCAATCATTATTACAACCCAACACCAAGTTCCAAGGCTGGTGACGTGGCCCTCTCTTAGTATCAAGGAAATAGATGTGGGAACCTTTAGGTGACCTGCCCAGCGTCACACAGAAGACAGAGCACACTAAACAAGTTCAGGTCGTTCTGACCCCGAAACCCAAATTCATTCCCACTGTGAATGTTCTTCTGGTCCACGGTGACTCAATGAACTCTGGTCTCCTGCCAGGAAGAAGGTCAGAGAACTAGTGAGCTCAGCTAGGAACTGGCTGACGGGAGGGCAGGCTCCAGTGGATGGCTCTGGAGAGAAGGTGAGCCAGAGGCCAGGCCAACAGGAAGCTAACAGCCAGGGCTGGGTGCAGCCGGTGGGACCGGCTGGCATGCCAGCCCTGCATGCAGAGGCCTGGGCTCCGTCCCCAGCCCCAAGAATCAAAGTCAACAATAACACAAGAGTCACACCAATGTTCACTGAGGCTGAAAGGTCTTGCACGGCTCGCTGCTCTCCCAGTCCCCCGCCTTGCCTTGTTCTGGTAACACCAAACTACCGTCCCAGGCCACCAGACCAGAGAACCCATGGACGGAAGCACAGAGGGCGATACCGGCGGTCTGGATGGAACCCACACAGGTGGCAGCCTCCTCTGCACGACCTGGAGTGCCCAGCTGCCAATCAACCCATGTGGCATCTGTGACTCCACCGCCTCCAGGGAACATTCATTTTCTCTGTGAGAGCGCCTCCAACACCTTATGGCCTCCGAGCTGACGGTGACTTCCACGATCCCGCTGTCCGACCCAAACCTTCCCTTTGGCCTCCATAACTGGACAGCCACCAGGCTCTGCTTATCTTCCTTTTAAAAGCCTCTCAAAATATCTGATCCCGTTTACTCCCAAGGTACCATTCTCCTGCCCCGACCCAGCCCTCTGCCTCCTGGCTGGATCCCCATCTTCAGCCTCTTTCCCCTCTTGTGCTCCCCACATGCACCAGAACGGAGGCCTTGGAGCTGACGGCAGCACACGTCACCTGTCCTCTGTGACCGCTGGTCTCCACTCAACACAAGCCCAAACATCTGCTAGACGATCAGCTGCACTAGTAACAGCAGCCACACGGGCCTCACTGTACCCACAGGAGGCCCGATCCCAATTTTCCAACATGTGTCCATGTTCCCATCGTGGGTGCCCTGGAGCCCGCTCCTGGACCTCCCCGTGGGCTGCTCTTCTGCTGGCCCATCCAGTGACGTGGTACTTGAGTTGCTGCCTCTGGAGGACGTGGACATCACAGGCACCCACCTCATGTCAGGCCTGTTGAGAGGCTGGGAGAACACAAAAAGGCATCACCTCAAAGTGCCTGCAGCCCGGTGTCTCAGCGACCATGCCGAAGGCAGCAGCAAGGCCACGTGAGGTATGGTGGACGGCCACAGGGGAGAGAGGACGCCGGCCACGTGAGGTGCCCTGAGGGCCGCAGAGGAGAGTGGATGCTGGGAAATAAAAGCCAAGACTCAACCAGGGTGGTCAGGCAGACCCCTCCAGCAGCGGAATGCTCAGTCGCCTTCTCAGGGACGACCCGCAGGGAGCTTCCAAAGAGACAATCTTCAAATAGCTGAGAAAAGCGCACAGGTTTTAGGCACCCCAGGGGCTCGGTGTGTGCAGCACAGGCTGAGAGAGGACGGTGACAGCCACAGGGCTGGCGAGAGAGGCAGGGCTGGACGGCTCGGCAGCCATGCCTCAGGGTTCAGACCTCATGCTGCGGACTTCGCGGCCCTCCTCGAGGTGGACACGCCTGGGAGGCCCAGAGGCTCACCACGCCCCGCATGATGCCTGCCACTCCTCTTCCACTGAGGAAGGCACGTGGGAACTCGAGCGAGTGAAAGGGACGTTGCATGGTGATAACTTGAACTAGTTCACGTGTGTAGATGGCTTGCAGACCTCAGGTCTTGGACCACTGCTGATATTCCAGTCACTCGTGACACTGCGGCTCGTCAGGGCAGCACACTTTGAGATTCAGGACTGCGGCTGTGACGCGAGCTGCCACGGGGAGCTCGAAGAGAGGGCCAGGGAAGCACATCTTGCACGCTAAGTGTGTCCCGGCAGAAGCAGAGGGACGGGCCGCTGGCAGCAGTGGCAGAGATGCCAGTGGAGGGCCAGGGCACCATGTCTGGGGAGGCACCCAGGACTGAGCACGAGGGGAGAAGGAGAAATGAGAAGAGGCAGGATAGGCTCAGCTCGGTATCTGGGCATCAGGCACGAACCCTGGAATAAAGCATCCAATGAAATCTTGCTGGTAGAATCAATGCAAGTCGGTTAATTATTGATGGAGCCGGGGGAGGGGCATAGGGAAGGGTTAAGAGTCCAATATGAGCATGAAGTTTCTGGATGAGGCAGACGAGAGGAAGAAAGCAGCAGGAGGGAGAGACGTCATGGGCAGGGAATTGGTGAGGTCTGCTTGGACGTGCTGGGCTTGAAGGGTCTGGGACCATGGACACGGAGACTCCCGCCAGGCAGTCACCTATAAGATCTGAAACTCACAGAAGCAATCTGTGCTGAAACCACAGCTTTTAATTTGCTGGATGGTGTTTCTCTGCACACATGCTATTTGCTGGAGTTGAAGGGTTAAGAGAGAGGGGCCCAGTCCTCGGTGAGATCACGCAAGGCGGGTCTGTGAGCTGTAGGCACTTGGATGACAGATGTAGGCGTGGGTGGGCTAGGGCGCACTGCAGGGATGGACTAAGGAACAGGTGCCCTGGAGGCCACCTGGACAACGCAGAGCCAAGAGGTGCAAGCCACAGACAGGCTACAAGTACCAAGTGCGGCAAGAGCTTGGAAGGAGGGCCGGGTGTGTCAGCTGGGGATCTCCTGGTCTGGGAGGCAGGATATGACCTCAGCAGAAATGAAGCAGCTTCTAGAAAGTGGCTGAAGGAGCTGGACCTCTCAGAACTGGTAGAAAGAGTCTGTGAAGAACGCAGTCGCCCTGAGGTCTGCACAGAGGCCGAACCTCAGTTGGGGAGCACAGAGGTACCAGGGAATTCTGTAATAAAACCAAAACCGGACCTGACCAGTTGTGTTGTGACTGTGAGACGCATCCCACCTCTTCAGAGGGACACGTCACATGACATCTGGATGGTCCACAGCACGTTGCTGAGTGGCCGGAACACACTCCAGGAGTCCATGAGACTCGGTGCCTCCCGGGCCAGGTGATTCTCCAGAGAGGCCCTTGCTGCAAAGAAGGGAGGCCCTGAAAGAGCACATGGACACTGCGGAAGCAGCCAGACGCCCGAGTCAGAGCAGGCCAGGACAGCCAAGCACAGCCCGCCTCTGCCCTGCCAAGCCAGGCAGTTCCAGGTGGAGGCCAGGGGCAGTGGTGGAGTAGGGGAGAGGCAGGAGGCAGGCCCCTCCCTGAGGCAGGCCGTCAGCAGGTCGCACTTGGCCGTGAAGCACTGTGCCACGCTGTCCCCAGTCTACAAGGCCAACAGCTTCCGGCACCTCCAGGCCCAGACCTGCCAGGGGCTCTTGCAGGCGCTACCGCACTGACAGCTCCCCCACTGCTCAGCAGGAGCCCAGGGCCACAGGGTCCACCCCAGGATCGGTGAATGCCATCTGTGGCAGTGAGCAGGGCCGCAGGGCCCGGTGGGAGCCAGCACCTCTCCAGCTCGGTTCTGCTGGCACTGGCAGCTCAATCCTGGCACAAGTGGCTCCCCCATACTCTCCTCCTGCAGAGGCACACAGGCCACATGCCACACAGGCCAAGGGTCTCAGCAGGGTCCCTCCCACAGGCACACTCCCTGGGGAGCAGCACAGCAGGGCCAAGCTCGCAGAGGCCCTGGGTGGTGGCAGAGAACCCAAATGGGGTTCTCTAATAAACTATGGTTTATTACGTCTATGCCCTTTGGCAGGTGCCCTTGGCCCTCTGTGCCTTGATTTTTTAAGTGCAATTAGAACCTGATAAAAAACCCCCACCTTGTAAAGGTCGCGTGAAGACTAGGTAAGCAAATGCTCCTGAGAGGCTTTTCTATTGCAGCATTATTTTAAAATAGGCACTACGTTTACAGTACACACCACATCTACAGTGAGCCTGTTAGGTGGCGCACCACACTGCGCCCACCCCGGCCCACTCACCTGGCCTCCAGATAACTACTCTGTTCATTGCTTGTTTATCTTTCCAGGGCCTTGAAAAGGCCCTGTAAGTGTGAAGCGTGTTATCACGCAGTGGGAAGGAGGCGGCCACAACCCAGAGGAGCCTGCCCCAGCCTGCAGCCCCAGGGCCCCCATCCACTCGCTCGCCTGCCTGCCTGCTGAGCCAGCATTTGTTAGGGCCTGCAGAACTTGCAGCTCAGGACGCTGTGGAAGGAACACCCAGACGCACCTACGGTCTGTATGGCTCCCCCTGCCCTCAGGCACCTGCAGCCCACCTTCCTGCGCTTCGCCTCTCCCAGGCATGAGCCTAGGGCCAGCAGCTATGTGCAGCTTGGTGTTTCCTACAGGATCCCAGTGGTGTACACAGTTCAGATGGTAGGTGTGCCAACAAGCCAACCTGAGCTGCTCACAGGTAAGAGTCCGCTGGAGAGCGGTGCAGCTGTCCATCAGGCCACTTGGGCCGGGCAGGCTTCTACCAGCCCTGGATGCAAGCCAAGCTCCCTGCAGGCTCGCTGGGGACGTGAGGCCAGGGGGACCCACAGAATGTGTGTCTAGGTTCGTGCCTGGCCAGCAGGGGTGACAGAGCAGGAAGAGCACTGGGAGGGGGCTTGGAACACCCTGAAACAGGTGGACTCTGGCATGGAGGGAAGAGTTCCTCCAGGGTGTGCTGAGGACCCTTCCCTGGTCTGGTTCATGTCGTGCCAGGTTGTGACACTCCGGCAAGCACCTGTGGGCTTCGAGATCCACCCTTCGGTCACTTGGTGGCACATCCTGGAGCTGCCCTGCAGAACCCCCGGGCTGTGTGTGCCGGGTGGCCTTACTGTGTCTCCATGCTCCACCCATGAATGGGGCGAGAGTCCCTGCCCTGTGGCCCCGTGGCTGCTGATGGGAGTCAAGCGGCTTAGCATGTGTCAAACCCAGGTGTGCCACAGAGCAAAACGCACTGCTCCCCAGAGGACCAGCTCTCCGTTTAAACAAAATAACAACAACAAAGTGTTCTTTTTAAAATGATCACTCAATTGAGGGCTGATCCTAATGCACACTCTGCAGTCACTTCGCAGCTCCAGAGAGACCCCTCCAGCCTCTTTTCATAGCAGGACTGACGACCACTTGCAGAAAAAAAGGCTCATTCCAAGTGCGAGCAGAATTCCAAGTGTTCCCTCCCCACCACACCTCAGCTTGTCAATCCTCTGTCTGATCCGCTCCTTTCCCACAGCCCCAGCCCCCATCCGAGGAGGGAGATGATAACCCATAATGGAAACCTGCGGCCTGCAGACACCGGAGAGGAGAGCACAGAGGGCGGCCGAGGAGCCGGTCAGGATGCGTGTAATCAGAAGGGTTATCTAATGCGAGCTTCATTCTAATTGAGTCAGTACCATATGTCACCCCGCAATAACATCGCAAGCAGCATGCAACTGAATACATATTTAATTCACATAATGGGTACAGCAGTAGAAGTAATCAAGGCAGTTTGCCATAAGCCATAAAGAAATGTAGCTTGTTCCTATCAAGAAACATTTGGCACTTAGGGAGAGAACTGTATCGCCAGGGAGAGGGAACTGCACTGCTGCAGGCGCTGGGGGAGGGCAGGGCGGCGCGGGGGCGGCGTGGGGACGAGGAGGGGACAAGACTCGCCGCACATGCGTCCCCCGCGATGGATATCAGTGGAAGGGGACTGGCAGCAGGTCGCTGGCCCTGCAAGACAATCAACAGTAATGGATTTACTGGCAGACGCGTCAGGAGGCAATCTCCTGCGCTGTCCTGGGCCCTTCTGTTCCCTCTCGGCCCAACCCACGTCGCAGAAGCAGCTCGGAGGGTTAAGGAAGGCTTTTTCCACGTCTCCTCATCTGGATTGGCATCTGACAGAAACCTGCTCCCCCATTCCCTCTATGTCCTCCCTCAAGGAGATGATTAATACGGCTGGGCACTGCTCATCAATATCTTTGGACAGATCAACTGGAGTTTTCATTAAACCCATATTAATGTCCTAGATACACAGCTGTGGACAGGTTATTCTAAAAAAAAAAAAAATAGGGAGGGGGTGGGAGAAAAGAAGAAAAGAAAGAAAAGGGGAAAAAAAGAATGGGAACATCAAGCCCCTCAGCTCGGTCAGCTGCCGGCCTGGAGCCAGCAGGAACCCAGCCCCTTCCCTCATAGAGCTTCTCCCAGCGCGTGCGTGCGATGGATATTTCATGAGGATAAACAAACATTCATTTCACTTTAGGAAGGTGTTTGCTGTAATGTATTGTCAGCGCACCCAGCAATGAGGGGACATTAATTTCAATTCTGGTGTTTAAACACTTTGGCGAGCCCCAATTACTCATTCCCAGCTCAATATCAGGAGCCCCGGAGGAAGGGAGCTAGCTCTGAGGGGGCCCAGCAAGCAGGAGGCGCCCCACCCTCCAGCCCGCAGGAGAGCTGGGGAGGGAGGCGGGACTGCCCTCAGAGGGTGGCAGAAGGTCCTCTTCAGAGGACTCGGCCTTGCACCACAGCAGACAGACCCGTCCAGAAGATTAAGCCATCCTCTTCTCTTCAGCCTATCTGAGGATTCCAACCAGTGAATGAAGAGCAAAATGGCGGGGTCCCCCAGCAAGGGCGGCGTGTGGGAGAAGACGAGAACCAGAGGCGGGTCCTGCATCCTTGGTGCATGTGGCTTGGATGGAGATCCTGAAGCGGATTCGAGAAAGGCCTTGGCCAGGGTGCAGCTGGAGGCCTGAGGTGGCAGTTCCCAGCTTCCTGCTGCTTGTGAGAGAGCAGATGGAAGTCCCCCTGTCCCGTGAGGACTGAGCTGGGCCCTGTGTCCAGTGAGCGAGCCTGCAGGAGCTCTGCAGAGCCAGCTCCGCCCTCAGAGGCGCCTCCGCCTTCCCTGGGACTTCCAGCAATGCTCCGAGCCTCTCTTCTAGGCCATCCCCATCTCCACTACACAGATACACCAGGAAATCTACTTGCGGGAGCTGACTAGCAAAACCCTTACCATACCAAGGAATCTTTTTAACGATGTAAATAACTACCGGAATGGTCATTTAACAAACTGTTAAAGCGTTTCAAGGATGGAGCCTTAAGTAAGGTCAAGGACACCGGCATGGGCAGACAGCACAGAGGCACAGGCCTCGGAAGGAGGGGTGGGGAGCTGGGAGGGCAACTGTCCCTCCAAGGCCTTGCCACAAAGACCAGTCCCTAAAGAGCACCACAGGGGATCACGGGGGACCACGGGAAATCAGCATGCAAGATTCCAAACAGGCCAGGTGCGGTGGCGCACACCTGTAATCCCAGCACTTCGGGAGGCTTAGACAGGAGGATCGCAAGTTCAAAGCCAGTCTCAGTGAAAGCAAGGTGCTAAGCAACTCAGTGAGACCCTGTCTCTACATAAAACACAAAATAGGGCTGGGGGTGTGGCTCAGTGGTCAAGTGCCCCTGAGTTCAATCCCTGGTACCAAAAAGAAAAAAGATCTCAAACAGATCCCTGCTCTACTTTGGGGACTTGTAAGACTCAAAAACATGAAGATGATAAAAAGAAAGAAGCAGCATGTGGTTCTTACTAAAGGTTCTTACTAAGTGTGTGAAGTCCACTGTCTCCCCATGTACAGGTTTCTCCAAAAGAGCTCAGAACCAGGCCCCAGAAGTGGACGCTGGTTGTGGCTGTTCCACCTTAAGCTGCCAGTAAGACAGACAGAACACACTCGAAACCCTGAGGCATTTCTGGCCCCATGTGGGAGTGCCCTGAGAACGCCTGTGGTCACACTAGCCAGGCTGATGGGCAGCACTTACCCACACAAGTGGACCACTGGCTCGAATGCGGACGTCTGCACAAGCTCTGACAGGCAGCTGTGCCTCTGCCCACTGCTGGCCTCCAGGAGCCACCTTCTCTGCTCCAACTTCTCCTCTGTGCTCCCCGGACCCAGCAGCTGGGCACTAGCACCCTGCATGCATACTGGCCTTAGGAACTTGCTTAGCACAATGACTGCAGCCCACCCTGCTGGCCAGTGGCCATCTGGTTCTTGCTAAATACTTCAAATATCACTTCTGAACGCAGAATTATGAATGGCTAGCAGGTGGGTCGTTTGTGGATCAAACTTGTTAGGGCCAAGGATCTCCCTGGCTGGGCCTAGGAGACCAGGAATTTCATGGCAACCTTGTTCCTCCCACTGGCTCACCTCTGCAACCCGAAGAGGAATCACCCCCAGCTTTTGGGAGGTAACAAGGGCCTGTGAGCTGCCCAGGCCCCAGCCCCACCCTGCTGTCTGCTCTGTGGCCTTGATATGCATCTTCCTGTGGTGGCCCAGCTGCTCTTGGTGCCCGACAGGTGCACCGGTCTGTTCTCACCCTGCCCAAATGCCATCAGCCAGGCTGGACACTTCCTTCCCAGGAAGCCACACTGGGTACCAGTGGCAGGCTCAGCGAGGACAGAGAAGCCTGGGAAGCTCTCTGTCTCTGCCAGCAGAACCTCTGCTGCCGCGGCTGCGTACCTGCCGGGAGTCCATGTGCGGGGTGCTTCACTCGAGCAGGGCAGGTAGGGCCCGGGAGGCGTCTGGTCGCCAGGTGGGGCCTTGGCGGATGGACGGACACCTCTCTGGTGAGCACGGGCTGGCCCTCACAGGGGCTCGGCGCCCCTTCTCTGGCACAGGCATGCCCTCCCTTCTGCACACCCCTTGCTTTCCCACCACCCCACCACATCACAGTGTGGTATGGCCACCACCACCAGGTTCAGTTCAGCTGCCCAATTGTGGACATCCAGCCTTCAGTAACATGAAATAAATAATCCCCTTTCCCATATAAATTGTGTCTTCTCAGGTGCTCTGTTATGGCAACAGAAAATGAACCCGCACGCTGGAAAACCAGCGAATGCTCAGAGAGCTCCAGAGGCCTGCTTGTGTAGGAGAGCACATGCAGGTTCCAGGGGACCTGACACTTTGACCCAAAACCAGCATCACGGCCGTCACCATCATCACAAGGAGCACCAGGTAGGAGCACAGAGCCCGGTCAGGGGTGTGCAGGTGTCCGCCCACTGACGTCCCACTAGTCCCCTGACCTGTAGGTGGCGCTCCTCTTTATAGGTGGGGAAATGGAGTCCTGGGACGTCAGCGACATGTCGGAGCTGTAAGTGGCAGGTGTCTGAGGCAGGACCTGAGCTCAGGCCACCTCTTAGGTGCTGGCTTTCCCTTGGGGGTGCTGCACTATGTGGCCTGGGAGAGGGTACCCGGCAGTCCCCAAGAGGAGGCTAGGAGAGCGTGATCTGAGGTTCCTCCAGAAGATACGGCAGTCCCTGCCATGGGAAGCAGCCCTCCAGCCTTTCTCTCACCAACCACGGGACTCCGGGGAAGTGACTGAAGTCCCCATCTTAAAAATGGGGTTACGCCTGCCTGTAATCTGAGAAAATGCTACGTAGGCCTAACACTGCTGCTCACTGTGTAGGTTCTCAATGAACATTCACCCTCCTCTTATTTCCAGACACCCTGTTCTTTTGCAGAGGAGGCAGACACACTGTTTTGTGGCTCTAAAGAAAGGAGCCACAAAACCTCTGCGAAAGGAGGAAAGGACCATCCTCCTCTCCCAGGAGCAGCCATGACAGCGGGGAGCCTTCAAAGGGAGAGCTGCAGCAAACCATGGACACACTGGACGGTTCTGCGGTGTTATTTGGGACACCTCCTCACAGATGGAGCCACAGCTCTGCACTCAGAGGACAGGGTCCACATCTGGTCCCATCACAGATTGCCCTGTGTCCCTGAGGAAGTCATCAGCCTCTCTGAGACTCTGCTTCTCAACCAGTAACTGCCTTAGCAATGTGAACCCTACCCTAGGGTTGGGGTGAAGACCACACAAGCCACTGCCTCCAAGGTGAATGCTCCTGTGCTCCTCGCTGAAGCTCCTCAGCTGGGAAAGCCAATGCGATCCAGACATTTCCACATCCTGGGATGAGGAGAGGCCCAAGAGGAGCCTCGAGTGTCACCATCTGGCAAGGTGCCATGCAAGGGGGCAGGAGGACGAGCTTCAGTCTCCCTAGAAGTGATTCCTGGAAGCCTAGGGTAATGAGTCTCTTTCTACACCTACTGTCCTTGAGAAGCAACATCCACATAATCGTGGGTCCCTCCCTGGGGGAGCACCTAAAGACAGGTTTCTCAAGAAAAATGGAGGTCTGGGATCAGAGAAGTGTCCTGGTCTGCCCTGACCACATGGGGTCCTTATCTCTGGTGTCTGTTCATTCTGACACCAAAAATTTTAATGCATTTTTAAAAATCTGCCTGTCAAAACTCAGTGAAGGCAGTAACAGAGATTTCCCTTCTTCTCTCTCAATTTCTTGGAATTCATAAAGCATAGGTATCAAAGAAAAAAGCCTTTCATTTCTGCAAGGCGTTAAGTATCCAAGAACGAGAGCTGTGATGATAATGCTGTCTGCCAGAGACAGGTGAGATCTACCCAGACTTCTCTGCAAAACAGAAACGGCCGGCGCAAGGCTGAGGACTGCACCACACAGTCCTAAGTGATTTGGGACGTGAGTCCAGCCTTCCCACACTCGAGCACAGGAACCTGAAGGGTAACCAGACTTCTGAGAGCAATCTCTCCAAAAAAATGAAAAGGAAGGGGTGTCCACAGCAGCAGCACCAGCACCCACAGAAAACAAAACCTGGTCTCGCTGCAGGGATCCTGGGCCAGGCTCATGTGCCTCAAGCAGCTCAGCTGGTGACAGGTCCATACTGGTGAGGGCACACACGTGGGTTTGGGCAGCTGGGATCCTGGCTCCCGGTGCCCTGACAAGGTGACACAGCAGAAATTCCCCCCTGGAGATCGGGGTCTGAAGCCCAGTCCACCACCACCCTCACAGTCTGCCACCTCCCTCGAAGTCCACCGCCACCCACACGGTCCCCATGGAGCCCCCCACCTCCACGAGCCTCGGTTCTAATATCTATAACTTGGGGAAGACAAGGGCACAGAGCTTCACCCAGCTGCCCTACAGGTCCAGGCGAGGAGGAGGGTGGGATGGTGCAGCCTGCAGGAGGAGCACTGTGGGAGGAGCACTGGCTTGGAGCCAGCGCCAGGGCTCAGGGCTCACGGGGACGCTTTCCACCTGCAGGTTCCTGGAGGTTTGCTCCTCTGAACTAGGATCGTGTCTCCTGCCAGAGGACAGCCTACCAGGTGGACCAGCCAGCATGACATGCTCAGAGCTGCCCACCACCAGGACAGCTCATGCTGCTGCGGGTGGGGTGGTGCCAACGCGGGTTGCCACCGCCCGCCTACAGGTGCCTGTGGGCAGCTGCGTCCTGTGCCACAGCGTGCGATGGCCCGCAGTCCACGTCCTGGAGCCTTCCTCCCCCCGCTGTCTTCCTCCAGGCACTTGGTGAACTGCTCCTCACATCAACACTCAGCTGGGTGCTGAGCAGAGCTGGCCCACGGAGAGACAAGATGCAGAGCAGGCCTGCGCTGCAAGGGCGGCTCCGGCAGCCATGCTGCCCTCACAGGGGGATGGCACCCATGCAGACTGGGCAGGCGGCGGCCGTGCCGACCATGTCCTGGAGCTGGCCTGGCCTCGGCCACCAGGCCCGTCAGCAGCTGAGGAAAGTGCTACTCAGCCCAGCAGAAGATGAGGCAGACCAGGGATCCGTCATCCTGAGGGCCTGTGATCACTTCATGTCACTGGGCTGAAGGTCTCGTTCCTGGGCAGCATTTAGGGTCGACAAGAATAGCAACAAATAAATGACTAGGAGTCATCGCCCCTAAAACACAAGTCCCTTGAAGTCAGGACTTCCTGTTTGCTTTGCACCTTAATGTATTCGCAGCACCAAGAACAGTGTCTGGCCCCTGGTAGGTGTGCAATGGGCACGCGTTCAGGTGACGGGTGGGTAGACGGGTGGGTGAATAGGTCTTCCGCTTGGGTCAGAAAAAGCTGCACAGAAGACACACTGAACCAGGCGTGTGGCGCAGGCAGGAGGAAAGGTTGAGCCCTGGCCTGCCTGGTTGAGCCCATCTCAAAACAAACAAAAGGAAAAACAAAAGCAACGCAAAACCACAAACTTATTTCTAAACACCTGCAAAGAAAAGAGGTGAATCCAAAATCCAACCTAGGTTCCTGTTCTCCCAATTCAGAATACCAGAGGGCCCGTCTGAATAGCGAGAGAGAGAACATGAAAGGAAACTTACTCCAGTTCTTCCCATCAGGTCTGCGACACCCTCAGCATATCACATCTGTTTTAATAAATCTGTAGGAAAGTTATGTGATTATAATTATGTTGCCATTATGTGTAAATGATGTTTTAATACAAGACATTGACACATTTTTACTGAGCATTTACAGCATACACTAAGAAAATCCTCAGAGGTGCTATTTTGCTACTTTTAATTTTTGAACATTCCTCTGAATTCTTTTTATTATTAATTTTTAATAAGGTTTTGTATTTCTGGGTAAATATTTCCACTAGTAAAAATAAAGGTAAGTTGGAATTCCCCAGGATGACAGATCAAACCATTAATAACAGAGTTTAAATTACTTATTATTTTACTTAGTGTTTATTTTATAAATGTTTAACTTTTTGCAACTGATTTTTCTGTTATTGTTTATGCACACGCATTTATGTTTGTGTGTGGTATAGGTGTGAATATCTCACGCACACCATTTCACCATCACCTGTGCACAAAGAGAATGTGCCAGCTCCTTTGCCCCAGTTCTCGGGTTGTGATTCACACTACTAGGAAAAGGCACAGATACAACGGGCAGGCTTACACACAGTAGGCGCTCTGTGAATGGGAGCCGGAGCCTGGGAACAGGTGCGCTCAGCCTCGGGAGGTGAGGACGGGGTGATCGGCAACGCTGCCCCAGACCCGCAGGCTGTGGGCTGTGCACAGTGGATCTGCTCGGGTGGCGTCCCCAGGATGGCTGGGCGAGTCTCACTGAGGCAGATCTGACTCATCAGTGGTCTTGAAGCCTCCTGTGTTTCTGTGGTCTTTCCACTCGTCTCTACAAGTATCTGGACACAACCAGAGACATCCGCCAGCCCTAGGACAGCCACAGTCGTGGCAGGGCCACCAGGTAGGAGTTTAAAGTCAGGTCCCTCGTGAACCTGTGAACCTCGTGAACGTCTCTTCTCTCAGATATTCCAAGACCAGCTTACGAGTTTGCCTTCAAAAAGAAGGACGGCAGGCGGGCATGATGTACGTCTCCAGGGTCTGCTGGCATTTACTTTGTTGATTAAGTTCTAGGTCTTTGTGAAGCACCCTGGGACCTGGGTCTGGAAATGGCAGCTCCCGCTGGACCACGTGGGCCCAGCCCCCAGCCACACACAGGTGGAGGCCCTCCACACGGGCAGGCTGACGGGTCTGCTTTGCGCTGGTCTCACTCTGCAGAGCCATGCGGGACTTGGATGGCCTCTGGCACTGCCCACCACACCCTCCGTACAAGTAGGACTGGACCAACTGCAGGGTGAGGACCCGCGACCTGTCCATGGCTGCGCTCCTCGGAGCCTCAGCTCTGCGAGGTGAGACCGGTGCTCGCCCAGGAGCCCACTGCAAAGGGCAGTTCTGAGGTTCAAATGAGAACACAAACATGAGTGCAAACCCAGGGTGCCGCTGGGGGACCGACTTCCAGGTCACTGAGAAGATCACTGCAAAGCGTGCACTAAGGTTAGATCTGTCTCTCAATCACGTAGACGAGGCTAAATGAATGACCTGTTTCTACTTTTTCTGTTTCTTTTTTCATCAGGTCTCAGATCCAAGGACCTTGCATTTATTTGCGCTGGTGCCAATCGATGATCTCAGATTACAAGTTTATCAATGGAAGGCCAATGGCGGACAGGAGCCTGAGGACCGTTCACCCTGCATGCCACAGCCTGTGTTCTAAGGAGGCTTCCCACTGTCCCTAACCACGCCTGCGTCCTGCTGGGGTCCTCAGGTTCCCCAGGATCCCCCACAGGGCCCAGGCCAGCAGACGGTGTCTTGTGGATCTGTCCTTCCCAAGTCTGCACCAGCACAAAGTGAGTTTGGCAGGGCTGTGCCGCCCCACCTCCTGAGGGGTCCTCCTCACTCACCACCTGGGTCAAAGGCTTCGCCCTGCCAGCCCAGCCAAGGAAACGGATTATCTCATGTGGTTAATTAGGAGTGTGAAACCCTATGTAAGCTTTAGGAGGCGGCGGAGGGCGAGGAGGATCTACGGAGGTTTACATCTGCTAGCAAGCCATTCTCCTAACACTGGTCTGGACACAAAAAGGCACATGGGAATGTGACTTCAGTTTTTCCCCACCCTGTAGGGGTGTAAGGACAATTTCTTTACACTGATTTCCCCGCAGTCTCAGGTCAATCTAAATGAAAATGGCCTTAGAGCGCCTCCTACTTCCGCCTCAGGAAGCTCTGCCTTGGAACTCAACGCATCTGATCAGCAGATGTCACATCCACCGGCAGCCCCCGAGGGAGAGGGGCATGCGGAGAGCAACCGCATGGCACTGCTAGAGGCAAACTGTCCGTCAACAGAACCCATGGCAGGAGAGCATCCTCCCCAACGGGGAGTCCTCTGCTGGGACTCGCCTGTGTATTCCACCTGGCCCAAACCAGAAACCAACAGAGCGCAGCTCAAAGCACCACAGGGTGGTTCAGCTTCTCCCAGGTGGCACTGGCCAGCCACAGGATTGGTTCCCAAGTTTCCCACTTGAAGCCCTAGCCACCAGCACATGTTCCCCATAAGAACAGGACCCACAGCTTCTTCACTCATCAAAAATGAACCTCCCACACACACAGGGCACGGAACTCTTTTTTTTCATTGCTAACTGAATGTTTGGTGATGTGAGAGCATCGTGAAGCCGAGACAGAGCCACGGAGGAGCATGCCCTTCATGCTGTCTGTGGCACGTACAGAGCACCAGGCGGGTGGAGCACGGCTGGCCACGCGGACCTCGAGCTGGGTTCACGACGTGCGCCGCAGCCCTGCCTCACGATGGCTCTCCAGGCCCACCCTCCACTCGCCTCCCTTTCAAGCCTACAATGGTGCCCACCACCCACCACATCAGAGAGCTCGGCTTCACGCACTCGGGGGTGTGCACCGTCAAGTACGCCCTCTGCAAGGTCCTGCATGGCCATCCTCAGTCACTCCTTCCTTGCTGGATCCGTCCCTGCTTCCATGCCTCCCAGTGCCGGCTTCCGTCTCCTCCCCAAGCCCTGCTGGCATTTCTGGGTACCCCTCCCTGGCCCACTCCCTTACCCCCGTCCTGCCTCCTGTCTGTGAAGGCAGCCCTAATTAGCATGAACCCCAAACCACCGCTTTTGTCTCTGAAATAGCATTGCACTTTTAATCCATGACGCGTAATCATCAACTCCATTGAACACCATCATCTGCAATTGACGCCTTAGCCTTTTCTTTTAGAAACTGGAAGCTCCAGTGGGGCAGATGCCTCCTTACTCTCCCTGTGAAGTCCACAGCCCCTCAGAACCACAAGTGGTGCAGACGGAGCCCCGAGCCCTGCAGAGCTGCCTCTGCGGGGGAGAACCGCACCATTAGAACCTCAGGAGTGGCCGTGCCTCGGCTGGGAGAGCAGCCAGCCAGGAGCCCTAGTGGAGAGTCCTAGCAGGTGTGACCATGAGGACGAGGGCCTGGCCCACCTGTCTATGCAAACCAGAAGCTGCCAACATTTCTGCAGGATCCATTTCAAGACGGTGCTGCAGCTAGGAACGCGCAGCAGGAGCACTCGGCAGGAGCACCCAGCAGGAGCGCCGCATCTGCGGTGTCTGGGCCCCAGGCTGAGCTGTGCGCCCTCCCCAGGGAAGCTCCCACCCACCCCCGTTCTAGCCCAGACCTCGGGCTGCCTGTTCAGGACAGGCTCTAAACTAGGAATCAAGGTAGAGCCAGCCATTTGGACTGGCAAATGTCCCACGGAGTCGCCAAGTTTTCCCAAGCCAGCCAGACTGCCCGGTGGGTAAAAAGAACACAAACCGCCTCTCCCTTCTCATGCCCCGGGAGCAGCAGCTTCTTCCGTCTGGCTTTCCTAGATCACGGAAGCTCAAGACGGGGCGTGGAGATGGATCCCGCCAACTGCACACACGTGCGCTGCCTGTGAACTGTGAGGCAGGGGGCAGAGTCCTGGCAGGACCAGGGTGAGAGGTCGCCGGCTCCACCTGCAGCCGTGGTGAAGTGTGATGGGTGGCTTGGGAACTCAGGCGGCACCCACCAGGATCTGCCCAAAGCCCGCACTGAGGCTGGTGCGGTGGCACGCAGGGCCAAGAGGACTGAAGTGAGGCCCTGGTGTCACCTTGGTGACGGTGCCAGTGCTCCACGTGAGCAACCGCTGGTGACAGGCATGGGGCCACAAGGCACGACAGGAAAGTCAGTGAGGTGCTGAACCCTCGGACAGAGGCAGGGGGAAGCGCCACGCACAGGGCCCCCACCTGGCAGCCCGCGGGCAGGGAAGGCGGTGGCGCTGTTAGGGAGCCGCCTCCAGGGAGGGCGGCCCGCAGAGGGGAAGGAGGCGCCTGCTCTCGCCCAGGCCAGGGCTGCCCCCGGCGTGTGACAGGAGCCCTTCCCGTGCCCTGCAAGCAGGAAGCAGCTTTACGCTTCTTTCAGTGAAACTCCTGGGGAGAGACCTGGCGAGGTCACCTGTGAGCCCTGTTCTGCCTGCGTAACCGAGACGCCCGGGAAGCCCAAGCCTCGTTTTCTCACCTCAGGCGGCTAAGGCCGGCACTGCGGCCCTGACAGGAGAGCACTGGGCAGCCAGGACCCTGGGAGGAGGCCATCCACGGGCAGCAAGAGAGCACCACCTGCTCCGTCAGCCTCAGCCACCCTCCCAGGAGGCTGCACACAGGGTCTTCCCTCGGCCCACCACCTGGTCTACGGCCAGGCCAGGGCCAGTGGCCTCCAGGAGCAGCTGGACTCAGACTGTGGGGCACGTCTCTGCTTCCCCCAGGTGAGGTGTTTCCGCCGGCGGCTCAGCCGCGGGATGGTCTAAGTCCTGGCAGCAGCTGTGAAGGCGCCTGCCATAGCTGAACCAAGCCCTGAAGGGCACTCGTGGTTCAGAACTGGCTTCCCTGCCACAGAACTTCAGCACGCCGCTTGCTGTGCACGGCCTCCTCCTGCCTGCTAGCTTTCACAGGAACCCCTAGGCTGCGTCTCTCCCTGGAAAACGGCGCCTGAGGCAGTTGGCAGGACACAGGGCTGGCATCCCAAACAGCAAGGCACGGTGACCCAAGTGGTGGACAAAACAAGAATGCCGCAGGTGTCCCCACACCATAGAGCCAAGGATCACCACACCGCCCACGCGAGGAGCCTTCTCCTCCCCCTCCTCCAGGCCGTGCATCCTGCATTGCCAGCCTGCAGCCTAAGGGGCATCTGCTGGAAACCCGAAATCAATCCCATCTCCTGTGCGATTCAAAAGCCCCACCATGGTGAATGCCTGGAATGGCCCTGACCAGGGACCGACCACTGTGAGAACAGCCCTGGCCCATGGAGAGTGGCCGGCTGGACAGGAAGCTGGCTCGCGGTGGAAACTGTGGGTCTCAGCGCCCTGCTTTCCGACAGGGAGAGCGCACCCTGGCTCCGGGGCCTCAGCACCTGCCCTGATGTGAGGGATGAGGAAGGCAGCCACTGTCTGCTTCTGCAGCAGGACGGGCGGCTCCGCCACAGGCCTGCCAGCCAAGCCTGCCACTGTCTACAGCGGCTGGGAAATCCTGGGCACTCTCTCTACACTCTCCTGAAAACTCCCCCCAGCTGGAAGTTTATGGTGGAAAAGTGTCTTTCACTGAATTAAAACTTGTCAAAATATAAGCAAATTCATAAAAGTTAAGTGTCCTAAAGCAAACATAAAATATCAATAGCTGTCCAGAAGACACAATGACAGAGGCTGGACTTTGAAAGGCAGAGGGAAGCGTGTGACCCTGCAGCCTGACCCTGCAAGGAGGACTGGCTAGCTCCCTTTGGGAGACTCAGAGGTCAATGCTCAGCCCCACTCCGATCCTCGGGGGAGCACTGGCTACTACCTCGAGCCTGTGTTGTTTTAGGTAATGAATATTCCAGTGACTGATCTCCAGGAAACCCCTTCACTGTGATAGGGTTATTTGTGGTTTTTTCTTTTCAAGTGTAATATAAAATGTCATATACCATGATCATTTTTGCAGCATGTGTTTGGGTAAGACACATGCATGGTATGAAATTGCTGGCACCAAAGAGGTTTGCTGGACTTCCTCACAGAATGACTGTGTGTAGAGGCAGCGCTGAATAACATGCACCCCACATCTGTGTGAGATCAGAGCTGGGCGCTGCCCCTTTCCTCCGGGTGTGACTGTGCTGTTAAGACAAAAGGGGAAATTGGGCAGAGAAGAAAAGAAGAAAGAGGGAAAGACAGGAAGAAAGAAAATGACACTGTCCCTTTGCCTTTGAAGTGGCTGCACATTACCAGATGGATTTTGAAAAGACGAATTACGGGTAGTCCAAAAGCCAAGGACGACGTGCCTCGGGACACTCCCCAGATAGGAACAAAAACAGAACCCCCCAGGAGACACGAACACATGTGTGCAAGCTGTGAGAGGTGCATGCGAGGCAGCGGCATGGCACGTCCTTGGGTGCCCAGAGCTCCCAGGGACCAGGCAGGGCCTTGCCAGAGAGCCAGGAGTGCTGAGCAGCGGCAGCTCTGGAAGAAAGGAGAGGAAATGCCATGGAATTGTTAATACTCCTGAACCTCCAGGCTGCACCTGAATGCAGACACTTGAGCTCTCAGCTTTGCCGTTAAAGCCGGGGCCTAAATTATTGATCTCTTGCCTTTATCAGCATAACAGTCACGTCCCGGAATCGAGATCTAAGTACACTGCAGTCCTTCTGCTGCAGCCACTGAAATAATTAGGAGAAATTCTCATTAAAGGAGAGTGAAAGGTTCAGAGGCAGAGGCAGAGCAAGGGTCCTGGAGGGTGTTTAGTGTCTTCCACGGGCTGAGAGATTACCGGGATCAAATCCCCAGCAGTGCCCACAGATGACAGCTCATCACAGGGAAAGCACGGGCTATACACACACCAGGTCCTGTCGGCTGTGTTCACATCCACGGCATCTATGTGGAGACACCATGCTGCAGAGAAATCGTGTCTATGGCTTCCCGTGCAGAGGGTGGAAAGCTGTACGCGTGGTGTGCCCGAGGAGGAGTGGAGGAGATGGCAAGGGAAGGAGGAAAGGAAACCAGAGCGAGAGAATGCATGAAAGATAAATAAAAGAAACAAATTAATAATGGAAAGTCCACTGTGGACTCTCTTCAACTGAATTCAGTCCTTCTTTGAAAATGGAAGAGAGGCCAGGCAGGGTGTGGGCAGGGGATCTTCGACCAGCCAGCCCCAGCCCCCAGGGCCACCCCAGATGCCAGCCCTGCCTCGGATCAGAGGCAGGTTACAGCCTCTCCTCCACCAAATGTAAGAAAAGAAGGAAGTCGGTTTCCCAAACGCCCATACTTGCAGGGAGAGAGCACAGGGTAGGGGAGGCTACTGCAGGGAGGGAGGGCGCCAGCAGGAAGGTGAGGCCAGCTCCACAGGGAGGCCAGGCCCGAGTGGGCTGCACGCAAGTGGCCCATGGTTAATGTCAGCAGCAGTAATTTAAAAGAAAAATTCCATCTCACACGGCTAATCAGAATTGTTAGAGAAACCATTACCACAAACACTGGGAACATCTGAAATTGATTATTTTTACTTCATTTTGTTAATGAAATCCTCCAGCGACCAAAACTAGCCCTGGACGAATTTATACATAATGAAAGAAAAAGAAAAAAGAAAAACATACCAATAACTTCTCCAAGTTAGAAAAAAAAGGAAGAAAGAGGGCTCTCTTTGTACGTGAAATACCTAGGCTCTACATTTACATTCACTTTGTGATTTGCATCGGTGTGGAGGAACAGAGCCACGGCGAGGCCGTTCCCACCATATTGTGAGTGGGGACATTAGCATGGACCGTGCATCCCAGGAGGGGCACCACATCATTAAATGTCTTGGGCTGGTGCAGACGGAAGAGAAATGCGGATGTCATGGGCTGATAGGGAGGAAGGCTTGATATTATTTATTAGGGAACACTTACCAGAAACTGCATTTCCTCCATTTGCATCAGACACAACGCAGCCGCCTCTGCACAGGCACAGGCGCAGACACGTGCGGAAAGAGGCGGCTCCTCTGATCCTGCCCTCGCTTTGTTCCCTGCCCTGATCTGGGCGCAGGCAGGCCTGGACACAGACTCCATGCCACGCCGCCCTCTCCTCCCTGCTCCTCTCAGGACCCTGTTTTTCTGCTGGAGTTGCCTGGTGGTTCCATGCTCTGCGAGGGCCCTCGCTTCCCGGGGTCTCAGCAGTCCCAGCACTCTCTTGCCCATGCCCACCTTCCTTAAGAGGACACCCCACCCGCCTTTGATCAAGCAGCAAGCCTTCCAGGAAGGGGCCTGAAGGTGGGTTCCCCTGATTCTGTGGTGACACAAGTCACAGGGTGGGGGTAGAGAGGAGACAGCTTACATACACATTTCTTTTTTTTTTTTTTTTTTTTTTTTTTTTTTAAATGTAGATGGACACAATATCTTTATTTATTTATTTGTATGTGGTGCTGAGGATCGAACCCAGAGCCTCACGCATACGAGGCAAGCGCTCTACCGCTGAGCTACAATCCCAGCCCCCATACACATTTCTTAATGAAAGTAAGGAGAAAACTGCGTTAAGACTTCTGTGGAAATGCTGAAATTTTGCACCAGGGGATTCTCCTAGAAAGGGATTTTATGCAGAGGCATAATTGCTAAAATTTCTGGCCCCCTGGCCCCTAGCATTTTTTTCCCACAGCAATCATCAAAATAATCCAGGAAATTTGCTTTGAAGATGCAAGTCAGGCCATCACCTCTGAAAGAGGCCCAAGGCTATTTCCCCCAGCATGTGTTAATACAAGTGAAGAAAATAAAATGTGCCTTTTCCTTTGTGGGAGCTCTGAGGGTCAGCTTCCTGCATCAGGTCACTCAAAGCAGTCTCACTTCCTGAGGTCTCTGCTCAGGGTCTAGAACATCTCACAGCCACAAAGGTACAGGGAGAAATACTACAAGCTGGTTGGTTGTCCAATCCTCATACTGCTACCACCTTTGGAATTGGGAGAAGAGGAAAGGGTTTGTGGAAATCCACACCATGAGGATCCAAGATAATTCATCAGAAAAATACAATGAGAAACACATATGCACCCAACATCATAGCACCTAAATACATAAAGCAAATTCAGCAGAACTGAAAGGAGATATAGACAGCAGTGCAATTACTAGTAGGAGACTTCATGAAAGCCCCGAACAGACAAATACACAGCCAGTGGGTGGACAGGGCAGGAAAGCTGTGAACATGTATTTGGGGCTGAGGGTAGAACAGTGAATGCCCTAAGATACAAAGGTTTGTGACATGAACCCAAGAAAAGATCAGAGGAGGGCTTAGAGACAGAAGACCAGGCAGAAAGTGCACTCAGCTCCAGAAAATCCCACCTCTGGAGCTAGAACCAGCACAGACCCAGAGGCCTCCAGGAAGGTATTTGTCACCTGCAATACCCAGGTCTGCTGGGAGAGTGTGCCCCACGTGTCCTCTGTGCACTGACCAGGGGCACCCCTGGCCCTCATCTCCTGTGCCTGACTCCCTAATGCTGCGGCCTCTCCCCCACCTAGAGAAAGTGGCCGAGTGTAATTATGCAGAAAGCGCCACTGGAGCTATATCAATAAGACAGACGTCTGTTGTATCATTCTCTCTCAGTAAGGCATTTCTTCTCCCCAATTGCTCATATAGAATCATAGCCTAATAGCAACCCATTAGCATAATTGCCAGCACGACTAGTGTTCCGTGTCTCAGAGCCATTTACTTACTTCACCATAAAGAATACCAAAACAGCCCTAAAACCACCAAGAGGAGGGAGGGCGGCGGGCGCCGGGAGGGAGGGGAGAATGCTCCCCTTTATGCTCCCTCTGCTCTCCAGAGTGGGGCTCCGGCAGGATCAGCACTGAGTGCCTCCCGTCTGCGGGAATGGGAACCCGGAGCCCTGCTACCAGACTCCCAGGCAGACGTGTGCTAAAATCTAAACGGATTCTGCCAGGCGAAATGAAATTCCCATTATTTTTAATTAATCCTTAATTAAAATATATTACTCCGCAGATTCCGCAAATCTCTCTTAATATGCAAATGCGGCCCATTCAAGGATATTTACATATCATTAATTAAAACGGCACATTCTTTCATTCTAACAAGCGCGAGGAGCCAGTCCTGGCAGTGCCAAGCCCGCCTGATAAAGAGATGTCAAGAGCCGGCTGCGCCAGGGGAAGGTGCGCGAGGGAGGCGCATGGTGCGCTGACACTCGGCCGCGCGAGGCTGTCCATGTCATCTGGGGCTGTGGCCCCACGCCTGCCACCTACACCTACCTCGAGATCCCCTCGGAGGGCCCAGCTGGGCCTTTCTGGTGCCATGGTGTTTCTCATGCTGCAAGCACAGGTGGGGGAGGGGTGGGTGGAGGAGGAGACGGGTGTGCGAGAGGAAGGACAGGACACTCCTGTGCCCGCGGAGCTGCAGTCGCGCCACCACCCACACCAGGACTCGTCGGGATCGGTGCAAAGCCATCAGGGCGCACCAGCCCTTACCGATTGCCTGGTTAGCAACACAGACTCCCAGGAAGACGGGTCTTCTGGGTGGGCCTGCGGCTGATTTCAGAGTCCTGGGAAGAGGCGCCCGGGACCGAGGGCCGAGGGGCGACGGCTGGAGAGAGAGATGGGGTGGTGATGCTGGTAACAGGCTCCTGACCTAAACGTAAGGGAGGTATCCACCTGGGAAGGCCTGTGGCAATGGACCTGGGTCACTTTCCACAGACAAGCCTGTCAGTCAGGAAGAGGCCTGTCCTTGGGCCCGGCCAGGATAGCCTGCTGGCCTCAGGGACTGCACTGCTTGGCCCCAACCCTAGGACAGGCTAGAAGACAGAAACGCAGGCAGGTGGACTGCCTCGCGGCCAGCCTGTCGTCCCGAGGCCTGTGGGCCCCACCGAGCAGCCCACTGAGTCAGGGAAGCGGGCAGCAGCTGGGCCCCCCAGCTCTCGTGCAGGTATTCAGACCGCGCCACAGCAGAGCCCAGCTGGTGGAGGCTCGGGGGATGATGGCCGATTTTCAACACTGAAACCATGAATGTCCCCTAGCTGAGTACCCATGTCCTCCTGTGTGCGGCTGAGACGCTACTTATCAGATGGTGACAGTCCTGTCCACACGTCCGGAGACTGCAGCAGCTCCTGGTCACCATGACACAAGGCTCTGTCCTGACCCAGATGTCCCCTGCTTCTCCACACTGCCGTCCAGCCAACCTCAGAGTTACTGCTCTGCCAGCATTTACTTTTTCAGGCTGTAAACACCTACAAGGCAAGGACCTTAGCTAAGAAAGGGCTTTTTACATCGCCTCTTATTCAGCCCATGGCCGGGCAGAGATGGAGCCCGGCAGGCGGCATAGTCAGCTGACATCAGCAGGGAAAGGCCGAGGTCATAGGACCAGGCCTTCACGAAGACGGGCAGCCGGCCTGAAGACCCCTGGGCAGCAGCGTCAGTGTGGGTGGAGAAAGCAGTGGGGCTGCAGAACAGCAGAGGAGCTGCGCCCACCCTGGACAGGATGCCGGGCTCCACCCTGGACAGGATGCCGGGACCCTGTTCTCTAACCCTTCCCACTTCAGAGGTCAGTCTCACCCCTGTGACTGCCTGCAGCTCCTCTCCTAGGCCTGCGTGCAGTCCCTGCGCTGTCCTTGGAGACCAGTCGAGGAGGAGCATCTCCCTGACCACAAGGGCCACAACAGACCCCACTTCCATGAGCTGGGCAAGCTGCAGGACAGCTGCTCCAGCAACCAGGCGGCTCGTTTGCTCTCGGGGCAGCGATCATGATTTCATTTTTCTTTCTCAGACTGATCTGAGAAATGAACACACCAGTGCATTATAACAACACCAGCATTAGCTAAATACATCACTGAATCTTTGAAACCTTAGGCATATTTATATACAACAGCATCAAATGGGAATAATGACAATAATGACCTAAGCCTCCTGTTAGCATTCAGAATGTGTCCGCCGAACACAGAAAGGATCAGAGCGCCTCTTTCCTCCCAGCGTCTGAGGCCTTGGGGAAAGAGCCCAGGTGACACAGGGCAGCTGATGAGGCCCCAGGAGACAGCACGAGGCTGGACACCTGCCCCAAGAGAAAGGCAAGTGGGGACACCCTCCGCGGAGGGGACCCTGGGCACCACATTCCACTCTGACTCCATCTCGGCCTGCCCAGCACTGCTCCAGAGCTGCCCTAAGCACAGACCCCTGACCATACTTCACTTTTGCACCAGCCTGTGTCTTTGCCCCATCAGTGTGGGCAATTTGCTACATCATGAGTCCCAAGTTTCCAAGACCAAGCCACAAGATGTAAAGCCCCAGACCGTCATGTAACTAGGAACAGACTCAGCATATTCTGCCAATCTGATGGAGTCTCGCAAGACCTGGGCTATAAAGAGCAGCAGTCCTGACACCAGAGTGACAGGCACAGGCCTCCTAAGGACAGGAAGGGAACCAGCACTCAGCAGCAGAGCCTCTGTGGGGCTGGTGCCCGAGACCGCCGGGCCTGCACTCGTGAGCCCGCCAGGGTCCACTCACACAGTCCCTTCCAGATTGCTTCCAGTTGCCAGAGTGGATCACTCTTGCTGCGACCAGAATTCCTGGACCACAGTCGTGCTATGAGGGTAGACTGTGCAGATGAGCTTGCTCTGCCTGAACAAGAGCCTTGTGACTGGACTGCTCACAAAACTCACACGGGAAGCAAAGTGCACTGGCCCCAGTACACCCTCACCCGTGATGGAAGGTTCCCAGCACGTGCCCAGAAGCTCCAGAACGGGGGCGCAGGGCAGGCCTGCCTCTCTCGGACAGCGCTCCCCTCAGGCCAGACACTCCCCGCACAGCTTGCTGGCATGGGGACCAGCACTAACGCTGCCGGCCCCTGCTCTGAGGGCAGTGTGGACACTGACTGGAGGGACAGTCACCAGCTGGAAACCTCCCTCATCTTATGAGGGAAGCTAAGGACCTCAAAATGTCACCTAGACACCTGTCCCCACTAGGGTCAGGTGATAACGAGAAGGAGAGGCTCCGTATGTGACCACGAGGGAAGCCTGAGGTTCCTGACACCGTGGCCTAGGTCAGGCTGCTGTGGGCGAGACACCTGTGCTTCTCTGACATCCAGCCGCCTCCCTTGGTTGTGTGGATCCGTCCTGCACTCAGTACGCCTGCCATGTGCAAGGTGCTGCCCAGCCCTGCCGGACACAGCCTTCCTACCCCTCAAGATCTGCTTGCTGCAAAGGGGGCGCTCAGGCACGGTTCAGCTGTGCTGGGCACCCGCCCAGAGGAACCCCTTCCTCAGTGCGTGGCTGCTGGGAAGAGTGATTAACTTGAGCGTCACTGGATTAGTCACAGCTGCACCGTGAAGGGTGGCCTAGTGTTCACCCCAAACTTACCTGGCAATTGATACTTCACTTACGGCGCAACACACTTTGCCATACTTTGCTAGTGTAATCATTTGCAGAGCGCTATGATGGATGGGATCTCTCACCAAGAGCAGTGCATTGAGGAGCACTCAAGAAGGTGTTGGATGATCTCATAAATGTTTTAATTGTGATGACAGACAGGTGCAATCATCTCATTAAATGCAAGGATCTTTGATACAGCTATACTTTTAAAGAACCCAGCATGGTGGAGATAGGCATCTCGACATTCGGGGCCCAGATCGGGCAGGCAGCAGGCCGGAGCCCTAAGTGCGAGGTGCCGGATGGGTTCTGCGTTTCATAAACAGTGGCAGTGCAGGGGGTCAGGCTGCTGTCCATGGGGAACGGTCCCCATTAAGACACTCCTGTGCTGACCACGTCTCAAGATAGAGTCCCTGAAGAAGGAGGCAGTCCTCTGGCCTCACGCCCAGCTAACGTCAGCACCGTGCCGTCCCACAGTGCCACGCTGAACTTAAGAACACTCGTGTGGTAGGGCTGCAGCTCTTTGTAGCAGCACTCGCAGTAACAGGAGACTAAAGGAGAAAGATGTTTCCTGTTCAACAGGAGGAAAGCTATTTCTGATCAAATTCATTAACGATCCACTACCAAAACACCACCTCACGTTCCTGCTGGTGTGCAGGGAGGACTCAGAATGGTCAGTCTCCACAGCACATACAGGGGGGCACAGAGGAACAGGGACCATGAGGGCCACACAGGCAAGTCCAGCCTGGGGGACATGCGTGTGCACCCCTGCCCCAGGCCCCGCGGTGCTGAGGCCCACATGCCTGGATTCCACGAAGGTGCCGTGGCCGAGTGGACTCAGGCTCGCCTGCAGTGAGCTACACGTGCGTCTCTGGCCCTGCGCCCTCGTGGGGCATGCCCACCCGTCACCACTGGCCCTGGAGGTTCAGGGCTGACGTGGACCAGCGCAGTGCAGAGGGAGACCGGCCGCCCCGGCCCTCAGGGTTCTGTGAGCTCAACAAGCTGCCAAAACCTGTCTTCCCAGAGGTCCGGAAGTCTGGTCAGGTTGAACATCTCAAAGCAGACAAGGGAGGAGAAGTTTTTTAAAGGTTCTTTCTTCAAGTCTGGGAGGAACTGATTTGATAGGATTTGGAGAGTATTTGAGGAGAAAATTCTGAGATGACAGAGGCAGTCCTTGATGTGCAGGTCTTCAGTTTTTTCTTTGTAATCTATGACCAATATCCACTTCTGCTTGACAATATAAAACGACATAAAAGTGGGTGCTTCTTTTTCTCCAGTTTCAATGAAGCGATGCTTACCCACACATTAACAAATATCAAGTATCACAAAGGCCAATGCAGGAAACTGGCTCACAGTGAAAGTGCTAGGAGCCTCTAGACCACACCAAGGAGACACAGGCTCCTCCCACTGGAGACACGGGACAGCGGCCCTGCAGACACCTGGGGGCTTCATTCACAGAGGCACGACACACAGGCACCCTCTTTCTTTCTTCCAATCACTATGATGCTGAGGAAGCAAAGGGCAGAAGCCGGCAGCAGGCCCCGGTTCCTGCAGCATCTGCAACCCAGAGAAGACGACTAGGTGGACGCAGAGGAGGTTTCCTCCTGGTGTCCTCCAGCCTGCGTTTACTCAGGTAGGTGTACAGAGCAGGGACGAGCTACGTGCCTGCCTCCAATGGCGTCGCTGTTGTGACTGCAGTTATCTGGGAGCCTCCTGGGCATGAGAACAGCAGATATGAATCAAGGTGCCCAGCTCCATGGGTAAGGTAGGCAAAGGAGTGTGAAAGGAGGTTTGCAGGAAGGAGTCTATAAATTCAGAAAAGGCATCAGCAGAATCAACAGGTAATGCGGTGTGCATCTGTAGGCACAGACCCCAATACCCCCACTCCAAAAAAAAAACCAAACTGGCTTTCTGAGGTCAACGTCAAGAACAAAGTGCATGACGCAGCCCTGCCTGCTCGGCAAGCAAAGGCAGCAGGTGTCAGCACAGGTGCCGCGGGCCACCTCTGGACAGAGCCGCTTCCGCTTTCCTCCCTTGGCTTCACCTCGCAGACAGGGTGATGAGCAGCAGCGAGGACGTCCACCTAACGGCAGAGACCCCGCACTTCACCCCAGAGGCGATCCCCGCGGCCTTGCCCTCTGGCCAACCTCCCATGCAGGTACTGTCTGAGCACTGCCCTGTGAGCTGCAGGGGCGACTTCTCAGCCTCTGGGCAGCATGAGTTCTCCAAAGCACCAGGACCCAGCATGTCCCAGGCAGGCACAGTCCCTACAGGGCTTCATTCCAAGCCCAAACCAGTAGTTCAGGCTAGCACAACACCCTTGTATTCCAGCGCCAGGTGCACTCCTGCTCCAGCTCTCTCAACCCTTGTCTTCTAACAGAAATACTCGGCTACCCAGAAAACCTTCCCTTATCACCACCTGCCCCGGGGCCTCTCCTCACTTCCCTCTGGGAAGCAGCGTCCAGGCGGCAGGCCTCCCGAGCTCTTGGCCAGCCAGGGGTCTGTTGCAAACAGGGAGGGACTCTGGCTCACCCACCCAGGAAAGGAATTTATTGGACAGACAGGCAGGGCCTCCCAAGTCAACAGGAAGCCTGGGGAGCTCGGGACAATGGGCACTGCAGCTGAGAACTGCCAGGAGCGGCCACGGGGCACCTGCCTGCGACAGGCATCAGCATGGCCCCTGGGAGACTCCTCCGGCCACCTCTGGAACATCTGGAGCCTCCTGTCTCTCTGCTTATCTCCTCTAAAGGTCAAGTGGGACCCATATTTCATATTGGCCAAATGCTAAGTGCTCATCATGCCCAAGCCGTCAGGGAGGCGTGGGGGTCTGCAGGGGAGGCGGGCACTGCAGCCGTCAGAACTCCCCACAATGAGAGACCCTCCCAGTTAAAGGTGCTCTGCCCAGACTCCGCTCCTGCTTCCTCAGCTCAAACCGCACATTCCCTTCAGTCACTCCAGCCTCCGGCTTTGTCCAGACAAGGCCTTCTGAATAGACGGCATGCTTGGCACTCTTCAAGGTGCCTTGGTGACACCAGAGAAACAGGTGCTGTGGCCCTAGCTGAGAACTTGGGCGCTGGAGACAGGGAGGGCGCTGCATGCGAACACAAAGGCGGCAGAGAAACGCATGCTCCACGCCGACCGCCGAGGAGAGGTCACGGTGCCCTGGACTTGCCCTCTGTGGGGCCTCAAAAGGCAGATGTCCGTAGGGGATTTTGCCCTCCCAGTGAGACGGTGTGAATCAAGGTGCATCTTCAAACCTGGGCGCGTTCCCAGGATGTGATTTCTGAAGCCTGAAACAGCAAACCTAATTCCCATTTCTCTAGGGAAGAAACTCCTCCTGTGTCCACAGCACACTGTCCCCTCAAAAGGCAAAGGACCGGTGACAGGTCGACGCTGTCCCAGCACTTCCCACACCAGGCGCTGTGGCTGTGGCTCAGCATCCCTTGCTCCTGCCTGGCGTGAAGCTGCTCAGTGAATCCCGACTGCTGAAACCTCCTTGCAGCTGCGTAGCCGTAGCCGGAGGCTCAGAGGTCAGAGCGCGCCTGAGGCCATGAGGCTGGACCTTCCATGTGGCCACCAGCAGAACCAGAAGCCGAACTGGGTTGGAAGCTCCAGACGAACATGACCTGTAGGACACCACGCTCCTGCTGCTCGCCCTGGGCAGGGGGTTGCAAGTTGCTGTCCCGAGCCTTGGCAGGAGCTCCAGGCTTTCCCCTCAAGTGACTGAGGACACTCACTGTGGTCATTCTTAGGAAGGCAGGGACTGACATGGCTGGGAACCCCTGTGGCCGCGGCAGGAGAGAGGCACCTCTGCCAGGCTGGCTGCTACTTGGGACAGCCTCCCTCACAAGCCAGCCAAGTTAGGGCTGCAGGATCCAAAAGGATGGTCGCCTGGCACCACCCCGGATGGCCTCCCTTGTGCTTCCCTCTCCCTTGCTTGTTCTGTGTGACTGACCACTCTGAATGCCACTGGGACTGGAGAGAGCAAGGCTCTGACCTTGAACCCTGGGCCTCCCCACCTGCTACCACCCTTCACCATTGCTCCTACTCCCACGTTCCCTGGAGCCTGCCTGACGTGGGACACACATGCCAGCATTGGTGGGGACACCAAGTGGCCAGGAGGTGCCTCTCCAGGTGTCTTAGCAGGAGGCCACCCCGAAACCACCCCTGGGAGGACCACTGGGGAGCCACGCGGGGTGGCAGGAGCTTGCAGAACTCCGGGGCTGCAGGTGCTCTGGGCTCCTCCACGGCCAAGCGGAAAGCCACCAGAGCCATGAGCGCAGAGGCAGTGAGCCAGAGCCCGGCTCGCAGCGGGGAGAACTCGTCCTCCCGGACCACCCACCAAGCAGAGGTTCCGGGAGGGGCTTCCCACGTGAGCAGGACCCCTCATCCCAAAAGAGGACCCATGGGGCCACTCAGGTCGAGTGGTGAGGAGCAGGAACAGGAAGCGCCAGGCTGGCACCAGCATCCTGTGGCGGGCACAGGGACTGGGGTGTGTGCGACAGCCGGGCGATGGCTGACGCTGCAGCGGGGTCACCCACACGCTGCACAAGCACCAGCTTCACTCTGGTTTTACTGCTTCGATTAACCCAGTCCCAGTGCATCGTGAGAACACGAGGTTCGGTCACCACCTGGTCACCTACTGTCGCAATAAACGACACCCAGGTACAAGACAGACAGCGGGTGCACCCACCTCTCGACAGCTACCCATTCGGGGCGCACCTCCCAAGTCCTGAGACGGGAGCAGGTGCAACCACCCTGGCCACAGTGGGCACCCACGCCCAGGCCCCTCAGATGCCACGTTGGCAAAACCGCATCTTGGGGAGCAGGCTACTTTTTGATGGTCTCCGCACACACTCTGTGGAAAACATCACCAGTACGTTCTGTTGAGGACTGCATTTTATCAGAGCATATTGCCAGCTCGTCCGGAGTGGAATGTGTTGCTTTGATATTATTGCGTTAGTCCAATTCCTACGAAGGAGGTTTACTTTGACGCAAGCTTGCCACCACGCATACAACCCGCCGTCATCCCTTCATGACTCGCACACAGGGTACCAGCTGACGAGGACTCTTACCCATCCACGTCTGATACAACACGATACCCGTGCTCTCCACGAGGCACTGCTATCACGCACCACTTACACATCGTAAGGACACCAGGGCAGAACTGCCCTCCGCAAGCCACACACACAGCTGGGCCGGCAACGAGGGCTGCCTCTACCCTGTGGCAACTTATTGTCCTTTATACTTCTGTTTCACATTAGGTTTTTCCCTTCATTTCCTCTGTGTCCATCACTCAATCCTAAATTGACACTGGGAATCCTCCAGTGACACCAAATGGCATGCCGTGTCTCAGCCCAGTTCCAGACGGTTTTCTTCTCATCATTTCTCTAAGGTGAAGGAAATAGCCGAGCTGTGGTCCCGCACAGAGGTGGGAACCTACCTGGTCCTGAAATGCCATGAAGAACAAATTTCATTTCGAGGAAAGGAAAAGTCTTGACATGGCCAGCATGTTGATCTAAACTAACTCAGATGCGATGAATCCTGTTACTATTTTAACTTCCTGACTCTGCAGAATGTGAATTAAAGTTATTAGAAGAATACACGTTCTACTGGGCAGATGTAGCTGGGGCAAACATTTGTAAGAGACAGACTCAGCATCTGCCTTTTGAATCACTGCCGGGAAGGCCCCGACTCCCATAGCTGTTCGAGTGCAGCTGAGATGGTGTCAGGACCCAGCGCTCCTGCTGATAGACTGCCCGGCTTCAGGTCAGCCAGGATGGCCTAGCCAGAGCTGCACAGCTCTGTATGTGTTAAACCAATGGTGATGTGACGTGTCTACCACTAAGAGGCTCTACCCATGGGTCCTAAGAGTAATCCAGTTATATTAAACAATCCAATTCCTGGTCAGTTAATCAGGTAAAGAGAGTGTCTTATTTTGATTCTCTGAAAAATACCATTTCTGAAATACTTAAGGATATACATTGTTAATCTCACCCCCACCTGCTGTTGGTGGCTCCCTGTCAGCATTTGATCCCCCGGACTTAAGTGTCACAGGGAGCAGCTGCACTCCTTCGAGCTCCCTATTCCTGCTGACCCTAAAGACAGTCACCGCCTCCTCCGACACATGAAACCTCCATTAAGGCCTGTACCGGGCACACTGTGGCATGGGCAGCGGTTGCCACAGCGGTTGTTAAAACCAACCATGTAAAACATAGGGCCACGCCACATGGCCTCAGGGCAGCTGCACATCACCACTATACAAAACCGCTCACAGACCCGAAGCCCAGTGCAAACGGACAGAACATGACCACAGTCCAGACCACGGATCACTCAGGGCAGAGAGGAACACCGGCTGCCATGGGGAGAGGCTCGCTGGCAACAGCAGAAATGTCAGAAAGCTTCACACTGTCTCGTTGTGCCGCCAGGACCACTCGGAAGCAGCTCGTCCTTGGGAGACTCAGAGTGGTCTCAACGGCCAGGTCCCGCCCCCCCGCCTCTGTCCATTCAACACAGGACTCCTCCGCTCTGAAGCCAGAGCACGAGCACCCCCACAGGACGAAGCCCTGCAGAAGGTGCTCCAAGGGAGGCGGGACCTGCAGGGAGGCTTGCTGAGCTAGTGAACTGCTCGGGGCCATGCCGGGGCTACTTCCCAACACGCCAGGATCCTCTCGGTGACGGTGCTCTGCTCTTCCCCGTCACGTCAACCGGGAGCTCAAGCTGGTTGGCTTATTCATTCTGCAGTACTGGGGACTGAACCAGGGCTCCAGTGCATTAGGCAACCCTCCACGCGAGTACGCCCAGCTCCTCGGCACTGTGTTGTGGAGGAGCCTTGCTAAGCTGTCCAGCTGGCCTCAGACGTGAGACCTGCCTGCCTCAGCTTCGCCAGTGGCCAGATTACAGCCACCGCACCAGGCTGCTTCACTTATTTTGCGTATCCACTTGGACAATGCCAAATGAACGGTGAGTGCTTTAGATTTAGTTCACTCCCTGGATTTTCCCTTGACAGACTAAACTGTGTCCTTCCTGAATAGGCCCCACATCGCTGCACACTCAAATCTCTCCTGGTGAAGTTTAGGTAGGGGAGGAGCGGCAGGAAAACAGAAGTATGGGTGGGCTGCCCAACCCCACTCAGAGGCCCCTCCCTGTCTTGACTCTAGAAGCACAGCTCCCGCGGGGGGCTCAGAGGGTGAGGATTAAAATCTGCTTCACTGTGTCTTTCCAGAGCCTCCTCCGTCCGCACCCTATTCTTGTGTGATCAGCAGAGAACTGGAGGAAAACGACCCCCGGGGAGGGCACACTCACATGGCAGAGCCTAGATCAACCCAAATCCAGGACTGGGGTCTCACCCTGATGCCAACTCCGACCGACCAGGGGCCCAGACCCAGCTCTTCTCTGTCCCTGCAAGTGGCATTTAGGGACCTGGGGCATGACAGGCATACGGGCAGCACCCCTTACCCTTGGGTTTCAGTAACTGCAGTGCATCACAAGCCAGGGAACTTGGGCTTCACTGCTGCTGTAAGTGCCAGGAAGTCTTAGCAGAGTGACGAAGCTCCTTGGACTGTGCTGTCCACGAGGTGGCCACAGCCCTCCGCCCAGAGCAGCTGGTTTAAGCACATCTGCTTGAGAGTTCTACTCGTAAGTGGACTCTTCCATTTGGAAAGAAAAGGATGTACGTTTCTCAAAATTAAAATCCTATTTTAATCTGAAGAAGGAGCAGAATTTTAAAATCAAATAATCAACAAAGAAACTCCAAGAAGGGCGGGAAGTGCAGTCCTACCATCACAGGAGACAGGGCACCAGCTTTAAGCCAAGAGAAAACAAGCCCTGGCCGTTCAAGGGCCACTGTGCACTGAAGCTGGACGACTGCAGCCAGGAAACCTCTACATCTTGTGCCTGAGCTAGCTCCTCCACCTCCCGCCTGGCAGCCTGAGATAGCCCCTCCATCCCCCCTGCTGGGCAGCCTGAGCTAGCTCCTCCACCCCCCGCCTGGCAGCCTGAGATAGCCCCTCCATCCCCCCTGCTGGGCAGCCTGAGCTAGCTCTTCCATCCTTTCTGCCTGGCAGCCTGAGATAGCCCCTCCATCCCTCTGCCTGGCAGCATGAGCTAGCCCATCCACCCCCTGCCTGGCAGCCTGAGATAGCCCCTCCATCTCCCCTGCCGGGCAGCCTGAGCTAACCCACCCCTCCTGCCTGGCAGCCTGGTCAGTCACTGAGTCCAGGGCAGACAGCGTTAGCCCCAAAGCCTTATCTAACATTTATGTCTTAAACATCAAACTGTTACAAAAAGCAGGACTGGCCAGACCGTAGATGTCCACAGAGAAGACGAGTGCTGCTTTGTGATGGGGGCGGCGTCTGAAGCCGAGAGGGCAGAAGGAGGCCTTCTGGGGTGGAGAGTCTCACATCTTAACTGCAGCGCTGGCTGTGCTTGCAAAACACACCCACGGCAGGCTTCAGATCTATCCGTTCTACTGCATATGCATTGATTTCCATTTTTTAATTTCACAAGCTTTTTTTCACCAGCTTCCCCTCCCTTCACAAAATCTAGAGAATTTAAGGGAAAAAAACATCAAATTCTGGAAACAGAGGACCTGAAACGTAACCCCCTTCCCCTCAGCCTCTGACATCGGGCGCTCTGAGTCATGCCTCTCACCCTTGCCTCCCCAACTGAGGTGGAAAGGCTCCCGAGGCTCATCTCAGACTAAGTGCTCCAAAGACAAAATGCCAGTGCTACAAACAAAGTGAGTGAGACCACGTTGTGGATCAGAGAGAGGAGGGGACCGACGCTCCCACCCTGGCTGCACTGCGGGTGTCCCACCGAGATCACCTGGCCACGTGGTGAGTGCCTCCTGCCGCCATTTTGAAACCTGGATTTCTGTGGGTGATCAGAGGCACCAAGCCCGGCGCTCACGCACGGCCTCCACGCTCCCTGCACACGCACGTGCGTGGCTGCCCTCCCTCTACAAGCTCTGGCTGCCCAACGCTCCAGCTACTGTCTGCTTTGCGAGGTGCCCAATCTGCATAAGCCACGATAATAAATCAGCCGGGCAACGAGGAAAAGCAACACACCACAGCCAGGGCTGAGAGGAGCCCATGGGCCAGGAGCAGGGTGTCAGGTCCCGCAGGCACCGTGGTGTCCCCTCCGAGTACACAGGGGGTGGCAGTCACCTCCTCGGGCTCCCTCCAGCCCTCTGCCCTCTGTCCTCGCTGCACCTCCGCTGCTGGAGGGCTGTTTGTGAGTCCTGCGCCTCCCTCTCCCGGCTCTGGGTTCTCTCCAGCACCTTCTCCCTCTCTCTAGGCTGGGTTTAATTTGACACCTTGAGCTTTGGTAACAAGGTGGGGAGCACAGCAGACACAGCGGAATTCATTAGGCTCTACACTGCAGGGCCCGCTCTCTGTGCGCTAATGACATCGGAGGGTAGGGAAACGAGACAGCCACCACGCGAGATGAAATAAACATGAGGACTGTCAGCAGTGACAGCCTAAGCAAAGGGGACAAAATGAGCCAGGTAGAGACCTTTCCCCGTCCGCACAATGCAAACCGACAGCTTGCAAAGGCTCCCCAGCCTTCCCTGCCTCCCGGAAGCTGAAGACTGAGCCGGGCGGGTGAGGCAGAAGTGCAGATGGGAAAGAAGGCAAGAAAATACAATTAAATTATCATTGTTTTAACATACAAATTTCATTTATCAGTTTAATGTTGGCGGAAACCAAATTCATCACCCTCCTTCGCAGCTGGGAGGTGCGAGGAGCCCAGGGTGCCGCAGTGCTGGGGCTCGCCGGCCCCCGCCGGAGCTGTCTGGGGTGTCCTTCTCTCTCTCCTCTGAGCAACATCGCACTGCACCTTCAACCACCACGACTCCATCTCTCCTTGTTACTAAAGAAGATGCAGGAGCAGGAGGAGGCGAGGAGGGGGAGCAGGGTGCGCAGGAGCAGCAAGGCCTGCACAGGGTCCTTTCCCTCTTGCAGGGTGGGAGGCCAGGAGGCTGACGAGCACTCAGACGCATGTCCTGGAATCACAGCGCAGCCCGGCTGCAGCCACGTGGCCTGGCATGCACACGGAGCGCGAGGCCTGTTCCAGCTACCGGCTGTCAGGAGACAAAGAGGTGTCCGCAGGCCGCTGCAGGAAGGCCACAGGGGCTGAGGGACTTCTCTCCCCACACAGAGCAGAAGGCTGAGGTGCTGGACAGAGGGACTGTCCTCTCCAACACATAGCTCCGCATCCGCCCATCTCCAGAGGGGACCGGCTCCCTGCAGCCGGCCAGGTGAGGCTGCTGCTCTCTGCAGCTTGGCCCCTTCCCTAGCAGAGTCCTCAGACCCACACAGCCAGAGCTAGCGCGTCTCCTCCGCGCCTTCCCGGAAACCCTGGACGCCTGCTCTGGCTTTCTTACAGAGGACCCAGGAGAGCAAAGCCAGTCCAAAGCCATGCCATTGTTCCCTTTGGCTGCAGACTCTTGAGCCAAGAGCCCCCGCAGCTGGCAGTACAGCTACAGGAAGGGAAAGGAAAGGCGTGGCGCTGCAATCACAGAGCCCTGGACACAGTTCCCAAGGCCGAGCGTGCAGGGCTGGATCAAGGCCAGATTCAAACCTCACGCGCAGCAGGGCCCAGGCCAGAGTGTAGGGTTGCTGGCCACATCCCGGGCAAGGGTAGGGAAAGCCACCTTGAGCGTGTGACAGGGCTGCCACAGGACAGAGGACCAGGCGGGCACAGGTGGCAGAGCGGGGGTCCTCGTGCTAGAGCCTAGCAGGACACAACCAGGCCCGCCATGTGCAGGGACACGTATTGGTCCCAGGCACCAACCACGGATGCCAGAAAACTGCCTGCTGTCCCTCCTACTGGAGGGACTGGGGCCAGTAGGACTGGGGCCTTCTTTTCTGGGGGCCATGACAATTCTGTCAAGTGAGTATTGGGTTTAAAGCCTACAGACTCCCCAGAAGTCTTGTCTGTTCAAAAACAGTCACGGCCTTCCTGCCCTAGCAGCAGGAATGCAGGTGGGCTGGTGCCCGACAGCGCCCGTCCCCAGGGCAGAGGGGTCCACGCACGAGGGCCTTAGAGCACGTTACACTCCAGAGACTGACTGTGTCTCCAACTTGAAAACATGATCACAGAACGTTTGCTTCAAGAGCAGGAGATGCACACAGCCCGTGTGTTCAGGAAGGCAGAGGTGGAGGGATCCAGAAGGGACCGGTGAGGATACCACCTGTGCATGAAAATGAGACAGGCAGAGAGTGGTCGCCAGGGCCAGGCTGCCTGCTCCCACACTGCACCTGCGCCCGTCCCGAGCTGTTTCTCTGGGAACAGTCCCAATCGCCTCCCGCCCAGGGCTGCAGGCCCCGAGAGTGCGTCAGTCCACACCACCTTGCTCGGTCTCTGAAGCAGCCACTTCTTTCCTCGAATTTCCTCACCTATCTGAAAGGAGAAAGCCAAAAGCCTTCCCAGAGAGAGCAGGCGCAGACACCCACCAGTCCCAGGTCTTACGTCGGCAGGAAAGAGGGGTGGCTTTGGAGCAGGTGAGCCACCTCCATTCCTTCCCCACCACTGACAAGCCTGAGGACCCCAACAAATGAGTCAGCCTCTCTGGGCCTGTTTCCTCCTCTGCAGGATGGACAGGAAAGGCAGGCCTCTGCTATGTGCCACTGAGAACATCCTGCATGCTTCCCTAGACCACGCTGGCACGTGGCAGCTTGACCACAGGAACTAGGCGGCCCTCACTCGGCACCCCCTACGGCTGAGGACCCCGCAGCAGGGTCTAGCCCCCACTGCTCCTGGGAGCAGCACTCGGGCACACCCACATCCACAGCCCCCGCAGGACGCTCTCAGGCTCACTGCCTCCCTCACACCCCCTTCCCCCCAGTCCCCAGGCAGTGTCCCACCACCCTGGTGACAACACAAGCTGGGCTGTGAGGCACGGGGACACTTAGCACCAGCCCCCGGAGGTGCTGGATTCATTGTTCCAGCGAGGAGCCCAAGTGGTGGTGGTGTTTTGTAAAAGTTCCCCAGGTGACTTTAATGTGCAGCCAGGGTTGAAAAACCACTCTGTACCAAATATACTTGTTATTGAAAGGTTTATGCATGACATTAAAAAAACATTTTTATTACCATTTTTATTGCCATAATGACTTGGTGGGAGGATTAGGCCTGCTCACCTTAAAAGGAAAGCTCCGTAGCCTGCCTGAGGGCTCATACTGGGAGTGGCCTCTGAGGTCAAGCTGGTGGCCTCTCCTTCAGGGGCAGGCGCAGCCACACAGTGTGAACTCTGTGATCTCTCCTTGGGCTACAGGCTGCCCAGGGTCTAGAAGGCCACCCTCTCCCCGCTCATCCATCCCAGTTTCCTCTGGACCACTGGCCCCATTTTCTATCTTTAATATGAAATGCTATCAGTTTGAAGTGCTCCAAATAGTGTCTTGGGCTTTGAGACAGAGGGGCCGTGAAAATCCTAATAAACAAATAAATAATTCATGCTAGGTACTGGTCTATTCTCTGCACCACTGAGTTGCAAACATTTCTTAAAAGTAGATTCTTACTGATAAAGCCAAACAAAATCCATGAAGTTCAGGTGTGGAGTTGAGTTGAAGTCGAGGTGGGGGCCCAGAGCCACACAGACGTGGCCCTTACAGAGGCCAGCAGGACATGCGGGGACCTGCTGGTGGTGGGCAGATACCCAGTGCACGCCTTCACCCCGAGAAAGGGCTGGCTGCAAACCAGGTCACCTCCATGAATGTCCACGTGCCTTGAAGTTGGGTGGTGAGAAAAACAGACACGGGGCTTGGACCTGTGCAGGCCCCTTGAGTCTGGAGTGGGAGGCAGTCCCCAAGACTCTCACTGCACAGGGAGGTGTCCCTGAGTGCTGGAGAGAAGCTGTCGCTTCAGGGTGACTCCGTAGTGCAAGTGTCCTCAGCTGCAGATTGTCCCTTCCAGTCACACTGTCTGTAGCGACCACGAGTGGTCCAGTGGCTCAGATTGCCAAAAACATCGGAGTGATTGTTCTACATGGTTTTCACAGTAGAGACGGGTGCTATGACAGAATCTTGTGTGTTTCTTCACTTGGTCATTTTAACCATCTCAATTCTCTTAAATCAGCTTCTGCTGGCTTCTGTTCCAAAGAAATTCTGGCTTGCTGTGAAGACTAAGTCCAAATACCCACAAGGCTATCAAGAAAAGAAGGCATGGATGGGGAGAAAAGACCTATGGATGTGCCTTTTGTGCTACTCATCCGAGCCTTTCTGCGCGAGCCTGGTAATGTCTCCACTAGGCAGTGGTCATGACGCACTTACAGGTGAGACTGAGGCTACAGGCAAGCCCCTCACCAAGCTCAGCCTGCCCAGGGCCCTGGGCCTGGATCCACGCCTTCCGCTTCTGAGCGTGGTGGACTCCCACCACACCTCCCCAGCCTCTGGACTCACCTGCACAGGGGCCTGGCAGGAGCCAGCCCAGACCTTCCCTGCAGGAGGGAGGCCCCTGCACTGCTGTCCTCCCCACCAGGACGATCGTACCACCTTCCGGTTTCCCTCAAGACAGGTTT
>CM053410.1:89822992-89833117 GCA_028644305.1 Xerus rutilus
CAAGCCTGTAATCCCAGCACTTAGGGAGGCTGAGACAGGAGAATCGCGAGTTCAAAGCCAGCCTCAGCAATGGCGAGGTGCTAAGCAACTCAGTGAGACCCTGTCTCTACATAAAACACAAAATAGGGCTGGGGATGTGGCTCAGTGGTCGAGTGCCCCTGAGTTCAATCTCCAGTACCAAAAAAAAAAAAAAAAAAAACAAGACAGGTTTGCTAGTGAGTTGAGCGAGGTGTGTGTGCACATGTGTTCTGGCAAGAATAATAGGCCATAAAATATCCTCAAGGCCACATGTGTCCCTTACTGCTCCTGTCCAAGCCCTGCCACTGTCCCCCACCTCTCCTGGTCCAACTTCTTTCTGAAGGCCCCCACTGGACTCCTCTGCCCCAGCCCCCTGCCCTTGGTCTTAAGATCAAACAGCTATGGAGTTTGTTGGGTTCCCTGTTTGTGAAGGAAATGAATTCCATATGCATAATTCATTTCTTTTGTGAACTTTTTTCCCTGCAGGGAGTTAATGCTCCCAGAGCACTGGGAACAGCCATAGTTGCAGAAGGCCCAGAGAAGAGGGCACAGAAATGCCTGCCCCACATAGCAGGGACAGACAGGGCCAAAGGTCTGACCTCTGCTGGCTGACACCTTGGGCTCCACAGTTCTATCTCACCAGAAGGAGGGGACCCTGCACTGCCTATTGGGATCAATAGGCTCCGTTCTCCAGGGTGAGAAGCCCAGGGAGACCGAGCCCTTCTAGGCTGGAAGCCTTATTCCTAAATCCAGTGGCTGCCTCTCGGGTAGAAAGAAATCGATAAGAGTCCTCCCACTCTTTATGTCTCTGCTCAGACTGAAAAACCAAAACTAAACAAAGAGATACACACGCGCCCGATGCACCATGTTTAACAGCTGTTGCATTTGGAGAAAAAACAATCCCCAGTCCAAAGTCAGATTTGAAGAACGGCTTTATTAAGAGGAAGATTTGCTATATATGAACTGCAAGATGAGAGGAGCAGCTGAGAGACAGACCTGCCAGACGGCAGGCCCGACCGACCCCACCAGCCGACACTACCTTTTGGCAAGACACTCTGACCGGCACAACATCCCGGGCAGACAGGCCTTTGGTATTAACTCTTTAATCACAGTCTGAAGTCCTCGAGGTCCACATCTGATTTAATAGTGGCAGAAAAGGTTTAAGGCCAAAATGGAGCTTTTATTCCAGCACAGTTTATTTCAGGGAAATTAGCATATTATTTAAATAGTTTTATTCCACTTCCCACCCTTCTCCATCACCATTAAGAAAAGAGCTGACACATTTCAGATTTGGGAATTCCTATGCTTGCTTTGCAACTGAGACTGACTCATTTCAGGGTCTGCATCTTGCCAAAAGATTGGAGGGCGACATCAGGGGGACCGTCCAGCATCCTAGGCTCAACAGGATTTTGTACAACTCCTAACACAAACTGGCCTGAAGATGCTATTAAATAAAAAGGAAAATCCACTTGTGGTAGCCTTTTTCTCTGTGTGGCCAGATATAGACTTTATAAGATGATGGATGCCCGGGGAATAGTAGGAAACTAAAGTAGATCAACAATAAGTTTCAAGCAACCAACATTTTCCTGTGGTGCCTTAGGAGTGACTTGCAGAAACAAATGGAATCCCAATGACGACCACCTAAGGTAAGAAACCAGAAGACAGCAGGCAGCTCTTCCCAGCACCCATTAGGAGCACAGTGCTCAAAGCCAAGTGCTCCACGTTAAAGCTGGGGATTTGCCGGCATTGGAGGGTTGGAACGGGGTCCTAGCCTGGCTTGAATTAATAGTCTAATTAGGAAAGACTTGTGCAGAGAACACTACAGTGAAAGTCCACCTGCATCCAAAGCAGATGTAATACATGAGCAAGCCGGTCCAGCCACCTCTACACAGAGCCATCAGCCCATGAGCGGTTCCTGCACCGGCTTCGGAACACAGGTCTGAACCCCAACCACAGCACCTACCAGCTCTGTGATCTGGACGTGGATGTGGCTCCTTGGGCCTCCTCTGCAGACACACACTACAAGGTCACTTCTTCGGGGTGGTGTGAGAACGAAGATTAGGGCATAGGGAGCCACCTGGCACACCAGCTCCACGACACTTTCGCACGCCCAGAGTCATCCCTTCCCAACCGGCTACAGCTTCACAAAGTCCAGGTTTTCTCTCATTTACCCGTTGGAAACAGTCATGGTGATACAAACTGACATGGTGACAGATAACTTGATTTGGCACCAAGTGGGAGGTCACACACTGGAACCTGCAGACAAGAACGCTTCCTGCCTGCAGTGACCATACGCCTGGCTCTGGTGTGCACAGCCAGAAAGTGGGTCCCCCAGAACTGAGCTGAGACCCCCTGGCCGAGAACAAGCCAGCCCGTCCTGTCTCGGCGTGTGCCTCTGTGTCCCACCCTTCCTTTCTGCGGGGACTCCACTGACATTGGCTCGTCGGTCCTGGGTCCTGAAACCACGTCAGCCTGCTCTGCTGCCCACACTGGAGCTGGATGGCGAGTGGCATTGCCCCGTTGCGCTGCGGGGAGCGTCTGCAACGCCCCATTTCACGGCCAGCGCTCCTATCTTCGGGCCTCATTAGCATATTTCAGCAGAGTCCTGATGGATGAAGATAGATGGGGACATCATCCTGGTGAAATCACTGTTTCATCAAGGTTAAGCCAGCCTGGAGCCAGCCACCTCCCTTTGTTTGGCTAGGTCTCTAATAACAAAATTAAGGGCAGAATTAATGCCCAGGAGGCCCCCAGGGAACACGCTGATGCCCTGGTAGGAAGCTTCCTCCCAGGCCTCCCGGTTCATCATCCGCCAGTCAATCTCCAAACGAAGCACCACCTTCCCACGGCGGACGCCTGCCCCTCCGTCCTCTCCTTTGAAGCACTGGGCTGGGGAAGAGAACACTCAGGGACGCCTGTCACCTTAGAAGCAGCAGTGGCACCAGCCCAGCACGGCGCGCGGGCTCCCGGGAGTCCCACCAGCAGACGGCAACTCCTTGCAGCAGGCGGTGCTGCTTCCCCCATGCCCAGCACGTCCGCTTCTGTGGGTGAATCTCAGGGACTGTGTCCACCACAAGAGACACTCGGTCAGGTCCACAAACACACCCAAGCCTTGCTATCTACCAAGGATGCCAGGGAACAAGGGCGCACGGTGGTCGGCCCAGGCCCCAGCAGCTTAGGAGCTGCTCGGACAGGGCTCAGCAGCAATCCTCAAGGGCAGCTCCTCCTGGAGCCTCTGAGCCAGGGATGGGTGCCCTCCACGCGAAAATGGAGAGACACCCTGAGTGTCCTGGTCTGTGCCATAAAGGAGACATGATGTGGGTCAGGGCCAGTAAGAAGTCTAAGGTGACACCTGGGCTGATTTCAGCCCCGCTTCCTGTTGACAGCCACGACCTCGTGGCCAGACATGTCCCGCCCTTCAGTTCTAATGCGGCTTGTGATGAGCCTCCCTTGCACACCCTCTCAAGGGAGACGCCGCTGAGAAGCAGGCCCTGGGGTGGGCTTCTAGCTGCTGACCTGCGCGTAGAGCACTTTTGCTGAGAGGGAGGAGAGGGAGAGGCAGAAAGCACCGTCTGTCACTAGCAAGTGCGTTCCTCGCTGGGCCTCAGTTTCCCAGGATCAAAGGCTTAACATTTATCAAGTGCTCTAACCTCAAAGGACAGTGTGAGCTGAATACCAAAGTCACCCTGTCGGGCCAGGCCAGCCCCCTAGAGAGACCTGCTATGGAAAGGCTGCCTGTTCTGACGGGTCAAGACTCCTGGGTGGCAGCTCCTCCCTCAGCAACTCCCAGACCCCCAGCAGAGGCTGACAGAAGGTCAGAGAGGACAGGAGGAGGTCCTGGCCTGGGCCCCGCCCTCCCAGTGAGAGGCTACTTGGCCTCTGGTGCAAGGGGGCCTGCACCATGGTCACAGGGGCGGGGTAGGGCCAGAAAGGCTGGCCTCCAGACGTGGCCCATGGGCACAGGGGATGCACATGGCCAGGAGGAGGCCTGGCCTGCTGCACTGCTCCAGCCTGGGCCTCCTGCGCCTGAGCCTCCTGCACGCAGGGTGGGAACTTCGGCCCCTCCTCCCTCCCTCCCAGCCCCAGGGAGGCACCACAATGGGCACCACCAACCTAGGGTGGCCTGGGCCAGGGAGTTGGGTGAGAGGCAGTGAGAGGCCACACCCCAGGAACAGCGCCAGGGTGGAACTCGCTGCCCAAGTTCTCTGCTCAAAGCCCCAGAGCACTACCATGGGCAGCTTTCCGAGGGCTGGCCAGGGACGGGCAGCTGTGTGGCTACGGTGTCCCAGAGGGCACAGCCTTGGGGCTAAGGGCCCAAGTCCTCCCGGCAGAGGGCAAACCATGCTGTCTGTCCAGAGCAGTGTGCCCATTTCTGCTTTAAGACACAAGCAGCCACTGGGAGCACGTGCGTGCTGCCCTTCTTGCTGTGGCCGCACTGTCCCCAAGAATGGCGCTGTGCAGGGAGCAGTCTGCAGAGGGGAGCCCTGGTACAGTGGTCAGCCCTCGACCTGCCTCGCTCTGAGCCGTGGTCCTCCCTAGAGCTCGGGCGGGTCAGGGCTCTCATGAAGCCACACCACTAGTAGGCAGGGGGATGGTCCCCTTGGCCTCCGATGGCATGCCTGCACAGTGGCAGTGACCCGACTGCAGGAGACGGGCGGCCCTCTTGCTCTTGATTCCCTCCTCTCTCAGGCCCTTCACATGCCAGCCACTGGCCAGACGAGCCAAGGCCGGCTCTCACGCAGGGGTTCTCCACCACCTGCCTCTTCAGCACCCGTGGTGAGCAGTGACCTCACAGGAGCATCACCCTGATGGGTAGCTGGGGAAGGCAGGCCAGCAGGCACCACGTGAGGGGCCCCAGGGCTCGAACTACCAGTAGACGCTCTGCTCCACTTGCCCTTTCGCTGGGGTGAGTGGGTGTGCACACGCCTGTCAGAAAACTAGCTGTTGTGCATCCACACGTGCAGAGGAAAGGCTGGCCAGGCCAGTAGGCCAGCACCCAGGAGTCCGGCACTCTCCTCAGATTCCTCCTCCAGCCTGGAGTCCACCTGCCCGTGCACAGTAACTTCACAGGGGAGGTGACCGACGCTCTGCAGAAGTCCTGCCCCTCCATCGAGGTTCTGGGAAGGGCCCCTTAGAACACGCTGTGCACTTAGGCCCTGGCTCACGGCACCTTCCTGAGCCCCACCGTGGCTCAGGCAGGGAGCTGCCCACAGAAGCCAAATGCAGACCAAAAGAGAAGAGGCACAGAAGCCTGCGCAAGTGACCACGCTGCCGCGGTTGCTAGGCAGCGCGATCTGTCCGTTCCCTGCTGCTTGGCAACCAGCATTCCCATCACACACAGCCACAGCCATAGCACAAGTGCCCTTCGCTGTTGTCTTGGAGCTTGTGAAGAAAAGGGCTGAACGTGAGGGGAGCTCCTGAGCCAGTGGACCCCGGTCCTCCTCTGATATTCGGATGCCCCTAGAGCTAGCGGGCTCCATTTAACCCGAGTCTGTACTACATGTCTGCACTAGTCCACTGAGGATAGTGACCTGCCAGAGACAGGGAAGGAGCTTCAGTTAGCGAGTTGGGACTCTGGAGGAAAGGCTGGGCTGTCCACCCACACCTTCAAGGAGCCCTGGCGCACGGTCATACAGCCAGCCATACAGTGACCAGGCAAGCTCACCGGCCAGTCTGTCAGCCCCTCAGCAGCAGGCCAAGGCCAACAACTACTGTTCACGTTGTCAAATAGCTGCCTACTGGATCCCAGGACTCCCTCCACTCCCCTCCTGCCTTTGGTGATAAAGAAACTGTACAAATCCCACAGGAAGCTGGCGTCCTGGTGGACAGTGGAGCTCAGGGGGCCTGGCTTCTAATCAGCCAGCCACCCCTGGACAGCTCCTCTGCCTTCATGTGGGCCCTCGTGGGACTCACACCAAAGCACCTTAGGTTCACTCTGGTGCGGCAACTTTTCAGGGTCAGCTCAGCTCAGCCCACTCGGAGGGACCATGCAGAGAGCCCTGCCTACCAGGAAAAGCCATCTCGGCCCTGACTGTCAAGGGCGCAGCCCTCTCCTCTCCATCTCTCCACAGGACTGGGAGAATTCTCCAAGCTTCATTCTGATGACACTCTGGGTTGGGCGCGATCACCCCGAGTGAGAACCTCATTGGTGTGTCACCCTCCTCAGGCCCAGCCGGAGGTGCTTCCCCTCATTAAAATTAACGAGACCGTCTCCCAAGCTCAAGAGGCGATGCACTCCTGTTGGAGTTCTGTTTCTCAAATTGAGCTACAGACTCTAACTGCCGAGTTACACTAAGCGTCATTGACTTTACTGCTGTGTAATAAGAAACCAGAATGGGAGTCCTGAGCTCTCCTCCAGCAGCCGCGCAGCTGCGCCCGCTCGCCCCAGCCCGGGCTCGGCTTGTCTCTGCACGCTGGCCAGCCTCCCAGCAGCTTGGAAGTAACAGCTCACTGCAACTCTGAAGAACTTGGGCCTCCAAACTGGCCAGGAGGCCTAGGTTGTGGCCATCAGAGAAGAAAGCCCAGTATCCTGGGGAACCGGACAGCCACCAGGTCCCTGCAGAAAGCAATGCAGGGGATGGCATGACAGACGGGAGATTTCTGCCCCCTTTGCAAGTGCTTTCCTGCCCATATCCAAAGTTTAATGTGGCCTCAGTCACCGCAGAGCCAGGCATGGTGGCGCACACCCGTAACCTCTGAGACCCAGGAGGCTGAGGCAGGATGATAGCAAGCTGGAGGCCAGCCTCAGCCACTCAGCAAGGTCCTGTCTCAAAATAAAACATAAAAAGGGCTGGGGATGTGGCTCAGTGGGAGAGCACTCCGGTGCAATTCTCTGTACCACACACAAAAATAAATAAAAAAAGAACAAAATAAAATACCCCAGTCCAACCAAAACTCAGGAGGAAATACATTCTGTGTCAACAAGTACAGATGCGCCTGGACACCGGAACTCAGGCGAAAGGCAGGAGGAGGACAGAAGGCAGTGTTGTGAGACGCTCTACAAGGGGGCTCTCGACACACGCACAGGCCTCGTCCCCCGGGAGAAACACAGGGCCTGGAGGACAGCCTGCAGCAGGTGGCCTTGGCCAGCCTCCCATGGACCTCCCTGGCCACCGGCCTGCTGTCTCCTCTCCCTCTTTCTCCTTCTCTGTGTGTTTCAATGTAAGTCAAGTCTCATGGTGAAGATGGGAAGGGAAAGGACAGAGGGAGGAGGACTGCAGCCTGCAGGCCCTGCCCAGGCCAGGCAGAGCCCAGCTCAGCTCCTGCTGCGCAAAGCAAGTCCAACCAGGAAGCCAGGGGGGCCTGGAAGCCCAGTGGTGTGCAGGCAGCCAGGCCCGCAGTGAGCAGTGAAGAGCTCACCCAGGTGTCCTCCCTGAGCAGGCCCCAGGGAGACGGGAGGCCACGGGAGGCCACCAGGAGCGGCACCCTAAGGAACCTTCATGAGTGAACACAGGAACCCGCCCAGGGAGCCCGGCCATGGGAGACACTGGTCTCCACTGAGTCAAGATTGGCTACGTGGTAATGTAATAGATGTAAATTAAAACAGAAAATCTATCATGGCTCTAATGTGCCCTGATGGCTGAGTCTGGGGATGGCGCGAGGAGAGGCACGGGGAGGAAGGGTGATGTATGGCCGGGCTGGATGGAGGGCGAAAAGCGTGGCGAGAGGAGCGGAGAGCGCGCAGCCGCGGCGCTCCCCAGACCCAAGGGCAAGAGACGAATAAATGTTGATTAGTGTTGATTTTGTCCGACAAACGCCTGTGGAGTGACAGTTAGGCTAAGCTGCACTGAAAGAGAACCATTAATCTTGGTCTGGTTTAAGTAGAGTATATTAATTTGTGTCATTTTTACTAAGTCGCATGAGAAAGGCCTCTCGCTGCTTTGCATCTGACTGCCTTGGTGGCTGGGCCTCCCCACCCCCACGCCTCACAGCAGACACCAGGGTGGCGGCCTGGCAGCAGCAAATTCAAATGGCACAGCAGGGGAGCAGGGACTGAGGCTCCTCTCCTGGATTAAGAAAATAAACTCCCAGGGTGTTGGCATAGCAACAGCATTGCAGACGAACTGCTATATATTCAGTGATTAATAAATTAACATTTTTTACAGTTGTTCCTCCTTTTCTCCCCACCCCCACCTTCAGGATACCCCCTCCTCACCCATACTGCACCCTCCTGTAGAAGAGGAAGGAAAGAGGGCCAGGCCGGGCACACCAGCATCCCCGCCTGGGCGGGCGCTCCTGCCCTCCATCCCTGGGGATTGCTCACCTGCTCAGCAGGTGCAGCACCATGAGCAGATGCTCAAGGGAGCCCCATACGGGAGCCACGGGGTGCTCACCAAGGTAGACCACAGCAGGCCCCAGCCCCAAATTCCAGTCTCTCCAAGTCCTGCCAGGCTAGGAAAAAGTTGGAGCAACCATTCCTCCCAGTAACAAGGACACTGAACCAGGCCAGGGGCTGACCACCACGGGCATGCTGGGCAGCAACGGCTGGAGCCAGAGCGCCCCTGCTGAGCTCAAGTCCTGCACAGACAGGTGGGCTAATGCGGGCAATTCACATTCCAGAAATGGCACCCAAATGGCAATGGGGAAGTCAGAGAGAGGAAGTGGATTTTAGGCATGGCCAAGGAAGCCCAGCGCAGGCAGACTCAACAGGAAGCCGGGCTTAAAAGCTTTTTGTCTTTTCAGAGCCTTCATGAAATGAAGGTGTCAGGGACAGAAGAGGTGACAGGGACAGAAGGAGTCTTGCTTCCCACAGCTTTCCCTGGGTCTTGCTTCATTACAGCCATCTGCTGGCCCAAGGCAAGCCTCGCCAGCAGCAGAGCCAGGCAGGGTCCCCAGGAGGTCCCTGGCTCGGATCTCAGTCTTGGGTGTCACTGGCCACAGCAGTCCTAAAAGAGCTTCTGCCACATTTCCCAGAACCCCACAACCATAGGCTCAAGGATCCAGGGGAGGAGCACCCATGAGCAGCAAGAAGGAACGGTCTCCTCTGCAGAGGACAGGCTGGAGGACTAGGCCAGGCATGGGAGCAGGCTCCCAGGAGGAGCCTTGGCCCGTGGCCTGCAGAGCAGAGCTGGTGAGCATCATCCCGGCTGCGGCAAGAGGGCTCCTCCTCAGTGGGCTAGAGATGTGACCGCATGACCCTGAAGGTGGCTCGAGGCACCGCCTGTGAAGGAGACACAGCACACACAGGCCCGGCGTTGCCAGACACCTGGTTGCTTCCCTGTCTTGCAGGTGGACGCCTATAAAGTAGACGCACCATTATCCTTCCCATCAGTAGATCAGGGAACTGAGGCGAAGAGGTCCAGATAGAAGCCCCAGCCACTGGGCTTGTGAGAGGAGGAGCTGGGATTCCACCATGGTAGTCTAGGCTCAAGGACTGCAGGCAAAGGCCTCCTGGCTGTGGCCTCTGCAGGGAGGCGCCCAAACACCCCAGTCCAAGATGAGGCACTGCACTCAAATTCTCCCAGCTCAAGCCCCAGCTGAGCTCCGAGAGGCACAGAATAGACCTGGCGGTGGAAACGCTAGTGACAGGCTGCGGTGCGTGGGTGGGGCTCAAGGAAGCGGTACCGCGTCCCTCTGAAGCCCTGCCACACGAAGATGCTCCCAGAGGGCTCGTCGGGAAAGCCGGCTTGGGTCGCAGCTCTGCCAACTCACTCCAGCACAGGTGGAGGGTTTCCAACCTCCTCCAGGCCCTGACCTGCTGGGAGCAGGCCAGGGCCCAGCGCTTTGCAGCTATGATCCAGAAGTGCCCTGAGCGCACCATCTTGTCTCATTTTACCTTCCAGCAAGCTGGTGGCTACGTCCTCCCCTGGGACACAGCACCACGTGTGTTCATGTGTCCATGCCGCTGGCCCCTTGGCTGCCAATCAGTAGGAAGGCCTCGTGGTAGGTGTGTTGAGGCAGTGGCTATAAAGTAACAGACTGAGGGAAAACCCACCCAGGAAGTGTGCAGTGCCAGACCCTGCGGGCGCTCTGCATGCTCTAGGCTGACGGCCCATCTGTCCTCCCTGAAATTACCCGTGGATTACGGAGATCCACACCCTTGAAGTCATAGCGGCTGCTTTCCAACACTGCCATGTCCAGGAGGAGAAAGCCTCCGGGGCACCGGGG
>CM053410.1:89833617-89855460 GCA_028644305.1 Xerus rutilus
GCACAGTGAGGGGGTCCTGAGGGTGCTCCCTGTGCAGCACAGTGAGGGGGTCCTGAGGGTGCTCCCTGTGCAGCACAGTGAGGGGGTCCTGAGGGTGCTCCCTGTGCAGCACAGTGGGGGGTCCTGAGGGTGCTCCCTGTGCAGCCCCAGCTCTGGGCCCCCAGCACAGCCATCACTGAGGTGCTGTGAGGGCCACTGCCTCTCGTTTCAGGCCAGGAGGGTCTTGGGTCAGGCCCAAGCACACACAGTAATAATGAAATACCAACACTTGTCAGAGAAGGGAGCACTGAACGCCAAGGGTCAGACTGGATGTAGCAACAGCCTGAGGTCTGTGGCTGTGCCACCACTCTGCACGAAGGTGACAAGAGTCGGTGCTGCCCAGATGCCCTCCCCGCCCGCCCAGGCCCTGGCCTCCCGAGAACGCGCTCCCGGCTTGTGTCCAGCCCTCGCCCCGCGGGCCTCCGTTCGCTGTGCTGCGCTCACTGCCGCTTCCAACACCCCTGTCTCACTCTTGTTCCAAGTGCATCTGGATGCAAGTGCCTGGAAACGGCCCATCCGTGGGTGCCCGTCCGTGGGTGCCCCTCCTACTGTCGACGGCAAGCAGGGCTGGCAGGGGCTGGCTTTCTCCTCTCACTTGTGAATATGGCTGGAGGCCAGGCAGCAACTGCTCTCCAGTGACTGAAGCAGGTGATGAATTAATGGAGGACGTGTGGCTCTGGGGGGCATCGCCCAGGCTTCACCCCAACCTGGGTGCAAGGGTCAGTGGGGCGTGGCAGCTTGGCTCTCCTGTTGCTGCTCTGCGGCTCCCTCTGGCCTCCAGGCTTCATGGCGAGCGAGACCTGAGCACTGGCTCCTGTGTCACGTACACCCAAAGACAGTTCTGTGTGTTCAAAACCCACTGTGAACACTGTGGGGAAAATACCCCCAACACACTGCACTTATGAGACCATTTATTTTGTTTTAACCAGAACTTTCTGCAGACAGCTAAGTCAGCAGCAGCAGCAGCTTTTAAAAGGATCTTAAAGGCGACCCCGCCATAGCGAGACAGGTCACACCCAGCAGCCAGCAGGGAGAGGAAGCGGCTCTGCAGTGAGGCTGGGGCCAGCTTTGGCCAGGCCCCCGGAAAGCGGCTGGACGGACAGGTGCCTTGTACACAGAGGGAGGCCTGCCCTCTCTGGCCTCGTTTGCTGTGTGTTAAGGAAGATTGAAGTAAAGACCCAAGACTGCACAAGGGAGCCACCGCCAAGGCCCCCATGACTCACAGGGACGGACAGGGGCCATGAACTCAGCCACGGCATTCCCAATTGCTGGTTGGAGGAGACGGGCACCATATTTAACCTTGTTTGGTGTCCTTATCTGTCAGCTGGGAACCATAGTCTCCTCCAGGGTTACCCCGTGAGCTTCACGTGGTTCTTTCACTTCGCCTGCTTGGTAGGAGCCCGGGCAGCGTTGCGTTTCTCACTTGGGTGGGTTACAGGAGGAGGCTGTGCAGGGGCGTCCAGGCTGGTAGTGCAGTGAGGGCAGACTGCTGTGTGTGCGCGAACACACCACCTCACCCGCCGCGGGAGCACTGCACCACCCTCAGGTCACAGGGCCCACAGGGAGCCAGCTGCTCCTGGAGAACACACCCCTGTCCCTGCGAAGCTCCTCTGACTCTGGACGTGGAGAGTTTACTCAGATTCTCCCCCATCACCCAAGAACGAATGGCAGGGTCCTTCTGTCCACGCCTGTGACACAGTACACGGGTCCCAAAACTAACCACCGTCCTCGTGCAGGACCCCACTGGTCACGAGCGCTGGCCTTTCCAATGCCCTCGCCAGAGGACATTAGTAAAAAGGTTACACTGTTGTGGGTTTTTTCGCCCTTCTGAAAGTGCTTCCATCGATGGCACTTCTCACGCCATCAGGAGCTTGGGTCGCTCGCTCTGGCTTCCAAAGCAGAGGCAGACAAGGCGCTGCCCACATAAGACTCCTGGATACACACGAGCTCAGGTGGGAGTCCAGGTCCCCCCCATCGTCCAGGAGCCAGCCTCCTGTAGGAGAAGGGATTGAGCAAGCAGGAGACGCCGCACCTCCTCAACCCCAGCCCGATCCCCAGGGTCCACAGGACTGCTGACGGGCTGAGGCTGCCTCCCGGGAAGAAGCAGGACTGCAAAGTCTCCTGAAGAGTGTCTGAAGGAGTCCACTGACCACAGCAAAGCTGAACCCAGCAGGGGCCACCAGGGGCGACCAGCACTGCCCCGCGCATGGCGTCGGGGCCTCCGCTTCCCTCCAAGTGCACGCTGAGCGCTGGACCTAAGTCCACGACTGTCCTCTGGAACTAACATTCCACAAGTCAGGAGAAGGCAGCCTGCTGGAGGGGAGGACCCTAGAGACACACAGGACCACAGGGCAGCAAGGGAGCCCGCGGGAACGGTGCCCGTGCCCAACAGCTCCGCCAGCCGCGTGCGCCCACCACTCCCATGGCTCCGTGTTTAACATTAACTCTCCCTTTCCTCCTCTCCTCCTCCAATTTCAGGCCAGGGCAGCTTCCCTACACTGTTTGCAGAATGGGTCCACGGGGACACGGAGGATGATTAATGCAGGACAGGACAGGCACAGCAGTCTAATAAACACAACTTCAGGCATAAAAGAGAAAAAGTGCACAGATGACCAGGGTCAGGGCCACAGCCTCGGCCCAGCCGAGCGCTGAGGTCAGTCCAAACAAGCATCGCCTTGGAGAAGCCTGCATGAGGATGTCATTCGCTCCACCCTAGGCAAAGAGAAACCGTTGCCACGGCAACCGAGGTACTTGGGAGGGACATGAGCAAAGGGAGACTTAAAAAGAAAAAGACAATATGTGGCCTAAACAAAAATATGTGACGGTGCAAGGGGTGTTGTAAAGCCTTTATTGCCACTTGTTAAGGAAGACCTGTATAGCTCACTCGTGAGTAATAAGGCGGTCAGCCCAAACTAAGGCACTAAAAATTTTACAGCACCCCACATATCATATGTATCCAGATAGATGGAGGAACAGAGAGATCCATATATAAAGGATCTCCGCAGATGTGCTCCCAAACAACGTGAGCAAATGCTGCTACTGATCTTGGAAATGCCATCTTCTAATAGAGCCGTTAAATTACCAATACCTTTAATTTATCGGCTATCAGGTTCCACATCTCATCAATTCAGTTCTTAAAAGGTTCAGAAGGCTCAGCTGCGATAGGAGCCGCGGTGGTTCCCAGGGAGCAGACCAGCCAGGTGCTCGAAGCCAGGGCTCCGGGTGCCGTGGCGACTCCACAGCTCAGGTACTCCCTAGCAGCTGGAGTCGGCGCTCCCTGTTGCCATCAGGGACAGCCGGGTGACTGCTGCAGCCCACAGCAGGGGACTGGAGACAGCCACACTCCATGCTCCAGGTCCCTCTCCTTTCCCAAAAGATGTGCTCCTGGGGTATCAGTCAGAAAGGGACCTATGGGCACCCCGGAGGACAGCAAGAGCAGACGCTGTGGTGACAGGAAGTCAACCTGGAGCACGCTACCAGAGAGTAAAACTACGAGAACCTTTTGTGAAGTAAATAATGGCCTCCATAGTTTCCCCCCCAAATTTAGTTTCTTACCGTTTTCCTCAAAGTGAGATACTCATGAACCAGGGTTTTCACTGGGCACTGCTGAGAACGTGTCCCCAGAGAACAGCTGACGTTCTTCTCCAGCCCCTGGATCGGAGGAGGCAGAAAGCTGCCTCCTAGGGCCCAGGCTCCACTGGCTGCAATCCCCAGTTGCTACCACCAAGTGAGTAACCACAGCAAGGAACCACAGTGGGTGAGGTGTCGTCCACTCCAAGTCCCTCCCAGTGAGAGGGGGAGAGAAAGTGAGATCATAGGGCTGAAGTGCAGTCAGTGGGTGTGACATGGGGCACTGCTGTGTCTCCCAGGGCATTTCTGAAGCCCATGGGGATCTGTGCCTGGCTGCCAGGGACGATGCCTGCCCTCCAGAAGGTCCTGGCCATTTCCCTCCAGAGCTCGGCATGGTCTAGTCTCCCCAGAACACCTTTGCCACCTCTCAGGCTCCCTGCTGAGACACTCCTTTCCTGCCCTCCTGACTCCAGCATCACCACCCTGAGTGAGGAGGCCACAGGACCCTGCCTCCTGTCTTCCCACCACTAAGGAGGCACTACTGTCAGACTGAGCTTGCTGGGGCTGCAGGGGACACAGTTGTGGGGCCAAGCCTCCCAGCCACACATCTGCCCCGGCACTCAGAACCGACCAGAGCATGAGGGCCTCCACTGACGTGCCACGTGTGCCCAGCCCGAGGGAAGCTCAGCCCATGGCACAGGGTCGCAAGCTACACTTCCCTAAAGATTAGCAAGTGGCTCCTTTCTCCTGAAGAAAAAAAGCATTTTCTCCTAGGTGAGCGGGAGAGCGAGCAGGCACAGCCCGTTGCTGGAGTGGGCCCTGAAACCCTCCTGTCACATCGCTGCTGGTACAAGATTTAAGATACCCAATTAAGTTTCTCCAGCCACCACCAAAAGTAGATGCAGGAGGAGGTTAAAAGCTAAGTGTTTAATTAATATTAAATTTATAAGATTCTCTATCACTGAAAGCATTGTAAAATTGGAAAAGCAGTTAATTTTATGGTTGCTGTGTATTCCTCTGCTTTGATCTTTGATCTATGATATAAAATCACCAACTGTAAAGATTCCCCAGCCTTATTATACCTGTTTAATGGTGAGGAGGAAGGAGAGGGGGAACCCAGACATGGTGGGGAGTGAGGCCCCAAAGCTGGTCATTAGCCTTGATCAGAACCCTGGATGTGGGAGACACAGGAAACTACCTTTGCCTGAGCTGCACTCAAGGATAGCTGTGCACACAGCCAGCCCTGCCGGCTGACAGCCGCATACACAGCCGCACACACACAGCCGCACACAGCCACACACAGACAGCTGCACACACGGACAGACACACAGGCACACAGACCAACACACTCACACACGTCTACATGCCGCTTTTCTAGTACCAGGAAACAGCAGTGTGCAGTCTCTGGCTTAAGACAAAACACTGAGGTGGAAGAGGTTTAGGTTGGATTATGGAAGGTTTTCTGACCTGAGTTGTCGAGGCTTACACTGTTTGCTGAAACAGACCAGAGACTGCAACTTTTAGATTACAAAAGCGTGTGTCTGAAGACATCGAGGTTTCGAGGCCATGCCTGTGTGCAGAAGCCAGGCCCGGGCAGGCACGCTGGGCCCTGGTCACAGGCCCTCGTTGGCCAGTGACATTTCCAAACGTTGTTGCTGATACAGGGCCATGGGTAGGAGCCAAGGAGGGGCGAAACCTGCCTCCAGAACGCCACTGTCCCGAGCAGAGTTGGCCCCAGAGCCACATTTCTGCCAGTCAGTGAGAAAGAGCCCTCTACACCACGGGGCACCCGTCCCAGTCCTCGAGGTCAGGAGGAGGAAGGAGATCAGTGCATCTGGAGTAGCGGACACCTCACCTGCAGCCCTGCTTGTTCACCAAGGCCGGCGCGGGTGGGCAAGTGGAGGCTGGACCCTGGTGGTGCAGGGGCTTCTTGCCTAACACAACTTGTATCCTATTTGACAAAAAGAACAATGGGGGCATTTCCCACGCCCGCCTCCTTCAATTCTCTCAAACCCAGAAACAAAGACCTATTATGCAGAATAGATTCCACAGAAAGGCAGGAGGGGGGAGCTCATGTGAGGTGTCTTTCTTTTTTTTCCAAATCCCATCAGGGATCTCATTATAATTTCATTATTAGCAGAAAAACCAAATAAGTGGCAAGAAAAAGAATCTCAACTTAATATTAACACACACACACACACAGACACACACACACACACAGATGAAAAATCTGCTGAGCTTCAAAGCGGCTGCTAATTTTCCCAGCTTCAAACGACTCAGTGAGAAAGACGTTGATAATGAATGTGCTTTTCCTACTGGCTCACTCCAACTTCCCCCTTTCTGTCTCCTTCCCCAAAATTAGTTCTCATTTTTAATTTGAAACAAATATCAGACATAATTAACAGAATCTTGAGTTCAGACCTAATCTCCCTCCACTGTTTTGTCAATAAAAATAGAGAGACAGGGAAGAAACCAAGGTCACTGCTCATCTTCAAAGGGGCATGGGCGGCGGGTCCGAGGCTCCGTCTTCAGGAAGGAACTCAGGTTCCCACAGGTGCAGGTCTGCACAGCAATCTGTGACCTGCCCCTTGAGCGGGACCTGCGGGTCGGTCTTCCAGGTGGCTAACCAGACACCTGCTGCTGCCGGTGACCGCCCCAGCCCGGGAGTGCACCTCAGCTCCCCTCAGAGCACGCAGATTCAGACACAAACGCCCTAGGGGTCCAGAGCACATCCTCTCCCCAGTTGCACAATGGCTTTCTTTCATTCTTTTTAAAATCAGGGAGCCGGGCGAGGTGGCGCACGCCTGTAATCCCAGCACTTTGGGAGGCTGAGATAGGAGGATCGCGAGTTCAAAGCCAGCCTCAGCAACAGCGAGGCGCTAAGCAACTCAGTGAGACCCTGTCTCTACATAAAACACAAAATAGGGCTGGGGACGTGGCTCAGGGGTCGAGTGCTCCTGAGTTCAATCTCCAGTACCAAAAAAATAAAATAAAATAAAATCAGGGAACCAGCCACTGTAGAGGTGAGACACTCCCAGTCCCCAAGCCAGTGCCAGCAGGAGGTCACCTTATGAGACTTGAGCCCAACAGCCCTAAGGAGGCCTTGAGCAGGTGCCCGCCACAAGCCTGGGGCTCACAACTAGAGGACAGGCGTCTTTGCAGGTCGGGAGGCACTGCCTGGAGAGGGCGGCCCAGACAGCAGGCGCACCTCTTGCCGAGCGCCCTGAGGCACTGGCGCCCCAGACAGGCCCGGAAAGCCGCTCTGGCTGGGGAAGCGTGAAGCGGCCAGCCCGCCTCTCTCCCCCATCCTGCACAAACAGTAAGAGAGGTGTCCCTGGGACGCCCTTGCACCTACTGGTGCCGCTGCCAAGTCCTCCCAGAGTCCACGCGCCACCGGGGATGCATGTTTGCGAGAGCCCTGCGTCCGTGGCTTTGCCCCCCGTGGAATGTTCCCTAAATCCACAAACACGGCGCTGGAGCGACAGCACTCAGAGGGAACCGGCAAGCACCTCCTCGCTCAGTCCTCCTAGGCAGCGCGGCACAGAGGAGGGGCGGGGGCTCCAGCCTGGGGCCTGCCCAGCCTCCCTGACCTCCAGACTCGACACCTGCACAGGAGTCACCGTGAGGAGGGGACACACATGAACCATAGCCAACGAGACCTGAAGATGCACTGCTTCAAGTGAACGCAGGTTTCCTGAAGGAGACCTTGCGCACTCAAGGAGCTCGGGCATGTTGACCTGTGTGTGTGTATGAACTAGCACCTTGTGCACTCAAGGAACTTGGCACACTGACTTGTGTGTGGGTGTGTGTGTGAACTAGCACCTCGCGCACTCGAGGAACTTGGGCACGTTGACCTGTGTGTGTGTGTGTGTGTGTGAACTAGCACCTCGCACACTTGAGGAACTTGGGCACGTTGACCTCTGTGTGTGTGTGTGTGTGAACTAGCACCTCGCACACTCGAGGAACTTGGGCACGTTGACCTGTGTGTGTGTGTGTGTGTGTGTGAACTAGCACCTCTCGCACTCGAGGAACTTGGGCACGTTGACCTCTGTGTGTGTGTGTGTGAACTAGCACCTCGCGCACTCGAGGAACTTGGACGCATTGACCTGTGTGTGTGTGTGTGTGTGAACTAGCACCTCGCGCACTCGAGGAACTTGGGCACGTTGACCTCTGTGTGTGTGTGTGTGTGAACTAGCACCTCGCGCACTCGAGGAACTTGGGCACGTTGACCTCTGTGTGTGTGTGTGTGTGAACTAGCACCTCGCACACTCGAGGAACTTGGACGCATTGACCTGTGTGTGTGTGTGTGAACTAGCACCTCGCGCACTCGAGGAACTTGGGTGCATTGACCTGTGTGTGTGTGTGCACATACACACGTGTGAGTGTGTGCGCCTGACGTTTTGTTGTGAGGAAAGGCTGGCCGTGTGTGCAGATTTAACAAATTCTCCACCCAGCAGCTTCCTGATCCCAGGTTACAGGACCCTCAAACTCAGAGCCCCATGCTGGGAGGATATACGCCTGTAACCAGCTCCTTCACAGAGGAAGGGACGCTCGCAGCTGGACTTGCAAGGGCTCCTGGAGTTCCTCCCGCCCACACTGTGGAAAGAGGCGCAGGCACAACATGGACGATGTCCCAGTGTAGGGGTCCTGACTGTGGCCAGAACCCAGCTGCTGTGCGCCGCCCATGAAACCGCAGCGAGGACGCAGGAGTGTGATTGGTGACAGCAGGAGCCGCGGCTCGAGGAACACCCCAGACAGCCCTGGGGCTGCTGCCAGTCCGGAGGTGTGCACCCTGGACGGTGAGCACGCTGCCCAGGAGGAAGGCTGACCCCACGCAAAGCCCGCAGGCCCCGCCCTCCTGCCCTCCGCTCCCAGCTCCTGCTTGTCGGAGGCCACAGGCAACTGGATTCGTCAAGCCCCCTTTAACAAGTTGTTGTCACAGTCCATTACCAAATTGCATATAGTTATATATTCCACTAATTAGGCTTCTAAAATATCATTAACATGTCTCTTGATCATTAGCATAACGTATGAGGCGTCCTCGTTAGGCAGGACTCGAGTTTGTTAGCGTGGTAATGAGAGGCAGGAGGCTCTCTCAGCCACCAAGCAGCACAGGGCAGTGGGGACCCAGGCCTGGGCACCCTGCCTCACGGGCAAGGGCAGCGGACAGTGCAACTGCAGGGGGGAAGCAGGGCAGGGCAGCAGGCAGAGGCGCGGCAGCCGGGGCGGCACTTGCATGGCCGTGTGGCTGAGGAGAGACCTGCACACCACGCCAGATGGGAGCCTGTCGGGCTCCACTTCCTGGACAAGAGGCTGAGGTGCCCAAGACCGTCCTCCAACCTCACAGGGGTGTACATGGGTGTGCCCCTTATGTTCCCATCACTACGCGGGGTACAGGACACTGGGGATGGCCGCTCCTCCTCTCGCCTGGCCCCTCCGCGACTTGCTGCTGGCTGTCCATCTGCACGCACTGGGCTAGCAATGACCACCTCGTGCGCAACGGGGCAGGGCTTCCCTCGGGGATTACAGGTGCGAGTGTGCAGAGAGGGCAGGCGGGTGTGAAGAGGGGAAGGAAAGACGGAACTCTGTGTGCACAGGTGTTGGCGAGCAAGGGCTCTTCCAGCAGGGCAGTTGGTGGCCGACTCCCAGCAGCCAACTAGGCCTGGGCTTATCGGTCACTGACACATTTCTAACGGGCTGTCAGGACACAGGGACGAGAGAACGCTTGGTCTGGAAGGGGAAGCCTTCAGTGCAGGTGAGCGGCACCGAGGTCCCAGGTGGAGGGCTCTGGAGACGGCCTCAGAAAGGCCAGGCCACTGGCACCCACTCACAGGAAGATCACAGACGGGGGCCCACGAGTGCCGCCAGTGTCCCAGCACAAAGGGCCAGGCTCACCTCCCAGACCCACCGCTGAAGAACCTGCTCCGCATGTGCAAGTGCTCAGCCAGCACCCGCTGCAGAGGGCCTGGGTAGACCTCAGGGACCTGAACAGAAAGCTCCTGCTGGGCCCGGCCCACCATGCCCTCAGGGTGTCTGGACATGCGCTGACAGTGATCCCAACCCTCCCATGAGAACTGTCCAACGTTCAAGGTCAGGGCTCTTCCACGGGCCCTGCAGTGAAGCAGCAGCCACGAGCTGTAGACCAGGGCTCTGAGAGGAACGGCAGGACCTCCTGACGAAGTCCCTGCAGAGAGCATTGGCCGCAGGCCTGGCCGCGGGCTGGAGCAGGGGCAGCCTGAGTCCTGAAATGACTCTCGCATCAGGGACCACCAGCTTTCTGACCAGACTTGTTCGCCTGAGCTTCTCTTGGAGGAGCTGCTGTGAAACTCCCCTGGCTGAAGTTGCACCAGCGAGTCTTAATCATGGCCAGGAAGAACAAGCAGCAAGAGAGACAGCCACATCTTGTGACCTTTTCTGCCCAGAAGTCATGGTGGCATATGGAACAGGCAGCCCCGCTGGCCCCCAGCAAGGCCTGCAGGAGCCAGTCTGTGCCCAGGGCTGGGTCCCAGGGGCTCCCCAGGCAGCCCTGGAAAGTCCCTCACACCTTTCCAGCCAGGCAAACGCTCAGAACAGATCCTGGGAACCTGAGTATCTGCCCCACAGGGAATAAAAGAACAGAGAATCAAAGCAGAGAGAGAAGGCACTTACAAAAATGGAAAAAAAATTCTTTGCCTTAATGTCTGAATCTGAAGTCGGTAATCGCAAAGCTAACCGCGCAGTGAACCTTCTCCGCACCAGACCTCGTTAGGCCACGGGGAGACGGTTACAGGCCAGCACCATCTCCCTCCGTGGACAGGGAGGCGAGACAGGAACACAGGCCCACACAGACGAGCACACACGCAGACCCGAGCACAGCGAGCACGAGAGCTGCCCAGAAGGAACAGAGGCGGCAGAGGGCCAGCTGTAAAGACCTGCAGGAAACGCGCAGGCGGGGCGAGCGGCTCAGGCCCACACCACACCCTCCAGAACCCTCCAGAACCCGGGCTCACCTGGGACTCACCTGGAGCTCACAGAGGGGCCTCGGACCCTGCAAAGCCAACGCTCTGGTCAAAACGACTTCCTGGCTGCACCTCTGCGTCTGAGGAAGACGGCCCAACCCGATGAGACTGGAAAGTCCTCGGGTTGTCTTTCAGGGGTCCCTTAGCTTTCTTAAATCACATGAGGAAATGTGCACAGCTGAGCTGTGTTCTAAGGAGAGGGCCACAGTTTTCGTCAGAACAAGAGCTCCTGCAGGAAAGGGGAGTGCTCGGGTTCAGTGGCTGGGATTAAGATGGTGCTGGAAAGCCCCCAGCCCCTGATGCAAAGCTGCTCCTGGGCTGTTCCCCACCTTGAGCACTCCCACCCAATCCCCATGCACAGCCCCTGAGCTGAACGGCCCAGTGAGCCACTGCTCGAAAGGTACTGTGAACAGCCCCGCAGAGTGCGGTTTGGGGAGGCTTCCAATTAGCTTTCACTCAGTGGTGGTCTTCTCCCTGCCAAGCCTGGGCATGGAGCGTCCAACACCCTGCCTGCTGCTTGGCTCAGAGTGTTGGGCTAGGAGGGTCGGCTGGCTATCAAGCTGGTGGATGTCAGCAACAGTGTGTGCTGAGTCCCACCCAGAGCCCAGGGGATCAGAAGGTGCTTTCCAAAGGGGCGGAGCTGGCAGTGCAGAGGGCGCTGGCTTCCCACCAGCCTGCTCCCGCCTCTCCTGGCTGATCCTGACTTTCCCTGAGGCACTGACTACCTGGGATCACGTTAGCCCTCCTCTGCTCCTGGCCGACTCTCTCCCCATTGCATCTGACCTCAGTGGAGGCAGTAAGTCCTAAAAACAAAGCCGGTGGCCACTGCTAGCAAGCACTTCATCCAGAAGTCAGCACACCCCACCTTCACACTCGGGTCACTTTCTACTAATTCTCATTTTTTTAATTTCTTTGTACCAGGGATTGAACCAAGGGCACTATACCACTGAGCCTCATCCCCAGATCTTTGTTCTTTTTATTTTGAGATAGGGCCTCACTAAGTATCTCAGCTTGGCTTTGAACTTGAGATCCTCCTGCCTCAGCCTCCCAAGCCACTGGGACTGCAGGTGTGCCCCACCTCACTCAGCCTCAGGTAGCTTTCTGAATGGCTGGCGAATAATCCTGTGTATCCATGGGCAGATCAGAGCGCTCTCTTCTGTAACCCAAGTCAACAGATGCCCATTTAGCTGTTTGCTGGAAGCAACCTGCTCCCTCATTGACAGACTTGGGACCCCAGCACCTCACAAATGCTGGAGAGTGAAAGTCCAAAGAGCTCCTGATGCCTTCATCCCATTCTAGTGACTCCTCAGGCTAGCGATGGGCTAAGCACCCGGCTGTGGCCACCCTCCTGTTCTCTAGGAGTAGCCTTCAAATGCTACTGAGAAATAGAGCATGAAGACCTCTGTCTGATGGAAACTTTTTAAGAAAAAAAAATTTTCTTTCACTCTGTCATTTATTTTCCAAATTATAAGATCACCAAGACTCCCACTGGAGCTGCACATAGGAAAGAGGAGCGTGTGCTGGAGTGGAGACGGCCACTGAGGGGCCCCGCGCGCCCACCCCCAGCACAGCCCTGTTGCAAGCTGGGAGAAGGCTGAGCCGGTGTCCATCACGTCTTGAGCCCCCCATCTTGATATGAAGTCAACTTGGATCTGCTCTTAGAACCTATAAGTGGTACTTGGAAGGGCGTTAGTCGTCTGGGTGGGGCTGCTAAGTCTTGCCAGAGAGTTTAGACCATGTCACTTTTCACAAATTAAGAGCAATGAAGAGCCAAAGAAATGCTCAGAGCCCTGGCAAGCCCTCCGCAGAAGTCAGCCCCAGGGTCCCTGCACCAGGTGTGCCGCATCCACCAGGAGGCAACACAGGCTGCGGAGCAGACAGGCCAGCGCCCAGGACCCAGGTTCCAGACCCCGCAGGGCTGCTGAGCATGTGCACACCTCCAGCAGCAGCACACCTCCTGGTCGAAGAGGAAAGGAGGTGAGGGATGGTGAAGCACTTGGCGGAGGAAGGTAGGACACGCCCAGAAGTCTGGGAGCGTGCAGACTCGTGCTCAAGTGTGCCCTGGTGTGAAGGGACCACGCTGCTATGGAGACTGCAGACTGAACAACAGGGCCAGCACAGTCACCGGTCCGTATCTGCAGATTCAACCAACCACAGTCAAAAATGGTATAAAGTTCCGTCTGTGCTAAGCATATGGAGACCCTCCCCTCGTGTTCCTCCCTAAACGAGCAGCGTGGCCCTTTCCTAGTATTTGCATTGCCTTTGGTACTAGAAGTCCTCGAGAGGCGACTGAAGGCACCAGGGAGGCAGGCGCAGGTTACAGGCACACACATAACCATGCCATTTTGCACAGGGACGTGGGCATCCTTAGACTGTGGTATCCTGGAAATGGCAGAGGGAGTAGGTGCTGGAATCAACTCCCCAAGGAACTGAGGGATGACCATGTACCTGAAGACAGCGCCTCCTAGAAATCCTGGTCCAGGGAGAAGGCCTCCGGTCAAACGACTTCTGAAACGCTGACTACAGCACAGAGCACACACCTCCAGGAGGCCGAGTGCAGGTGGGGACGTGTGAAAGCTCAGAAGCCCCGCAGCGGAGAAAGCTCCTGAGCTCACAAACTTACTTCCCTATGCCGTCTTTCCTCCCAAACACGGGCGCACTAAGACATGGCATGCCGTTATTAAAAATGGCAATAATATCTAGTTCCAACTGGAGAGGCGACATTAGGGAACCACCAAGCACAGCCTCGGGTGGCTGGCCAGGCGGCCACCTGTTTTGTCCACAGCCCCTCCTGCCCCATCTGATGGGCAACATACAGTTGAAGGAAGCAGTTGAAGTGAAAGGTCAACCTTGTGACCAAGAAATGCAGCCCGTGGGCTGGCTCACAGTGGCTGGACCTTGCCACCTTGCTCCCAAGCCCTACCCACCATGCAGCCCAGCCACACAGAAGCCTGGGCCCCGTCTCCCAGGGAGGGAAGTCGAGAGAGCAGGAGCACGTGGCCCGTGAGTGTGAAGTCAAGCAGGGGTGCAGGTGCAGGTCAGCTGGAGAGGCGAAGGGGCATCAGGAGGCCCCAGAAGCTCAAGTCTAGCTCACCCTCAACCCTAGGACTGACCGAATACTTAGCTCATTTGAACCTCGGTCTCAAAATCAACAAATCAGGATAAACATATTCCACCTCTCAAAGAGTTACGAAGAGGACTATGTGAAACAGCCCGTGTGGATGGACTCAGCCCTGTGCCTTAGCACATGACGAGTATCAATAAATATCAACAATCAGCACTTCACTTCAAAGGACCTGATCACCTCAAAAACGCTGCTGGGCTTGACAGCATCGGAGAAGCGAGGTTTAGGGTTTTTGTTTTCCTGTTACACAACATGTTTTTGCCTTGTGATTTGTCAGAAAATATGGTTCTTGAGCCTTCCCTGGGAATCTCAGTGAGGTGGAGACGGCCTTGGTCACTTCTGTCCTTGAGAACAGACTTCTGAGTTAATAACTTCAGTAGCTCCAAAATATGGCTTGGCCAAGGGAAGCCCACTCTTCTGGCTCGCTGGCACTCCCGGGAGGAGATTCTGCCAGGAAGGCACACCCAGTACTACTGGGCCTGCACGGTACTCCTGCTTGGCCCAACTGAGGTTTCCATCAACACTGAAGTGCAGAGCAGTAAACTGGGTGGCCCCCTACACATCAGGGGAAGGGGAATGAGGTGGGGGAGGAGGAGCTGGGGCAGAGAGGTGGCCACCAGGACCACAGGGCATGGGCAGGAACAGCGCCTCCCTGCCTAGGCACTGACGGCTGCATCTGAAGCCTGTTCCCGCAGCCCCGGCTTTGGAGACACGTCACTCCACAGTTCACTGGGGCCCCACCCCGCAGCTCCAGAGGCCCATGTGGAAAGAGACAAAGCCAGCCCTTCCTGTCCCTACCCAAGGCACACAAAGCCATATTCCAGTCCACATGGACACAGCCTGGGTTATCACCTCTGGAGACCCAAGGCGACCCCTGGAAGGTCCCCAGTAACAAAACTGCCATAACCCTGGCAGCCCAGCTCCTGGCTTGACCTCCAAGCCCCTGCCAGGCACACCCCACGCAGGGAAGCCAAGCCCCACAGCCAACAGCGCTGGGGTCACTCACAGCCCCACCAAACCCTCCACTCCTCTCTCACTGCCCTCTGCAACGGGTCATTTGTAGTAATGTCTCGGGGTTCATATAGTTTGGTGGGCACAAGTAAATGCTGTTCTAACAGAGTCTTTGTCCAGAAAACAAAAGCCAGCCCAGCGCCAGCCTGCTACATGGCCACGCTCGGCACACCTCACGTCCCGGTCTGCGCCATCCGCTCGGGGTGGGGCTGCCATGAGTAGAGTCAGCCAGTCGCAAAGGTCAGTGTGGCACCCAACACCGGGAAGGCTAGCATCGGGGCACCTCCAGACTGTGCAGGGCTCAGCCCGGAAGGAGGGGACACGGATCCAGAAAAGCACAGGGATCCTTTTACAATGTTACATCTATCAGGATGAGGAAAACTGAACCTAGAGAGAAAGGCGGTACCTTTATTTTCTAAAAATTCCTGGGGTTATTTGAAAGATTATTTTAGCCACAAGTAGAAATGGAAATGCAATGTTCAACACAAGCAGGTGAAACTTCAGTGGGTTAACGAGAGAAAAAGAAACAAGGCCCGGCTCAACTCCTTTTCATAGGCTCCTTCATGTGGAAATGGTGTCCAGAAACTCCCTTTATCCTCGAGGAGTAAACAGTGTTGAGTCTCTGCTACCCAGGGGCACGGACGAGAGCCCCTGCTGGTCATCCTCACCATGCATGTGGCACCAGGCCCAGTGCGGAGCCACAGGGCCTAGGCAGGCCGTGCCTCATGGCAGCTGCCACACTCAGCGCAGAGGCAGCTCAGCGCAGAGGAGAGAGACCGCAGACCCAGCTCCGGCCAGGTGGCAGCCTGGAGGCTCCAGGAAGGAATATGGCCAGTGCCACAAGCCAAGTGTCACAGTCCTCAGACGTGACGCAGGAGAGGGTGTGTCCTTGGCCAGGCCTCCAGCCTCCGTGCCTCACTCTCCCCGTTGGTAAAATGGGTGGGTGTGCACCAGCTCGTCCTCAGAGTACACCACCCCAAATTCACCCGTGCCAGGGTCATGCACGTAGCACTACACAGAAGGTCCCGACAACGGGATCGCACCACCTTCCCCATGTCACCAGGCCAGGAGCCGTACTGTGCCGGGCTCTTCAGCTCCCAGCTCCTCCACCCCAACCAGCCATCCCACAGAAATGTCCCCAGAAGGCCACCCCCGGGGCAGACGGGGCTCCCTGCTTAAGTCCTTCAGGGCAAGGCAGAGTCCTGCCCGGGGGTCTTCTGAGGTTCTGTCAGCCCAGGGGTCTACAAGGGCCCGAGCAGCAGGCCAGCGGCAACCCCACATTAGTCAGAGCGTGTTGGGAGAAATCCACCTCAGGCTCAAGGTTGGTCAGCTCCCGAGGTGGACTTCAGTTTCTTTGTTTCCTCCCAAGGCAACCTCTCCAGAGACGGGGGCAGGATGAGGAGATCTCCATGGTCGTCACCAAGAAGTCTCGTTCACTTACCAGCTAAGACCATGGTGCTCGGACTGTGTGGCAGACACTGTGCTGACTGCCAGTGCTCGCCCGGGTGCTGGGTCTCCCACAGCACAGGCCAGGACAGACAGACAGACGCACCTGGGGCAGTCGAGAGAATGGAGCGTGGCGGCCTGGCGTCTGGGCTGGGTGGGGAGGGCAGGTGGTCTGCAGGGTGCAGGGGGAACACGCTTGGCATCAGAGGCTGAGTCAGCAGAAGATGACCCACAGAGAAGAGCCAGGGGCCAGGGCTAGAGCCCTCGCTGCCCCCATGGCTCTGATGTGCATCCAGGAGCTGGCCGCTCAAGGGCGACAAAACACTACATCAAAAACGGGAACACAGTACTGAAAAGGGACCACCTAAATCTGAGACACACACTGCTAAGAAACAAGCAGGCAAAATGATTTTTTAAGAGAATAAAATCATGGCATTTGCAGGTAAATGGATGGAGCTGGAGAACATGCTAAGTGAAGTCAGCCAATCCCCCAAAACCAAAGGCCAAATGTTCTCTGATAAGTGGATGCTGATCCATATGTGGGGGACGACACGGGAAGAATGGAGGAACTTTGGTCACAGGTGTGGGAGGGGGCAGGGGGACAGTGGAATGAGATGGACGTCATAGCCCCAGCTTTATGTGTGACTGCATGTATGTTGTGATTCCACATCACATACAACCAAAGAAATGAAAAGCTGTGCTCCATCTGTGTGCAATGAATCAGCATGGCTGCTATCATGTGCCTAAGTGGAATAAATAAATAAAATTATTAAAAACATGATTTTCAAAAGGCAAGGTTGAGAGCAGCACGCACAGTATCCACCACTTGCATGTTTTTAAAAAATATCAGCTGGGCGCATTGAGGCACGCCTGTGATCCCTGCGGCTCACGAGGCTGACGCAAGGAGATCACAAGTTCAAAGCCAGCCTCAGCCACTTAGCAAGGCCCTAAGTAACTCAGTGAGACCCTGTCTCTAAATAAAATATAAAGGCTGGGATGCGGCTCAGTAGTGCAGTGCCCCTGGGTTTGATCTCTGGTACACGCACACACACACGCGCGCGCACACACACACACACACACACACACACACACAATAGAAAAAATATTTTGTAAAAACTATTTCTGGAAGATGTGCTTTAAGAAAATTCCCGTGGTGCTCCAAGGGCCACACACTGCTGTAACGCGCACACTGACTCATCTAACCTGCCCAGCAACCCTGTAAGCTTCGCTGCTCCTCTGACTTGGCAGAGAGCGCACATACCTTGCTTATCACTCTGCAGTCAATCAACGGTGGGCCGCGCTGGGAAGCCACGCTAGGCTCGTCTCCAGTGCTCTAGCCACCATGCTTGTGAGCCTCCAGTGAACCCCTGGGAACAGAGAGGCTCTGGGGACAGAGGTGGAAGCCCCTCCCATTCCTGCCGGGTGCCAGGCGATTCCCCCTGTAGAATCTTGCCTACTTTTGATTCCAAATGAGCAGGTGTCAGGCTCAGAACTGGGGCTGTTCTGAAGACGTCTGGGATCACGGGCACTGCCCACACAAAGGCCCGGGCAGCTCGCGAGGGGAGGGAGTGGAAGAGCCGTGCTGCAGCCAGGCAAGCAGCACCGCCCAGCGCGACAGGCAGGCCAGGCCGGGCAGTCACCAGGCCCCATCCTAGCAGTGGCCACTTCCCAGGTCAGGCTCAGCCAGACGCGGCTCGGTGCCACACACTGAAAGGCAGACAGGTGAAAGGGCACCGACGGGCTGCTCCCAAGCCCACTTCCACAAGGGCACTGCCCAACAGCACCCAGAGGTGGGGACCCATACGGGAGAACACCCGCTTCCCACTGCCCACTCCAGCCTGAGCAGCCCGCTGGGCCCCCCTTCCTGAACCAGGAACCACATATTAGACATGCCATGGTTCATTTCAGCAAAAATCAACCAGCACTCTTCTGACCTGGGGCACAGAATTCCCTCACTGAGGTCCTGAGAAATAACATTACATCATGTTGCCTGCTCAGGTCACCAGTGGGGGCTGGGGGTAACCCGACGCTATCAAAACACTGGTCCTGCAGAAGAAAGGAGCCTTTGTTCTGGACTGTCAGCTCTGCTGCCGCTGGAGGTAAAGTGAGCCTGAGCTGGAGAAATGAGTGGGAGGCGGGGGGCAGGCAGGCCCCACGCCACCCCCTCAGAATGGGCCGCCTGCACTTGCCCCCCTTCCTGGGAGGTGTCGCCCCCATTCCCCCGCAGAATGGATGAGCCATGTCCTTCTTCTCCTCAGGCCTCAAAGCCCAGAAGTATTAGGTCCAGGATGGTGAAGTTCAGGGGGCACTTTTTTCCCCCCTGATCAAGACTCACTTTTCTAAAGAGACAACCAAAAAGAGAACTGAGCCCCTGCTGGCCACGGCCGTGTTGGAAGAGACTGAGGCTGTGGCCCATCCTGGAGGGGGGATCTGCCATAAGAAGGGCCAAGTGCACCCCAGCCGTGCAGCCCCAATGCTACACACTGCAGGAGACAAAGGGCGTGGGGGGACCAGAGAGCAGAGTGGACCGAGGCGGCCGGCGAGGACTGAGTGCTGGCAAGAGGATTAAAGACGTCCATGGATGAAAGGCCAGAGAAAGGATTTACGGTGAGAGAAAGTTCAGAAAATAAAAAGCGAGACAAATGCAAGCCAGCCTGACTGGAGGCAGAATTCATTTTGCTGGTCAAACATCTAATTTGATTTTTCTGTTTTCTTTCTTCCCATCTCCCAGCTTGGCTGGGAGGAGCGAGGCACGGGCACATGTGCCATCCATGGCACAACTGTGTACTTTTGGCAGGAAGGTCAAGCGCTCTGGCCTGCCAGCCTGTCCTCAGCAAGGGGAGCCAGCCCTGTGCCCACTCAGGACGACAGGCTGCAGGTCCCTGCAGCCACAAAGCACCAGACACAGAAGACAGCGTCCAGCGGCTCTCCTGGGCTCCACCCAGGGCTGCTAATCCTGTGGTCACACAGGCTGCCCCACCCACCCTGGTGCGTCCTGCCGGGATTTACCAGCAGTTAAGAAAGCAGCCCCAGGTCCAGGAGCCCCCAGACTGCTGGATCCCGGGCTGCCCAACTCTGCTTTTGTGTCAACCTCACCACGTTTTCCATGGGACACCACAGAGCCCCCCTCAGCTAAAGTGCCCCGTGGCCCAAGGGCTTTCCCACAGGGGCCTGGACGCAGCCCTCCCTGTCCACAGAGGGTGGGCCTGGACCACCCTGTAAGCTCAGAGCTGATTTCCTCTCAGTTCTAGTCCCCCAAGTCAGTCTTTCGGTGCCCAGGAGCATTCCTGGCACCCAAATGTGCCGCACTGGGGCTGAGGGCAGGCAGGGACGCGGGCAGGGATGCGGCAGAGCGGGCAGAGGTGACGCTGCTGAGGGCCTCAGCACCAGGCCTCACAGAGCAAAGGGCACGGCACAGGAAGGACGGACTGCTCGGAGCCTGCAGGGACACAGTGCCAGTCCCAGAGCCGCTGGCGGCCTCCCTACCAGCGGGGAGGGCTCTGCGCTGACACTCAGCCCTGTGCCGGCCTACGCTGTTGAAGGTGCCCGAGAGTGGCCCAACTCTCTTCTGGATCCCTCAGCACCCTGCTGCGTTCCACGGAGCAGAGACTGAGAGCCCGAGGGAGCCTGGGGTGGCCAAGGAGGGGTGGCCTGCCTGGAGGCCTGCTTGCCTTCCCCTTCCCAGCGCCTCCCGGCTTGTGCCACACTCAGCAGAAAGGTTGTGGGTGGTCTCGTGAAATCCAGGTGGGTCCCACGGGTGGGACTGTGGAGAGGCTGAGAACCTGAGTGCAGGGAGGAGGGTGGGGAAGGCGGAGAGAAGAGAAAGGGCCTGGGGAGGGGAGGGCGCTGCGGGATTGGCCTGCACAGCCTGATGCCGACTCGCCCTGCCCTGTCCTCTGCCCCCAGTCTAGGATCCCCAGGAAAAAGGCGCTGGTCAGAAGTAAAATCACCCACTGGGCTGAGGCGGGGTGGGCCACGAGGAGCCGCCCGTCCACTCAACACCTCAACTCTGTTTTCTGGTGACTTGGTCTCCCATCCTAAAGTTAGGGCTCTCAGGAAGGAAAAAGGCAGGGCTGAGAGAGGCCTCCTGAGAAGTCTGACACCTCTGGCCCTCAATTTATTTTCTCATTAATCAGTAAAGGGGGATTTATTGTCTGAAGCAATGTCTGTTTTATATCAATGCTTTTTGCCTGTTTTCCCCCAGACAGTGGAGCTGCGAGAAGACCAAGAGCAGATGTTTTATATTTTAGGAGAGAGCAGTCTCCCCCAGTTCCTAAAAGATTCCTGGAATTCTTATACTTAGCACAACTCAGCTACGGAGAAAGAACATGAATCATGACTCCGGAGCCACAAAGCCTCTGCGAGTCAGTCATTTTCCCTTCCTCCTACCAACCGTGCCCTGCCCAGTCCCTGCCTGGCGCCCCTGGGTTCCATGGACAATCCTGTTGAACCCCGGGGTGTCAGGGAGTCCTGGTTCCCCAAGGGCCCAGCCGCACTTCGTGGTCCTGCGTGTTCCTTGGCAGAGCTGGAGTGCAGTCTGACCTGGGTTCTCTTCCTGGCTGGGCGTCTGCTCTGCTCACAGCCGAACGGCAAGTGTCTCTATTAGCTCCCCTGCAAGCAAGAGGGGACACGCAGCCTCTCCCCGCTGCTGGCTGCAAGAAGAGGTGCAGGGCAACAGTGCTGCTCAGCTGAACACCTCGGAAGTGAACGCACTGTGCTTTACAGCACCCACACGGGCCTTCTGTTAGTGGGACTGGGTGTGCACCAGTGTGCCTCTGAAGGGTGCCAGGCAGTGGGGCAGCACAGCCCCCGCCTCCCGGGCTCTCCCTAGTTGGCTCTTCCCATGCCATTGGAAGGACACCACCGGGGCTCCTAATCATTCAACATCTATTCAATAAACAGTTACTGAGCACCTGGCACAGTACCTGGCACATGCTGGCACTCAGCAAATACCTGCTGAATAATGAGTGAAGCATACCTAACAGAGCAAGGGGACAGCCAGGCAAGCCACCACAGGGCTCCATCCTGAACGCAAACCAGAGTCACTAACTCATGCACTCGGCACAATGCTCTGAGGACTCTGGGCTCAGCTCAGGACACACAGCCCCCAGTGAAACACATCTGCTATTCCTGACCTGGGCACAACGGGGCAGGCGTGTACCCCTGCTTTCTTGGAGCACAGGGACCACAAGAGAAAGCGCTGTCCAGACAGGCGACCTGAGTAAGAGCCCAGAGGAAGGCAGCAGTGGGCAGTAACTCTGAGCCTGGGATGCTATCCACCTGCACTCCAAGGAGTCCACGGCCTGTAGGCCTCCTCCCTGCTGCCCCTCTTACTCTCCCCTCCCTCCTCCCTGCTGCCCCAACTGTCTCTTCCTTCCTCCCTGCTGCTCCTCCTCACTCTCCTCACCCCATTGATCCTCCTCACTCTCCTCCCTCCTCCCTGGTGCTCCTCACTCTCCTCCTTGCTGCTCCTCACTCTCCTTCCTCCCCTCCCTCCTCCCCGCTCCTCCCCCTTCTCTCTCCTCCCTACTGCTCCTCCTGTCCTCCCTCCTCCCTGCTCCTCACTCCCCTCCCTCCTCCCCACTCCTTCTCCCTCTCCCCCCTCCCCTCCCTGCTCTTCCTCACTCTCCTCCTTCCTCCCCGCTCCTCCTCACT
>CM053410.1:89855960-89910506 GCA_028644305.1 Xerus rutilus
GCGGCTCTGTCTTAAAGCCTCGAGCAGTGCACACCTTCTCCAAGCCTGAACCGCAGGCTGGCAGTAAAATCACAATGAAGCAAATTATGAACAGAGACCTGGCAATTTTGTCCTCACGCAAAGCTGAGTGAAGACAGCACCACGGAGGGCTCTGGGGGCTGCTTCCCTTCCACCAGCGATGGCTTAGTCATGGTTCCGGGCTGTGTCCCAATCTATAAAACCCAATGCTCAGGCCAGACCTGCACTGCCCAATAAGACCGCTGCTGGCCACTGGTGGCTGCTGAGCACTTAAAATGGGGCTGGTCTAAAATCGCAATGTGGGTGAGACTTTTAAATTAAAGGAAATTAAAGCTTTAAAATTTTGTTTGAAATCTCTCTCCGCAGCACCAAATGATCCCTAGTCTCTGCCGCAGCTCTAACACGCTGTTTCATTCTGTACTTCTGAGTGATCTTCCCTGGCACGTTAGGAGCAGGGCTGGAGCCTTGGCTTCCCAGAGGCACCTTCCTTATCTCTAAAATGGGGATGATGCCGCCTTTGATGTGAGAGGACTTAGGAAAGTGACCCGAAATTAATCAAGTGCTGCTCAAATTAAGTTATTATAATCATCACGCTAGCTGCTGATTCCCAGGAGGTCCTACCTGAAGCAGCACCCTGCGATGACGGGGAAGGAGGAAGGAAAGGGGAAAGCGGAGCCTCCCCAGCAGAAGACACCGCCTCCCAGCAAAGGTGCCCAGCAGCCTGTGTGCGGGAGACCCAGGACCGCAGTGCAGCTGGGGAGACGGGGACAGTGGTGGGTGAGAAGCACGTTGTCCCCAGGCCTCACAAAACTGGACACTTGCAGAAAGCACATGATGCCCGTTTCCGGCCTCATAGGAGCCGAAAAGCAAAGGATGCTGGGCAACAGTTTTAGAGTTTTGGCGACTGTTATTGTTCAGCACTCCCAGCAACTTTAGAAACAAGCCGAATGGCCTCATTTTCACAGGTGAACACAAAACAAAATGAAACGGTGTCACAGAAGTTAAGCCCCTTCCCATGGGTCAGCTGGCTGGTGACCATCAAGACCAGAGCTGGTGTCGACGTCTCCACAGCCGGGGGATCCTTCCCAAAAGGAAAGAGAGGGAGTATGGGGGAGATGCACATCCTGGCCTGTGGGCAGCACTCTTCTGGAGTGGTCTTGGCATCTGGGGTCCTCACATTTGGAAGACAGAAATGTCTCCCCACCGACTCAGTCAAAATACAAGAATGTGATCGTGTTTGGAGGTTTAAACACGTAGGAAGGTAGGCTCGAATGGAACCAGGGCCTTGTGCTGCCCATGCTGGGAGCAGAGGGGAAGGAGGGGGCTCTGTCATCAGCAAGTGCTCCCCACAGAACCCCCACGGCCCCGTCATCTTGGCAAGGCAAGGCGGGGCTGCTGGGGCACTCAGAGTCCCCTCAGGTCCAGGATGGGAAAGAGGGTAATTCCCAAGGCACAGAAGCCAAAGCCCAGGAGCAGGAGGCTCCAGCTCCTGGCTGCCACCCCAGATCCCACAGGGCTCCCCAACTCATCGGCAAGTCCACTGCCTTTCATCTCCCTTCAGGCTCCTGAACCAGGGAGACTCTGCCCCAAAGTGCCCACTAACAGCTCAGCATCCTCAGAGGCTGCACACCCCCAAAAACCAGGAGGAGCAATACCACGTACAACCTCGCCTCCTCCCTCCACGGGCGGACCAACCCTGCAGACACTGAGCATTAAGTGGCTGGCCAGGGAGGGCCGTGGCTGGACAGTGGGGGCGAGGAGGCAGCAGGGACCCAGTGGGGGCTGTCTTGGGGATTTCCACACACTCACTGCAACAGTCGGAGGGCAGCTCACGCCTTCTCCTGTGCCCCTGTCCTTTCCCTAGGCCACACCGGGGTGACCTGGACACACCTCTTCCAGACCCTCACACCGGAGCCAGGAGCCGGTCTGCGATTCCATGGCCCTCAGAGCCACACTTAGCACATAACTTGGTTGGAACAAAGGCCCCCTCCCCGCCTCCCTGCAGCTGCCCAGCCCCCAGCCCCTCGTCAGCGTCCCCCAACCACATTAACTACTCAGAAGCACAGTCACTCCACCTAGACGTACTCAGGAATCACATTCTTAGAATAACTCATCAATTAAACCTGTCAACTTGCCAAAAGTGCCACAGGGAGGTGGGAAGTCTAGACTGCAGCTAACTACGCAGCCCGGCACCCTGTTCACGGGGGCCCAACTCTGCAGACTGCGTGCACAAGCTCACAAGCAAGAACTCAGGGGAACACAGGCACACGCCTTCACCCAGTGACTGGCAGGCCCGGGCAGGACACAGGCCTCTCATTTCTCTGCCCAGAGGACAAGGAAGCCTGCACTGGTCTGCTAAAGGGGCCTCTGCCACAAGAAGCCTGGGTCAGGAAACAACGAGGTATCGCTGGACCATTTAAACATGCACACACACTCACTGTCAGTGCAAATGCTGCCAAGAAAGCAGTACCATGACAGACACACTTTTTAATTAATTGGCAAGGATCGCTAGTAATTAAAACATTTATTGTATGCAAATGTTGCTGCTCCCTTGGAAAAGTTTATTCTCTTAAGCAGGATAAACACTCCCAAAGTATGCTGGTAACAGCTCCTTTTTTCTCGTGTGAAATGGTACATATTCATTCAATTTAGCCCCAAATGACTCAAAATCCAAATTATCCAGGATTATAATTAATAAGGTCTTCCTTTGATTTCAAACATTTTTTTGAGCAGATTTTACAAAGCCATTTCACTGGAAGTGCACCACACTTCCATGAGAACACACGTCACTATTTACTAAGCTGACCTTAAGCAGGGAGCCAACCACCCATACTTCAGGGTCGCTCGTTGAATGAGTTTGCCCACCATGGAAGGGCTGCTGGGTGGCCTAAAGGAGCCCATGTGAGGGGCTCTGCTGGTCACGGCCCACACGGCCGCCATACACCTCTAGAAGGATCACTGTGCCTCTAGATTTTTTTTTTTAATATCACTAAAAATTCTCAACATCCTTTTACAAAGAGCACATTTTGTTCCTTATTTGGTTTCGTTTATTTTAAAAATCCATAGTCAGAGGGAGAAACAGAATCCAAGCATCCTGACACCTTAGATCAATTTCCTGTGTGCCCCAGGACCAAGCCCTAGTTCCCCAAGTCACCTCACTGTGAGGGCTTTGGGCACAGGCTCCCCATGATGTTGGCTGTCAGGGAGGAAAGGCGCCCGCCTCTCGATCCCAAGGCACAGCTGAGGTTTCACAGGGCCGCCCCATGGAGGCTCACCAAACACACACCTCTGGACTCAGCTTCTTCCTCACCAAGCCAGGCCTCCTGCTCACATCCAGCCTGGCCAGTTTCGGCAGCACAGGGGCAGCAGCTGGTGGGGCAAGCAGTCCAAGCAAGCCCGAGGAGGAGGCTGGGCCAACATGGCCTCTGCCCTCAGGTTGAGTCCCCTGCCCACCTCATCTGCCCTGCAGGCGAGGCTGCACACCAGGGACAAATGCTTGTGTCTGAGGAAGGACAGCTGTGCACCTGGGGTGGAAGGGCAGCCGCCCTCGCAGCGCCCTCCTCTGACACCTGGGGAAGGTCACCTGCCTCCCTCCCAGCGTTTGATTCCTGTCTGTCACTTTGGATGAACCCTTCTGCCAGAGGAAAACAAAAAGGTATTTGTGGGTGGTGACAGTGGATAATGTCACCTTCATCCAAGGCCTTTGAGGACAGATGAACCAACCGGCATTAGTGCCTGTGTTCTCCTGGTCAGCAGTAAACAAGTGGCCTTCTGGAGAGAAGCGGGCTCTTCCCAGGCACCAGACCCTGTTTAGCCTGGAAGACGTGATTTGCTCTATGGTCCTCGGGTGTCCCAGAAAGCACTCATCTACTAAAGGTGAACCCTGAGGCTCCAGAGAGGTTGCCTTCTGCAGGAGGACCCCAAGGCTCCTAGGCTGAAGGCTCCTTCAGCTCCTAGACCACAGCACAGGTACCGTTCCAGTCTCTTCTCTCCCCATCCCAGGCCCTCTCCTTCCTGACCATCCCCTACTCTCTGCTCAAACAGAAACCAGATGAAATCATCTGCAAACAACTCGGGAACACTCAGTGTGTGCCTGGGGAAACTTACACAAAAACCCTTCTGGGGCCGCGCCCTCCCCCCCCTCCTGGGGTGGTTCAAGGCCCAGCTAGTTAATGGGAACTTTTCTCCCCCCCTCCCTCCCCCACTGCCCCTTTGCGGCTGGGTCCTCAGCGTTTGATTCCTGTCTGTCACTGAGTGATGAGGACAAAGGGTGAGGAGTCAGGAAAAGGTCTGCGCCACTTTGTTCAGAGTCTGGATTCGAACTTTGGATGAACCCTTCGTCAGGGAGGGGGGTGGGGGAGAGAGGAGAGGCCAGCAGGAGAAACCCGCCACTCAGGCGGCTCCAGCCTCAAAGAGAAGGAGCTCCTCCTTGAAGAGCAGAAAGGAAAAAAGGGGTTAGGAGAGTGGAAACAGCCTCCCTCAGCCCCTTAGGAAAAAAGAAGGATGGTCTGAGGGGTGGGGGTAAGGGGCTGAGCCCAAGAAACAGAAGGCCAGCGGCGCTCCCTGCAAGCTGCAGGCTCCCAGCCAAGACCCGGTCTACTTCTCCCCCTCCAGCCTGTCTCTGTCTCTCTCTGTCTCTGTCTCTCCACCACTTCTTATTTATTTATTTATTTATTTCTAAAGCAAAGGGAATTCCTAATAAAGCTAAAGTGGGCTGGCAGACAACTCCAGGAAAGAAAAAGAACCAGAACCAGGAGTTGGAAGAGACAGGACAAACTCACTGCTGATCAAACTCACTGCTTCCTAAAAGTCAAAGATTGTGTGTGTGTGAAATGATAGCGCCCTTTACCACACGCTTCAGAACCCAACCATGTTCAGTCCTGGTGTGTGCACATGATATACCAGCTGGCACCGTCTCCTGTGTGGCCCTTCCCTAGAATCCTGACCTGGAGCTTTTAGAAAGCACCATTAACATAGCTGGAACCCCTGCAAAGGCCCGGCTTCCTTTGTGCTCAATAAACGCCAGCCAGGACTCCCATCACCTGCACTTGCTATTGATTCCACGATTGCACTCCACAGGCACGTCTCTCTCGGCCACTCAGCGGCCTGCCTTTCCTTCTGTGAACCTCTCTGGCCACATCTGGACTGAGGATTTCTAGTGCCCAGTGACGGGTGTTACTGCTTCATTCAGTCATTTTGTGCCTGCATGCAAGAATGCCCTTTTGGTCTGGCCTCTGTCCTTTGGTCTGCCTCAGACTCGATATTTCAATTCCAAAATATCAGGTGTCCATCCCAGCAGGGAAGAGAGGGGACCGCCATTCCTACACCCTGGGCCTCTTCCCCTGCTCCTGCAGAAGTGGACTCAGAGTACTGGGCGGAGGGAAGTGGGGGTGTGGTCGAGACATCTGGCACCGCTGGTCTTCCTCCCCTGGGAGCACCCTGGGGTGGTGTGTGCTGTACCCAGGCAGTGTGTGGCCACTGCTGCTGCAGAGGTGAGCTCTGTGGCCGAGCTTCCACCTCGTGAAAAGCTACGTGGAGAAAAGAGGTGGAAGCTGGGATTCGGAAGCACACCCATGAGTGTGCACCCTCTCGTTCTGCACGCCTCTGAATAGAGAGCGACTCCACCACAAAGATCAACAGCTAACAACAGAAAGGCACGTGAAATGCTGGGTGAGGACTCACATTACCCAAAGGGCTCTCCACCCCACAAAAGAGTGTCAGGAGCCACCACTAGAAAGGCCCATGGAGCACCAACCTCCAGTCCCTGCACCTGAAGGTGAGAGAGCACAGCCTCCCCACACCAGGGTCTCCACATCACCATCTCTTGACACAGGGGCGCACTCATACCCAGGACACGAGTTCTCAAAATCATGCCCCATGCTGGAGGAACACAGGTGAAGACAGTACAGTTCACCTTACCTGAGAGCGCGGCAGCGTGGTGTGCACCCAGAGGAGGAGAAATGGAGACAGACAGCGGGGCAGCCGCCGCAGACTGTGGTCTTCCACCCCAAGCACATGCTCTGTTCCCCTGGTGCACCTCGTCACCCTCTCCATTCACCACGCAGCCCTTGTGAAACTGGGCAGGAGGCTGACATTCAAGTTTCCTCTCCTGTACAAGGTCCGGGTGGACTCTGGCTGCACTCCTGCGGAAGGTAGCCTCTATTTCCAGGCTCCCTCTGTGGATAATGGTCTTGTCATCGTCTCACTCTCAATCACACCTCCCTTCAAGTCTTGTGGGATCTCCTGCTCCCTACCCACTGCATGCCCCACCGATTCTGTGTTCAACAAGATTTCTAAATCCATGCCATGTTCTAAATCAGCCCTCCACATGCCTGCCAATCTGTGGCTTCTTGCTCCTGCTTCGGTTTTATAAGCAGCTGTGACAGCGCAGTGCAGGAAGGAAATCTTGGAGTGGCACAGAGCTTCAGTCTCCCAGCAGGGCACACACACCTCTGCAGATCCACAACGCCCCTGGATAACAAGTACGCTCAGCACCACTGGACATGCATGAAGCTGTCCTGAGCCAGTGCCCTGGCCACTGCTCAGCTAACAGACAGACCCGCATCGTCATAGTGCTCCAAGTGGGCTTGGATGCTTCCATTCTGCCTCAGAGAGGAAAAGGGGAAATGTGCATCTATTGAGCACCCATCATGTGCCAAGCTCTATGTTCAATGCTTGCTCTCGCAGCAAGGAAATGTCAACATTCCCCTCTGAGCAGCTTCCTCAAGGACATCAGTGAAACATGCAGGTGTGTCCTACAGACAGCACACGGCTTTGCACGGCTCCGACTTCCCTGAACACATCAGATGAATAACTCCACCAATATAAGCCCCTAAAAACAAGAGGTCATGCGCTTAGAGGTGGCTGTTGGGTACATTTTCCTATTTGGTCTGACATCCGGGTTTGCCAAGAGGACTATGAGAGTCATCATCTATATTTATGGTTCTTTCAAATGTACGAAAAAACGCTCTGAATTCCAAGGCTGTGAGTCCGCACATGTCTTTCCCAAGCACCTCATAGCTGGGCTGCCGGGCTCCCAAGTTGCACTTTTCTCTCTTTTATTTAGTATCCTTGGAAAAAGCCATTTGTTGGATATGTGAATGCATGCATGAATATCTATAAGCAGTACTTATTTAAGGGATGTTATAACAAAGAGGTGAAACTATGTTGCAACATATGTTGCTACATGAGCAGAGGGGAAAAAAGAAAAAAGTTTACAAACCAAACAATCAAAAGTTTCCCAGCTAGATATACCTTGTTACAAAGACTTCTCTGGCTAGATATGCAGCTAGATACATATTGTTACAAAACCTTGTTTGGTTAGATATACATTGTTGCAAAAGGTTCCCAGCTAGATACACATTACAAAGGCTCCTCAGGCTAGATACAGGACTAGATCCACCAGCTACCCAGATGCTCAGCTCAGCCTGGAAGCCCCGGGGACGCAGAGCATGCAGAGGGGGAATGTGAAGGGGGACATCCACAGTAAAGGGCCCAAGAAAGGAGCCGCTTCTGGTGGCCTCTGAACCCAGCTAGAGGAACTCATCAGGGCATGTGGGCCCCGCGCCTGCTCTCCTTAAAGCCTATGGTGAGAGCTCTTCCCTTGGACCCTCCCCAGGAGAAAGCTGAACAGCAAAGCCACCAAAGCAGAGGCAAACTGAGCTACCTAGCACTCCTTGCTCAGCAGTATCAGAACTGTGGTGGGCTGGGCAAGGGGGCCCCAGGGAATGACCCTGAAGGCCACAGCCAAGTGAGAGAGACCGCAGACTCCAACCAGGAATTTCCACTGGGGGTGGGGACAACTCTTCCTTCCCCACCCCAGGGGCAGATTTAGACTGCACAGGCTCAGGGGAAGGGTACCTGTGCTGAGTGCCACCTGCCCAATGCTCCCTTGAAGTTCTACCCCCTCCCACCTTACAGAGAAGTCAATAAAGTGAATGCCCACTGTGAACTTTTTGGCTTTATTCAGTAGTGGTGGTGATGGTATTAGACAGAAGAGTCCTTTCCTGACATTTCTGTGGACCCGACACAGAGGAACACAGCCTAGACTCAGTGCAATCAGACAGAAAGCTCCTTGAAGATGGAGGAAAGAAACCCAAAGGCTTCACAGAGGGGAAGCAGGGCATCTGTGAGGGGGACAAAGGGAGGTGCTGGCCGGGCCCAGGGCCCCTTGCTAACTAGAGAGGCAGCTGTGCCCCCCACCCCCACTGCTCCTGGAGGCTGTGTCGTAGGGGTAGCCCCGATCATCTCTGTCCTCTGTCCATACCCGCCCTCCTCCAGCCCCACGTCTCCTCCACAGAAGCCCCCCCGCCCCATGCAGGATCATGATGCAGAAAACAGAAACCAGTCAAGAACTTCACAGCAGGTTGATTGCAGCCAGAGACCCTGCTCTTTGAGCTTGCAGCAGAATGACCCAAGAGGCCAAGAGGCATCTCCTGCCTCTTCCCTCACCTTGGCACATCACCCAAGAACACATACAATTCACAAACTAGCATCCTTAAAACAAGGAGCATTAATTTTGGAAATAATTTCTTAACATGTTTACTTTTAAACACATAAATAAGTCCAAGTAGATAAAGATAAATCCTCTGCTCTTGCACGCAGGCGGCCACAGGAGAGATACGTATCTGTAAAGCATCATGCTGGGTCCGTGGTGGGCCAGGAGCTCATGGCGTCCAGGTGGCCTCACAGTTCAGAGGCTGGGCCCACCTTACAAGGACCCTCCCCGGGAGCGCATGAAAGACTGGAGCTAAAATGAACCCCATGACAGGCTTTGGACCCTCCAGAAAAACTAGTAGGCCTGAGTTTTGGTTCTGGGAAAAGACACACATTGCTCAAGGCTGAAGCCACTCTGGTACCACCTTCAGATCAGACAATCAAAGAGGTTAAAAATCACATACCTGGCATTCCTGAGGTCTGAGTCTGCCTGAACCCCACATGGGTCACTTAAACTCACCTTGTAGTTGGTCCTTTTCAAAAAATTCCCAAAAGCCATGATTGGGTCCCGCCAAATGTTAGGACACCCCTCAAACTCTAGATGGTCACTATTGTCACCATAGGTGCTGTACAATTGTAACTGGTGCTTGTGTAATGATGGGATGCATATGTCATGTCCACTACCACCACCTGTCCCCTCCCCTATAAAAACCTGCTCAGCCATTGTTCGGGGCTCTCTGCACTGACCTGCTGCGTTGGTGAAGTCTGAGAGACCGAGCTTAAGCCCAAATAAAGGCTCTTTGCTTTTACATATGTGCCTCGGTCTCCCTGGTGGCCTTTGGGGACTCCATGATCTGGGCATAACAGCGCACACTGTGAGTGAGGCACTCTGCTACCTCAGGTCACCTCCAAGGGCCTGTCGGAGCAGCCCTGAAGCTCCATCTTCCTCCCCCAAAGGTGAACAACTGAAGGACAGGGTCCTACCTGTGACTCCTCTCCCACTGCAGTGAAATGAGGGCATGAAGGGAGGAAAGGGGAGGAAGGGAGAACCCTAGTAAGTGACCTCACCACCTGGACGGAGCCAGCGAGGCAGCTGCCTGCCTCGGTCTCGGCTTTACACGCATGTCCCAGGGACTGCATGTGGTGGTCTTGGGATCAGGTTTCTCTGTAGGTCAGCTCGAGGATCACAATGGTGCCCACTACCCTGTCCACCTGAGAGAAACCACAGCCTCTCCCAGCCCAGGCTGCCAGGCCAGGTCTGGACTAGAGGAGGGACCCACCCCTTTCCCCATGGACTTAGGGGCTGGGGAGGGGAGGGTTAATCAGCTCCTAAGAGAAAAGGGAGGACAAATCCGCAGGACAAGGGCTCTCTCCAAACACTGGAGCCTCCCCTCCAGGGCCTTCCCTCCCCCTGGCTGGAGGCACTGTTAGCCAGCTTTTTCACCGCTGTGATGAAAGCACCTCGCCAGGACAACTGTAGAGGAGGAAAAGTTTACTTGGGGGCTCACGGTTTCAGAGGTCTCAGTCCACAGACAGTAGGCTCCATTCCTCGGGGCTCCAGGTGAGGCAGGACATGATGGCGGCAGAGCGTGGCGGAGAGAAGCAGCTCAGGTGAAGATCAGCAAGCAGAGAGCAACTCCACTCACCAGATGCAAATGTATACCCCAAAGCCACGCCCCAAATGCCCATCTCCTCCAGCCTCATCCCACCTGCCTTCAGTTCCCACTCAGTTAATTCTAGCAGGTGATGAGTCACTGATTGGGTGAAGGCTCTCGCAACCCAATGATGTCTCCTCTGAACCTTCCTGCACTGTCACATGTGGGCTTTGGGGGGACCCTTCATGTCCAAACCATAGCAGGCGCCAATCCCTAAACTCCAAAAGGAGAAGCCTGCTGCACTGAGAGCATACTGAAAGCCTCCATGCACTGTTTCACAGAAGACAAAGCTACATTTCCACTATGGAGACCTTATCAAGCCAGAGTCCAATAGGCCCACTCCTGTATGCTTATTCTCAGCAGAGCCCAAGTTCCTCCAGGAGTTTGAGTCAAGAGTAGTGAGTGTTCAATGATGGTAAATACACACCCGCTTTTGGCTAAACAGATAAAAGTGTTTCATTCAAAAACTATTAATTGAAAGCCTGCTGTGTGCCAGGCACACAAATCTTGATCGTTATTTTCAAGAAATTCGTAGTGTAATGAAGGAACTGGATCATTAGACGATAATTACAGTGAAGTGAGGTGGGTACCAGAGGCTTTGTATCAACGGTTATGAAGCAAAACACACTGAGGTGTGCCCCATATTCTTGAGGACAATGTCCACTAGATCATTTAATATCTTCTCATCAGAAACCATGGAGGAGGCTGGGCATGATGGCGCACACCTGTAATCCCAGCAGCTCAGGAGGCTGAGGCAGGAGAATCGCGAGTTCAAAGCCAGCCTCAGCAAAGGCGAGGTGCTGAGCAACTCGGTGAGACCCTGTGTCTAAATAAAATACAAAATAGGGCTGGGGATGTGCCCCTGAGTTCAATCTCTGTTACCAAAAAAAGAAGAAGAAGAAGAGAAAGAAAGAAAAGGAAAGAAACAAACCAACCATGGGGGAGAAATTTACATGTGGCTTAATACCAAGGGGACAAAGTCTGCTTTCCCTTAAACAACTGACACCTTTGCAATTCCAAATGCTTTGAAATTTAAAACTGGTCCTATTTTTTTTTTTTTTTTTTTTTGCTTTTCCTACTAGGAAATACATAGTGAATACTGTAGCCAACTTCTCTAGGACCAGTGCTGTTTGATTCCGAGTCAGGCAACTCTTCTTCATTGGCAGGGAGGCTGGGGAGGCTGCAGGAGAGAGGACCTCACCCCATCCACAGGAACTAGGGCCCCTCACAGCTCACGGTACTGTTGTGTCTGAACACCCTCATCTGTTTAGTAATCTCCTTCTATCACTTGAACATTTTGTTGAGCTGTTGAATTCCTCTTTGAAATCAGATGAGCAATAAATAAACAGATAACATACATAACCAGTTCCGCTCATAATCATCCAAGCAATGGGAAATTCATGTGGCCAGAAGGAAAAAGGCAGGGAGCACATACAAACAAACTCAGTGAAACAATCAGAAAGACTCATCCAGGGTGAGGACTAAAGGTGAATTCACTTTCATTTTTTTTTTTTTTTGGTACTGGGGATTGAACTCAGGGGCACTCGACCACTGAGCCACATCCCCAGCCCTATTTTGTGTTTTATGTTTTTGTCTCACTGAGTTGCTTGGTGCCTCGCTGTTGCTGAGGCTGGCTTTGGACTCCTGTCTCAGCCTCCCTAAGTGCTGGGATCACAGGCATGGCCCCGCGCCCGGTGTGAACTCACTTTCTTTTCCCTTTGTCAGTTTCCTTCACTAGGTCTCCCAGGTGTGCTGCTTCCTGAATAGCGTGTGTCGACACGCACACCTGGAATTGTGACTGCTTCTCCCTTGCAGCGCCTGGTCCTGCGAGGCAGGAGTCCTGCAAGGGGAGGCCGCACAGGTCCCCACCTCGCGGGCCATGACTGACGTCTCAGGATGACACCACTCTGGAGAGTCCGCAAGCTGAGAACACCCACTTATCCAAGGAGAGCTGCTCCACGCGGTTCTGCAACTGGAGAAGCGAGACTCCCTCTGCACAGGCACCCGGGCCCCCACGGCCTGGCCTATGGGGAGCTGGCAGATGAGGGAAGGCCCAGCAAGGCCGTGTAAGGAACAGGCTCTGCCTTGCTCTTGCTTTTTGTCAAAGTACCTGGCTTCTGAGAAGGAACCAGAAAGGGTGCTGTATGTGCCGGGCAGTGCAACCTCAGATCACTTTGGGAACAGGTCATGTTCCTCCCTGAAGAAAGCAAGTAGTCTCTGAAGAGAAATAAGCCCAGGCCAGTGAAATCCAGGACACAGGGCCAAGGCAGGGTTGGGACCTCCTCTCCTGCCTGTCGCTGCCAAGCGCAGCTCTGGGAGGCTAAGTTTCTTACCTGAGATATGGGCCAGACATGAGCAGCCAAATGATTTGTTATCTGGACAGCCGAGTAAGAGTCCACCAAGTTTCCTTGGACGAATCAGTTTGAAGTACTGTCATCCAATGGGAATGAATATTTTGGTAGAAAAATCTACTTGGTAAAACTTATGGAGTAAAACCTGTTCCACTTCCGCCTCTCCATTGCTGTGTGACCTGAGCACTTCATAAGCTCTGTGCATCTCGATTTCCTCATCTTAGAAGCTAAAGTAGCAGCAGTACCTCTGCAGTTAGTAAGCACCGTTTGTGTGCACTAACTGTAGACAGGAGAGTTCCCAGCTTCGAGGAGGTACAGACATCACTTCTGCTGACGGGCTCTGCTCAGCTTCCTCCAACAGTCAAGGCCATCCTCCCAGTGGAGGCGGCCCAGGCTCTCCCCCTGAAGTCACTTGGAGGAGGCAAGAGCAAAGCAACACCCACTGTCTACACTGCCTGTTGCCCTCACTCCCTGACAGCCAGGACAGAAAGAAGTAAGTCTGTGTTCTGAGAGACAGGGATGCCTCCAGGGCTGGCCTGTCCCCATCAACTGGACTGAACGGGCTCCCAGACCAGTTTGATTCAAAGAGACAGGCAGGTGTTTCCTTAGCAGCAGAAGGGCTGGGCAGGCCTCCATGAGAAAGCCGTAACCCACAGTATCATGGAGCTCAAGGAGACAGGGGTCTCAAGGCACCACGCCTCAAAGAGCATTAAGCTAACCCAGTGTCTGCCACCAGCCATGGGGAGAGGAAGAAGAGACAAGGCAGCTGTGGAAGGGGAGGGAATGGATGTGAAAGATGAAGCTAACCATGAAAATTTAATTTGTTAGAATAATAACTAGAGAATGACAGATAATGCACAAATTGTCTACCTGCATTTATTGAATACATAATAAACATGTGTATGAACGTATACATGCCTATGTATGTGCACCACGGTGAGAGTTAATTCCAGCTGCTAGGAAGACCAGTGTTTTCCTCTCTGCTAGCAAGAACCCTGGAGCACAGAGGTAAATTCCAACCTCTCCCGGGCAGACACACCATGTAGCTTAAGCTGCCCAGGTGAGCAAATGTCACAGAGTGCCTATCCAGCGCCTGGTAAATTCCAGCCGTCCTGGGAAATGCCAAGTGGTCTCAGGTCACAAGTTTGGCAAATAGCACTGGGCGGGGGAAGGACAAAAGAGAGTGGGAGGGGAAAGGCAGAGGGAACAGCGTTTAGGGAAGGGCAGGAAGGCCAAAGGGCAGGGTACATTTCCCAGCTGCCGGGCAGACCTGGAGTCCTCGGATGCAAGGCAAGACGCCTCTGCGTGCACACCCAGGTGGCTGTCTTGGTTCAGAGTGACCTTTGCAGCCACACCCCTGGCACAGGGCGCTGAGCGCCTGTCAGCGGGCAGCTCACAACTGTGACTGCGACGCAGGCCCCTTACTGGGCCACGAGCTCCTGGGGCGAAAGGGCTCTGCTGTCCTTCACCGTGCTTCCTACGTGGACGTCTCATAAGTACGTGCTAAAGATCACAGCAATAAACAGAGCAGACAGAGCACAGATTCTTCATGCCCTCTAGAAAACGTAAAACAAAAGCACTCTGGATTAAAAATTAACCCAACCAGGACAGAGATTTTTCTTTTTCTTTTTCTTTTCTTTTCTTTTTTTTTTTTGATGAGGTCCTGAGGAGGAAACCCGGGTCTCGCCTGGCATGCCAGCGAGCCTCTCCTGCAGAGCCACAGCCCAGCCTTGGCATTCATCTTTGACTCTCACCCTGTGGAAGAGAAGAGTTTTTCCTACCATCTCCAGAACAGGCAAAGCTCACAAACATTCGATGAAACCTACTTAAAAAGCAATCAAGCGTCCATGTCCTCTACTAAGAAGGGCGGCCTTCAGAAGTGCCAGTACAGGGAGAGGATCTCGTCTGCTGGACATGACAAGCCCACCGACCTCCCCTTGTGTGGCCAGACAGGAGCCACTGGAGATGTTCTCTCCTTGCACAGGGAAGTTACGGGGACGCCCCAGCCTGGAGCTGCTGGAGAGGGAGGAACCGGTGGAGCCCCATGCAGGCGGGCCAGTCACAGGGGGCAGGTAGAATGGCTTCCCGTCCTTGTCACCAGGGCCTCTGCTGGCATTGTTGCCCTGACTCTTCAGCCTCAGCGTCTGTGAGGACCAGACACACAGCGGAGCTCTCAACCTCCTTGCTGATACCCCATCCTCTCCCCAGAGATCCTGGGATGAGACACACCCATGAGACTGGTAACGGGCCTGATTCCTCCACAGGCACACCACAGACCAGGCTGCTTCAAGTTTATAGAGGGAACCAGTTCATAGATCTCCCAAGTACTGAGGAAGCCCCACCTTCCTGCCTGTGGCTCCCACATTGATATCTAGTGAAAGTTTCAGGAGGGTCTCCTGGGGGGCCTGGTGGTCGTCCTCTGAGGCTATAACAAGCAATACTGGGAAGGCACAAGAATCGTTTGAAGACAATAATCACACATCCGGAGCATCTTTCCCAGCATAAGTTTCTAAGAGGAAAATAAAGTACCAGGGCCTAGGCGGCAGCACGTGACAGCCCCTTCCTGCCGGCTCCAGAAGGCAGGCGGGGGAGGGGAGCGAGCGGGGCGAACGACCAACATCGGTTCTCTATTTTCTGAAGACTGGAGAAAATCAGGCCACTTGAGGCCCCTTTATGCATTCCTCTAAAACAAGACAAGCCACCAAATAAGAAACTAGGTATGTTGGAAGGCCCCAAACCTTCCAGTGTTCAAGAAATCAGACCAAGCTTAACAAAAACAAATGTCAAAGCTGTTTAAAGTACATCAAGGTTCCTGGGTTAAAAATCTCCCCAGGGCAAGATGACGCGCTCCCTGCAAGAGCCGATAGAGCGAAAAAGGGAGGGTTTCCGCGGTAACTTCAGATTATATGGTTTAACCCATTTCAATACCATAAACCAGCAACTGGAATATGTATTGAAAGGGGCGACGCGACACAGGGCCAACCAGGAAAGAAGCTGCACACTAGCATGCGTGTGTGAGCACACACTCGCCCGCGTGCTCACACGCAGCTTCTGGACGTCACCTCCGTGAGTGCAACCCCAGCCAGCGCCTTCTGCACTCCACCCGCGGAAAACGAGGCTCCGGGCCCAGGGCAGGGCCCCTCCGGGCGCGGGCCGGGACGCACGGCCACCGCGAGCGTGGGAGGAGAGCTGGGGACAGGGCTCCCGGGCCGGCCTCGCCCACCTGCCGAGAAGAGCGCGGCCAAGGAGGTGGCGCGGCGGCCGGGGCCCCAACAGGCCAGGCGAGGCGCCGAGCGGCGGGAGGAGACGCGCCCGGCCAGGGCCTGGGCCTCGGGGCGCGCGGGGAGAGCGGCCGGCGCCGGCTCCGCGGCCTCCCTGGGCCGCCGCGCGGGGTATGCGGGCCTCGCACCTGGGCCTCGCACCCGGGCCTCTCCCGGAGCGCCCAGCTCGGCTCTCCGCCCGAAAGGAGCCGCGGGGCTCGGACCGGCCGGCCTCGGTGTGGCCCAGAAGTTAGATGGCGGCAGGCATGGCCCTGGCTCCCGAGCCCGCGGCGCCCGGCTCCTTTCCACTCGGGCCGGGCAAACGCGCGCCCTCCCGGCGGGTTTCAGCGGTGGGGTTGCTTCCCCGGGCTCCCCGCTTCTGCCCCGCAGGCCGCAGGGTTAGTGTATTCCTCACAGCGCAGTCACCTCTCGGCCTTTGCTCGCGGCGCTGCGCGCAGCATCCCACCGCCGCACCCTGCCAGGCGGTCCCTGGAAGGGTGAGGGATTACAGGCGCCCCGGTACCGAGGCGCACAAAGGAAAGCTGGCGCGAGCGGCCGGCCTTTGTTTTTAAGTGTTGGTTAATGTAGGCAGGGTGCGCGCCCCGAGCCTCTGCATGCAAATGCGCAGCGAGGATTAAGGTCTGCAGCCTCGCACCCAGGAGGCCTGCGAGCGAGGCAGGCGGCGCTCATCCAGTCTCAGGGACGCTTTCTTTGTCAGGGACAGGAGACAAATGCAAAGTTTTAATTCTATTAACAATGGTAATTATAAGGATTCTTTACAACACTTGAGGTCTCAAATCACCTAAAGCCCTCGGAAGAAAGGACTGGGGGCTCTTCCTCCACCTAACCAGCGCAGGCCACTGGGTAAATATATTCCTGTGACCTACTGGCAGATTCAATCGTCTCAAAGCCAGACAAATAGGGAAGTTTTTCTCTCACTCACTGGCCACACTTTCTTAGAGATGCAAACACTTTCTAAATACCCTCACTTGAAGTCTCCGGAAGCCTCACTGACCCGTAGGTGGGGAACAAATTATGAAGTGTTTCAGCTGAGGCAAATGGTGGCCCAGGGACTCCAAGATTCCAAAGAGAAAGCCAACCAAGTTTCCTCTGTCCTGTCCTCCACCATGTGAACTCAGAGACTTCTGAACTTCCTGCAGCCACAAACCTCTGTACATCCTAAAAGGGCCGGACTGCTTCAGAGGTGTGTGTGGGTGCACTCCTCGCACGCAGACCCATCAACAAGGCGGGTTAAACCAGGACAGGCCTCAAACTGGCTGCAAACGAGTGCTTCAGTAATAAGCATCTCTCAGATTCCACTAGTTTCCCCACCGTCTGCCTTCTCTGATAGACCTGATTGATGAAAGCTTTACCACCAGCACTACCAGTTTTAGGTGACTGTCCACAAAAGACACCAGGATTCGAGGGCTCAGTTAGAGCTGCCCTAACATGAAAAGGACTTCCCTTTTATAAAAGTGCAGGCTGCCTTCCCTCCTGTGAACCGAGTCTCAGCAGGGATCACGGTGGGGATCTCCTGCAAAGAGGGATCAGATTAGTGGCTCTTTGGAGTCACCTAGTCTGTGGTCAAGAAAACCTGAAACCAAGAGGTTAAATAGTGTTCTCAGAATAACATGCCTACAGGGACTCGTGGCCAGGCCTTGGGACTCCTGGTGTGGGACCTGCAAACTTTTGTCACACTAGGGACTCTTCTGAACTTTGTCCCCTACAGTTTGACTAAAAAACCATGGTGGCTGTTTGGGCTCATGCAGTCTATTTTAGGGTGCATTCCAGATTTCCGTAAGGATATAGAAACAAAGCAGAAAATGAGGCATTATGGAAAGAAAAACGAAAAGAGAAGACCAGAACCACTGCATCCTGCACCTGTGACCTTGGAGGGCGCGGGGAGGCTGCCTGCAGGAAGGGTGCCTGGGTGCTTGGTACTCTGGACGCTGTCCACCAGGAAGCAGCCTCACTTGCTACAGATGTGCCAGATCAGACTTGAGCAGGGAACAGCCATGTGTCTTCCTTGGAATGCAAAACCGTGCCAAAAAAGGGACAAAGCGAAGCCTGATGCCACCACAAGCACCCTATGGCTGTGCTGTCCAGAATGTGGCAACCAGCCACGTGTGGCACAGAGCAGCTGAAACAACCAAAGTAAGGTGTGCTGAAAGTGGGAAACGCAGTGATCCCCAACCTTAGGACAGAACAGAATGCAAAGCACCCCCTCAATAGTGCGCACAGAGACCGCGTACTAAAATACTTCAGATATGTTTAGGCCGAACTAAATGCATAATTAAAATTAATTCTGTTTCTTTTCAGTTTTGTTTTATAATAGGGTTGTGTTTTTTTGTCTGTTTGTTTGTTTTTAATAGTAAGGGCTACCAGAAGATCTGAATCATTAAATTCAAAGTTACATGAGGGCTCACTGCAGTCCCGTGGACTTCTCCCACAACTCAGGCTGGAAAGGAAGGGGAGTGTTAGGACACCTTTTGCTGAGCTTTGTCCAACTCTTATTTTTCTCTCATACAGACAAGTATTTCTCATGCAAGCAGGGTGAGCAAGCATTCTAATGAGCAACTCCAAAGCTGGGCTGGCAACCCAGAGACAGAGGGCCAAAGTGCCCCGAGCAGTGGTCCATCCTCTGAGCTAGGGCTTCAGAACAATAGCGCTTGCCATCCTTGAGCACATCGCTGACCCTGCGCCCTGCATCAGCATCCTGTTCAGCCTGTCAAGCATCCTACACAGCAGGAACCATCTTACTGTCCAGCGAAGGCAATGGACTCTGTTAAGTCAGATAACATGGCAAGCTGAGATCTAGCCAGGTACAAGGACTCAGGGCCTCCCTCTCTCACACTAGATTGCTACTCAGAATTCTCCATTCTCTTCTCAAAGTGTCTTCCTCTCCGGGAACCTGACACCTGCCATTCCAGCTTAGAGATTCATTCCTTTGACTTTACTTTTCAGCTCTTTACAATGCAAATTGTCCTGGGAGAGGCTTCACATAAATCCTGACCATGCATAATTCAAATTAAAAAAAATGTTTTCATAATATTTTCCCCCTAGATTAAGTATTGACCACAGGAGTCAAAAACCATAATATAGTCCTACACTGTATAAGAAAAGATGTCCTCGAGTGGAGAAAGTGGGGAAAGAGAATGCTGGGAGAGCATGATCTGGGAACACACATCTCACCTCTGTCCAGGTGTGCACATCAGCCTGCAGAGGGCTTTGAAAAAATATATCAGTTATACCTCAATAGAGCTAGAGGAAGAGGAGGAGGAGGAAGGGGAAGAGGAGGAAGAGGAAGAGAAGGAGCAGGAGGAGGAAAAGGAAGGGGAGGAAGAGGAGGAGGAAGGGGGAGGAGGAGGAGGAGGAAGGGGAGGAGGAGGAAGAGAAAGAGAAGGAGGCGGCAGCGGCACGACTACAATCTGGGGAGGTGTTTGGGGTTCCTCAAAACTCAAACATAGCGTTACCATAGGACCCAGCAATTGCACTTCTTCATCCAGAGAAAACACATCCAAAAACCTGTATGCAAACATCCACAGCGTCACTCCAAGAGCCCCGGAGAGGAGAGGGTTTGTGCGCCCGTCAGCTGGTGGATAGAGAAACAAGTGTGTGCGCCTGCACAGTGGCATATTATCTGGCTGTGAAAAAGTCATGAAGTGCAGCCACATGCTGCCACACGTGGACAGGCCCTGAACACACACTAAGCAGAACAGTCAGAGCGCCCCACGTGGTGAGGCTGTCCAATGTGAAATGTCCAGAACAGGCAGGATCCACAGGCAGCACCCAGACATGTCCCCCTCAGGACCCAGGCAAAGGAAAATCGGGACTGAGTGGTAATGGGCACGGGGTTGGGGTGGGAGGGGACATTTCATCAAATGTCCTAACATTAGACTGTGGTGATGAACAAACCACTTTGTGAATATTCTAAAAACCACTGAATTGTTTTTTTTGTTTTTGTTTTTTTAAATGGACGAATTTCACGGGGTAAAAATCATACCTCAAGAAACCTGTAAAAAACAGAGCGAACTGTTATGTGTCAAAGCTCTCCTTATGACAAAGATGTCATTTTTCTTAAGTAAGGAGCATCTCAGAAGACAGGTCAAGTTGCCCTGGATTTACTTTGTGCTACTTGGTCCTGCATTGAGCCCCAGCAGGTCAGATGGAGGGGCCTCTGTGACTTCAGAGAGAAAGTATTCATAGCTGTGACCACACGACCTCTCCAGCTGCCCCGGCTCAGGCAACGCTCACTAACGCACGCGGACGCGAGCTGTGGCGGTGGTTCTGCCCAGTCGTAGGTAATTGAAAAGCTTTGTCTGTCTCTGCAATTCCCTGCTCTCTTCCCCACACTGCCTCCTCCCCAGTCCCAGCCTTCTGGCCAGATACAGCTAATTCTCACTTTAAGAGAATAGCAAGAGAAACAAAAGGAAGCAAATCTTAAATTCAGCAATTTTTGTCTCTTTTCGGCATGGAATCAGAGTCTTGAAATTGGCTCAGTCTTTAGGGACCATCTGGTGTAAGCCTCTTTTTCATGTAAGAAAACAAGGACAGAAATAATAAAAGCCAACAGCCATGGACTGTGCCAGGCACTGTAATTTACATACATGACCTCATTTAGTCCTCTAACAACCCTTTGAGATACTTATCACTTGTGATCTCTATTCCATAAACAAGGAAAAGGCACAGAGAGGTTTAGTAACATGAATAACATCACAGAGATGAGAAGTCACAGATCTGGGACACAAACCCAAGGAATCTAGTTTAGAGGCCAAGTTCCTAACACCACTATGGTAGTTTCTCCTAAAATAAGTAATTTGCCTGTGGTCTTAGAACTACATAGTGGTAAGTCCAGAATGAACATGGGGTAAGCCATCCATCCCAAGGCCCACTTAATGATAGAAGTTCCAGGAAGACATAGGTGAAGCATAAACCCAAAAGGAAGGATTTCCCACTTGGTGGGATCTTGACTTCCACGAATGACTGAGGGACTGAACATTGTCGGAAGCATGAAACCTTCTAGTAAGGTGGCCTTGTTCTGCCATTCAGGACACAGGTTCCGTGATCTTTTGACGATCTAAATTTATACTTTCTTTTTGCTTCTGGGAGTCACTCTGCCAAATTCTGAGAAGTGACATTCCTGAGATGCAGACAGGACAAAGCTTCAGACAGAGAACTGCCCACCGCATCATTTAGTTATGGACTGCTGGATGATGTGTGTCTTTGGCCAGGAAGGGTTAATGCAAGGACATACTGTGAAATGGAGTAGAATATGAGTTTTGAGATAATTTATTATGTGAAACACGGCATCTTTTATTTATATAGACCAGAGAGCTCCGAGGGCTTTGCAAACAACTCGTTAACCCTCCATTTTCCCGATCCATCAATTACTGAGTTCCTTGGCTCTCACACACCACCTCCAGTAAGGGGTAGATACGGAGCCAGGGTCATTATAGTCCTCCAGCCCAGGTCAATAGGGCAACATGTGAGTGGGTGCTTCTCTAGGTCATGTAAAAATGATGGTGTCTTTGGAGCTGACCCAGCTCACTGCTTCTATCTCACGGTGCTTTGGGTGAACTTTTTTTTAAAAGAAATCAATAAACATATATCGACATCTAGTTCACTAAGTTCAAACATAGCAGCGTCTATCTAAAAGATCTTTGGAACCAATATTAAGGATTAGCTTCCCTAAGGCATGCAAGTAAATTATGTTTCAAAGAAGCCAGGTTTATGCTTTAAAATTAAAATGTCTTCCTTTTACATATGTTCAATACCTAGGCTTTGGTTTGTTTATTTGGAGATATTTTTGCAATTTTGCCAAAAACATGGAAAAATTCATGATGCCAAGAGAACAAGAGCAAAAGCCCAAGCTGTGGCAGCAGAGATGGCTGAACAGGGTGGGCAAGGACCTCCCCCTGCCCCCCACCCAGCCTGGTGGGCTCTGCAGCCTCAGGCCCAGCTTCCTCTGTGCTTCCCCTCACAAGCCACTCCTAGTCTCCAGGAGAATCTCCTGGCAGCTCGGACCAAGCCCTCTCCACACCCTCTCCTCACTTCTCAAAAGCCAGCATTTTTCTAAACCCACTTCTAAAACATGGAGTGCAGGAACTTGGTTGGAGAGAAGGGGCCTTCTGGTCCCAAGCTCACCCTCTGGCATGTCTCTGCATTTCCCAGAGATGTGCACTGTAGGGCTACATCCTGAGCTCGTGCCCACGCTATTCTGCATAGCACGGCCCAGCCATAGGACTGCCACCACCTGCAACCTGAGTAGGTGGTGCCCAGCTAAAACGGACCTGTAGCTTCCCTTCAGTTGTCCCTTCTCTCTTCTTAGTCCTCACTTCTAAATAATAATAATAATAATAATAATAATAATAATAATAATAATAATAATGGAAGAAGAAAAAAGAACCAAATTATTCTATTCTCTTATTAGAAAAAGAAAAATTTGCATTTACTTGCTATTGAGGAGCTTCTACACAAAGTTACTCCTGCCTCAAGTCCTAAAGGAATCTGATCTGGGCTGCTCTAAACTCCCTGAAGTTATTTCAGTCTGTTCTGCTCACGGACTGAAGCCATCAGAATTAGTCCCTGCAATACACAGCTTCCTTCCATATGGGGTCCCTGACACACACACACACACACACACACACACACACACACGTAGACGCGCACACGCACACACATACACACGTACACACGCATTATTCTACAATGCTTTTAAGAGGATAGGAGAGGAGTAGAAGTCCCATAATGTAATTGCTATATTAAAAAGAAGAGTCAGGCAAGAATAATAAGGGAGGTGTCAAAAAAGAAATAGAGTAGTACACTTAAAAACACCCCACCGTTCCGTGATGGGGGTGTTAATTGAACACAGCAAAAGGAAAAAGAACAAAGGCTGTTGAGGAAGTAAAAAATAATTTTTTTAACCTCCTGCAATTATTCAACTTAACTTCAGTGCAGATTATGCACTGAGGAGAACTGGCTGAGAAGCACCATATATAGCTATTATATTCTAAAATTAAAAACTACTCACAAGAATTGCAACTATTCATTGCTATCTATAAATGTTCTTCTTAGTAAATGACATCTTTTTTTTTTCTTTTTGCAATTTTTAAACCTGCATTATTTTGACACAGAAATAAAAATTTAAAAACCAAGAAATGTTTAAAATATATTCTGGGTCTGTTTTCTTTCTTTCTTTTCTTTTTTTAATGCAACACATTTGGCTCTTTTCCCCTCCCCTTGCATCTCACCAACACAGTTGCCACCACACACACCTGTGCAAAACGGAGCTCTCCTAATGTCAGAAGACAAGGAATGGTTCTTTAAAAAACAAAAGAAAACGTGATATTAAATGGTCCAAGACTGCATATTGAGTCTCTGTGTTCCCAGAATGAGCGCGCAGATAAAAGCCACTTGAAATATCCACACTATGGGTCTTGACAGGGTTTACTTGCTGCTGTCTGAAATATGCCACCTGAGCTTTCTTCTGGCTTTCTTTTATCTTGGCATTTATTTTTAAAAAGCAAAAAAAGTATCAAAATAAAAACTTACTCACACTCTGAAGCAAGAAGACACATGGGTTCTTCTTTTTCAAGTATCCCCACAGTAATTTCTGACTTAAACACCCATCAATCAACTGTAATTCAGACCCAGCTGCCTACCTCACGTATTGCACGTGTTTTTGAAAGTTTCAAAAGGTTGGTGAGATATTCTAGCTTGTTTTCCTGTTTACTTCTCAGTATCCCAACTAAAGTTATATACAGAAACCAAACAGCAAAAGCAGCGAATGGAGTCCGTCACCAGGTTCACCACTAGAGCCCTGTAGGCAGCCAGGTGTGTGGACCTCAGGGTAGAACATAAGCACCCAGCCCCTCACACCCAGTGACCTCTGCAAGGCCTGGGTGGAAGCTCAGAAGCACTCACTACCACCACAGGTTTGAAAGCCAGGGCAGGGAAAGTGCCAGGCAAGACGGAAGGCTGGAGCTGATGGCTGGAGCCGTCCCCCCATCTTTCTAGATCAGCATCAAGAGGGCAGAGGGGGACAGCTCATACATGCTACGGTCGTATCAACCATGCAGAGGACACGCTGGCCTGGAGCAGGAGGGTCTGCAGCCACTGAGCAGCCAAGTGATGGCTGGGCTCTGGAGGATCACAGGGCTCTTGCCAGTACCCCGTGGTGGACGCCTACCTGCAACACAACTCTCAGATTCCCGGCGGCTCCTCCTTCCCTCAACCCCTCCACACTCAAGTTGAAGACCAGAAGGAAGGGAAATTGTTCTCTCTCTTTAACTCTCACCCAAAGGCGTCCTCTCAGTCTCAAACTCTATGTGTGCTGCCTGTGTGTGTGTGTCTTAACGGAGGGCACGAGTATCTTTTAACTTTGAATTTACATTATTTTATAAGCTATTTTTTAAAATACATTATTCTAGACACAACACACACAACTTTAACTTAGTTTTTTTTTTTGAATTTCCAAACACAAAGTATGTTGACGTAAAATTTTAAAAACTAAAATATGTACTCCAACCATAAATTACATCTTTAAAATGTTATTTAGGTCACTCCCCTTGCTGCCCCTCCATGCGGTAGCCAGTCTCCACAAGGCTCCCTGACCCCCACCTGACTCACACCCACCCACTCCGATCTGCTGCCTCAGCAGGTTTTAATTAGGATACCAGAATCAAACACTTCGGCCACAGTGTGCATTCAGGTGCCCCGACAGGCTCCCTCTCAGTGACAATCTGAAAAAAAGTACCTTCAAACATGAACTCTCTTAGTCTGGACTATTACATATTCCTTTCTATTTGATTCTGCATTTTATGAACCAAGATCAGCAGAAACTTATACTTAATTAGATGCAAATTTTAACAAATCCAGTATTAAAAGTAAATAAGCATTATTGATCAAGAAAAAGGAAGAAAAAAAGGAGAGAAGAAAAAATATATATATGCATATACACACTGAAATCTCCTAATTTGGGATTAAGAGGAAAAAAAAAAAACTAAAAATGGTTACAAACTGAGAAAAGCACGATCCATACGTCTCTTATGAGATATCTCACAGCCAAAAAATGCAATCAGCAGTTTTGCAATAAGGTCCCTCTTTGGCAAAGCGACCTGGCAGATAAGCGGGTCTCAGCAGCACTTCCCAGGTGCTTTGTCTGGATGCCACGCACACCATAAATAGCACCCAGCAAAGAGCTGCTGGCTAATTTCATGTACATTTGAAGCCGAAGTCATCACGAATTTGATCAACAGTCACATCTTGAAACTATTTATTTTTAAAGGAGAAACACAGAAAGCTCCCAAAAAGAAAGCCACCTTGGCACCGGCCCTCCCTGGCCCCTCCACGTGTAACTATCAGTGTATATCAGCTGGCCGTGCAATCATATTTATTGTCACTTTCATTCATGTCATGCCCTTGCTTATGTGGTTTAGATATGAATTATTGACTGTTACGCTCCTTGTTGTAAAAAATAAATAAATAAGTAGGATGTCAGGTACTTGCACTGCTTTAAAAGGAGCAGGAGTCAGCCCAGCAAAAGCTCCCGCTTTATGTAACCAGAATCTCTGTTCCCTCTGCCCTGGTTTCAGATTGCCTTCCAAACTCTTTCTCCTTACAAGGGAGAGATTTAGCCACTTTGGAAAATTAAGGATTAAAATAAACAAACAAGAGGATGTTGCTAAATGTCCTTCCACAGCACCTGCTGTTTAAGAACACCTCTGATTGATGACTGCTATTTTTTAATTGTTGCTTTAAAATTTAAGTGCCCTCCTGGGGTGTGTTATAAGTGTGTTAGTCCATGATATGGGGCCTAGAGAGCAGAACAACAGCAGTGATCTCTAGGCAGTGCGCTCTACCTTTCTCCCGCTATGAAATCACAGGCCAGACACGGAGGGGTAATGTTGTAAGGCGCTTTCCACAAAGGTATTTGACAACACTGTCTTTTGACAGCCTCTAGCCTGCTGCTTTGTGTAATTATAAGCAAAAGAGGGGGGAAAAAAGAAACTTTAAACAGTTCCGCCCGGCCCAACTCCACAAAATAAATTGGGGTTTTAATTATGGGCCAAAGTACATTCTTTCGGGAGATGGACACTTTCATTTTTTTCCCCAAAGACACAACATTGTACAAATTTCCCTTCAGAACCTACTTTTAGCCTCAATTTCCACAAGGGTGGGGAAAGAGTTAAGGAAATAAACCTGTACTACTTAAAAACAACTGACAAAGAAATTTGATTCCTTTTTTTACAGAAAGCAGGACTAGGACTTGCCATTAGAGTATGTGGTCAATCTTGACTGTACTTTCATTCTGAAATTTTAATATTTAAATACGACATTTATGATTGCAGGTTAAGTGATTCAATTGGCCGAAGAAAATGCCAAAATGTTGGATTCTCATTCCTACCTGTTTTCTCTTTGATTTCACACAACACATTAAACAAGGCAGGCTTCATTCTGTGGCAGTTTAAAGCATGTTTTCTGTAAGAAAAAACAACAACATGATAGCTTAGGTGGACTCTCAAGACCGAGCTGCTGAGAACGCACAGGGGGAATCTGAGCATTCAGCCAAAATTATATACCAAGCTCAACTCTGCCGCACGCCTCGCTTGTTTTTATGACGTAATATACAAAGTCCCGCCACAAAAAAAGAAATAATGCTAATTAGCAGTGAGAGAGTAGGGATTTAACTACAGAACAGAACTAACCTAAATTATGCCCATTTAGGGAATTTTTAAAAGTAGTTTAATCAAAGTGGAATTTTGAAACCAATCATCCCATACGGGGCAGTGAATGCAGCAAAGCCCAAAGCACAGGTTAACAGTTTTGCGAAATCCATGCAGTGACCACAGCCTAGAAGCTGTCTGCTTCTCCGTCTGTGTGTGTGTGTGTGTTCAAATTTAATTCATCCATGTGTTCGAATTCATTCCACAGATGCCCCTGTATTCTCATAAACACAAGATGCTTGAAAGGTCTTCTGAGCAGAACTGTCAATTTATAAAATTTCAGTCCCCAAGTTAAAGAGTATGGAAATGCACTGCCAGGGGGCAAACATGTCCATATGGGGATAAATTCATTTCTCTGTGTTCGCATAATGCCTCTTGTGCACACACCGCTTATTTGCAGGTGTTGAAATTCAATTATTTACAATTAGGACCTTCTACCCATTGGGGGAAAAATAAATACAATTTTGCCTTTTAGATTAGTGATTGACCTGGTTCTCGAGTCTGAGTGTTTGTATTCAGAATGCACTTGAGGAAGAAAACAATACCTTCCCTCTACTTTATCAAGGAATCACTTAGCAGAATGATAGTGCTTTGGAAACAAAATACTGATCATATCAGCTCTTAGTTAAGGGAATTCTGTTTACTAATTAAAATTATGTGTAAAGATAAGTGGAAACCCTTAGCACTTAAAACACATGCAATTCTTTTTTAATTCCTTTGAAAGTTAAAAAAAAAAAAAACCCATACACAACCTCACTAAGAGCATGCTCCATAAACCATACAGCAGAGGAGTAAGAAACCCACAATACACGGCATTTACAATAGTAATGGTTTACTTTGGAATCAACAAATATACATTAGAAAGGAAAAAGAAAAAGGAAAAGAGGACATTGCATCTGCCAAGTGGAGTTACATTGTTCCACCAAAAGGAAGGCACAGTGGCGATTTAGGCAGTTCTCTTGTGGGGTGAAAAAGGAGCTGGGGAAGAGTCTTGCATTAAGATCTTTCTGAGTCTTTAAGAATAGTTTTCACTCATTGTATTCTTATGCATAGGCCCAAATGCAAACAAAAAGATTCACAGCGCTATATAGAAATAGTGCTTTTCCACCACACACACATAGGATTCTAGAAGGAGAACTGAAGATTTCCCTGTCCCCAAATTGTATCTGTTCTCTCAGCTTTTAGGCCATTGAAGGGGGAACCTGCTGAGAGCTATCTGCACTCAGTTTCACAAAAAAAGAGGGACTGAATCTCAGAAAAGTAGCCGAGTGTCCACTCCTACTGGCCCCTTCCACTTCACCAGCTTGTTAGAAAACCAGTTTACTGGTATGTCTGAGCATATTTTTCTGGAACAATGTAATGGAGAAATCTGTTCCAATTCAAAAGAGAATTGCTAGTGGGAAATATTCCACTTGCCATACTTATTAGCTTTTCTTTAGAAAATAAAATTCAAAAAAAGCACCAAAAATTTTAAAAACCTTTCCTCTATTAAAAAAAAAAAGAATAGTCTGAGTCTTTAGCATGCCCAAGTTTGCAAGCACCCGTGGACCTCAGTGCTTTTGAGTTTACATGTCGCATGTGCGTGCAGCTCTAACACTGTGTAATTCACAACATTCATGTTTTTATCTGCTTCCTCTCATTTTCTCAACTCAAAATCCTGTTTCCCTTAGAAAAAATTACATATCATGTTTTCTCCAGATCACTAAGTCATCTGAGTTATGGTAATTTTGTAAATGTGTTTAAAAGATTTTCAAAGCACACGCACAAAAAAATACTGTGGAGATTTAACAAAGCTGGGTGACTGCATAGGCATATGTGGTCATTAGAATTTTTAAATTCTTTGGAGTTCGGCCTTGGGCAAGAGGTTAGTGGGTTGCTACTTTATTTGTGTTTTATTTTAAAAGAGAATGTTCCGTAAAATACATGGGAAGAGAACTGTATGTCTGGTGGTGGATTAAGTTCGGAGGCTACAGTTTCTTTATTCTGTTTCTCTAATGAAGATCTTCACCTCCGATAGTGTTGAAATACATAAAATTCACGCTGCTTTCATTTCTCTTTAGCTGCATCCTCTGTAGTCCTGCGAGAAGCAGGGGTGAAGAAGCAAGCCTGATTTCTGTCCCCCCACCCTTTTTTAAAGGACCCTACATAACTGTGTCATGGAAGGTTAGTAAAGCTACTCCAATTAGAAGACAATAAAGTTAAACTAAAAATCCGAGTCTCATAAAACTAGCAAACATGCCTAAAACCAAAATTATCTCTTTCTTTCTTTCCATTAGCTTTTTCTAAAAACAGAATTAAGTGAATGTAAAATATTTTCTGCATAGCTGACAATTACTGACAAAGACAAACCCTGCTTTTTCTTGTCTGCTTGTTTTGGATTGGTGGGGGGGGGGGAGTGAGAAGGAAGAAAAGATAAAAATTAATTTTGGAGGGGTAAGTCAAGAAAGAAAGCCTAACTCACTGAATCAGCGAGGGAGTCAGCTAAATCTGCAAATAAAGTGTTCTTGGGACATTTTATTTTGTAATGTTAGGCAGTCCCTCAACACGAAGGCATGGGCTGCTGCTCAGAACTTGACAATCCTGCTGCCTTAGACTTTTTTAAAGCAGTAAAAAGTGCCGAGGGCCGCGCTCGGATCAGTTGGCGGCACCGGCTGCCCGTTCGTGCGGGTGTAGACGAACGCCCCTACACACGCAGCGTGTGCACAGCCACGGCTCGGCATGGGCGACCACACTTTCGGTAACAACGCTTCTTCAAATTTTGCTCCTCCGCCATGTAGTTGCTTGTCAAAATGGGGAAAGAAATAACATTTTAAAAGAAAGCGCCGTGGCGATTCGCTCCCCATTGTTTCCCCTGCGAGAGGCAGAAACACAAAAAAACCCAAGAAAGGAAAAGAAAAGCCTCCATCTCACCTGGCCTGCGCCTCGTCCAAACTCTGGTCGGTGATGGTCATGATCTGCTGTAAGATGTCTCCGATGTCCTGCTTCCTCCCGCCCTCCCCCTCGGCCCCGCCGGCCCCGTCCTGCAAGTGCTGGGACAGGCCGGGGTGCCCGGCCATCCCGACCCCGGCGTGGGAATGCATCAGCCGGGGCTGCTCGTCCATCTCCGAAGGCTCGGCGCCCCGGCCTGCGCGGCGGCTCCTCGGCTCGGCTCCCGGGGCTCCGAGGCTTTTTATCCTTCCAGCCGCCTTCGAATCCTTTTCAGGATAAACAGGGACGGGAAAAGAAGACCAAAAGAAAAAATCCCTTTGCCTCTTTGGAGGATGGTGGGAGGATGGGGGCGGGGGGCGCGAGGGGGCTGCGGGGCGAGGGTGGGGATGAGGGCTGACGGGGAAGGGTGTCGACTCCGAAAAGCAAGAAAAATGAACCACCTTCCCACTTGGCGGAAAGAAACCGGAGCTGGCTCGGCTTTCAGTCCGGTCTCCTCTGCAAGGCAGAAATGGGCTCCCGGCGCTTAAAGCTGTGGCTTAATCCTTTTGCAAATATGCCTGGTCGGGAGAAAGGAGAGCAGGCAGGGGGACGGCGAGGCCAACTTTCCCCCGCGGCCCCCGCCCCCACTCCGGGCCACAGTGATCTCAGAGGGGGTGGGCTGCTGCGAAAGCCAGGGCTCCCCGGCCGCGGCGGGCAGAGCTGGGCTCTCCTCCTCCGGCTCCGCAAACTCCAGCGGCCCCGCCAGCCTCCTGCTTTTGTTTAGCTCGGGCTCAGGACTCCAGAAACATACACAGAGAGCCACAGCCTGCGAGGAGGCGGCGAGGGAGGAGGCCGGGAAGCGCCGCGGGCGGGGCGGGGCGGGGCGGGCGGGCCGCGGAGCCCCGCCCCGCGCCGCCATTGGTCGCCCTGGACGCCAAGGCCCCGCCCCGCGCCCTGCCGCGCCTCCCCCGCCGCCGCCTCCGCTCCGCCTCGCCCGGCGCGCTGTCAATCAGAGTTCAGAGGTGGGCCGCGAGGAGGCGAGCACCCGCCTCGGCCCTTAAAGGTGCCCCGCTGCAGCGGCTCGGGCTCAGTGGGTTTTCTCCTCTCTCGCCGGCCTTTCTTGGGCTGCGTCTTTGAGGGAAACGTGGCTCCTCTTAAATGCAAACCTATAAAATTAACAGGAGAGAACATAGACGCGTGGATCCCTCCGCCTCACCCCTGGTTTCCTTTCGCTGCAGCACTGCATTTGAACTTGATTCTTCTAAATCCTTAGACCTCAGGGAAACAGTTGAGAGCAAGTTGGTGGGCACAAAGCAGTCACGAGGCACCATCAGGCTGTTAATGTGATTAATAACGATCTCTGATAAATGGAAGAAGTAATAGTAGATTAAAACAACAACTCTATCATAACAAAGTTAGAATTCACACCGAACTGCGTCGATTGTGTGGCCTGAAAACTGAATTATGGACTATGAAACCAAATAAATTTGAAGAAAAAGAGATGAATAAATAAGTTCACCAAATGAAACCAACTCAACATTTCTCTTGCCCCTGGGGGAAATTAGTTATTTGGCTTAAATACTTAATAAAGAAATGCATTACCACAGTCTGGTTCTAGTTTTTAATACAGTCTAATAAGCATTATTAACTGGGAGAAGAAGTGAACTGACGTTTATTGAATGCCTACTATGCACAGAGTAATTTACATGAGTCGTTTTATTTAATTCTCAAGACATCTCTGTGACTCATGGAGTTTTATTTGCATTTCACAGAGAGCAAACAGAAAGGTTGAATAACTTGTTCCAAGTCCACAGTTATCCAGCGTCAAGGCTGGAACTCAAAGCCAGGTGCCGCTCCCTCCAAAGACCTCTTATACCACTGTCAATCTGCCTCAAAGCTAACAGAAATGTGCAATGGGTGTAAAAATTTGTTGTTATGTGTTCTTTATGTAGTTTGAAAACAGATTTAAGGTAATTAAAGGACATACTTGAACAAGATGGCTCAGATTGAAAAATGAGTAGGAAAGAATTAATTAAGTCAAATGGAATCAGGAAGAAAGCCAGTAAGACACTCCTTGCTAGAGTCCAATGCCATAGCTGCAGAGTAACCATGAACTTGCTGGCAGTCTTTTCATTAGGCAAGACAGGAGAGGGCATCTGAGCGGGCACACAGTTACAACACCCAAAAGATCAATCATCAGGACAGTCTGCTACAAAAAGTCCAGCGTAGCTTGGAGCATCAATACTCTAGTGCATAGCCAGCCCTCTTCCTGGATAGCCAAAGGAAACACTTTGAACCACTGTAAACCCGGTGTAACCAATCTGCAAAATGGAGCAGTCTTGCCAGGTACTTGGAGATCCTCACATAAAACATTATTCTTCTCATTTCATCAATCATTGTGAAAAAGCTTGGTAAGATAAGGGGCACTCCTGAAGGCATTTTAAAGCCGTTCTTAAGGAGCTACTTGGCACTTGCTGGTAAAAGGGGATGTGATAGGGAGCATTAAATGGAATTACAATGTTGTGTTACCTAATAACAATTTTTTATGCACATACATATGCTGACTTGTAAACTCTTTTTTAAATCAAGACTAATTAAAAGTTGAGCACAAAACTATCTACTCAAATCATGTATCAATCACAGCACATGAGAGCAGACACCTTCCATCTTAAAGCATGAAAAGAACTCAACCCAGTGCCTATAAGAAATCAGTTTGGGAGTAATTGATTATAACTGCAAGTCTAATAAACACTTGCCAGGCAAAGTATTGCAAGAGGTACCATCCGTACCAGAAGATCATGAGAATAGCTAATATTTACTGAGCACTTACTACAGTGAGTTATTCTAGTCACGGTTCTTCGTTAATTGAATCTCCACAACCACCACAGAGGCATTGTTATGCATTTAGTCATCACTCTGCAGTGCTGCCCAAACATCTCCGTGAAATAAATGCTACAGAAGTGATGCCATGCCAGAGAAGTTCCACCAGAGATGAGAGAAGGCGCAGCCTGGCGGGAGCAGGGCAGGTGGATCCGAGGACAGGCTGATGCCACCCTGGACACAGTGGAGGGCAGTGGAGGGCACAGCTGTGTAGACGCCGAAAAGCAGCATTTTTACCTTACTTGGTGGATGCGGAGGAAGCACTGAGACTAGTTGTTCATTTTGAACAGGGAGCAGAAAGGCGTGTTCCAGGAAGAGCTGCCTGGTTGCCCCACCCAAGGACAACAACCGTCTGGTCACCCAACAACCTCAGAAGGAAGATGAAATTAGCAAAACAAATCAGGAAGGTGAGAGCGTAGATGGAAAGGAGAGGACAATTACGAGAACATTTTCGAGGTTAAGCTAAAAGAATTCGATATTGATTTTGTGTGAGGGGGAATGGTAAAGGACGGGTTTCAAGCTTGAGGGAGAGGAAGGGCTAGCATCCAGGCAGCGATGGTTGTAGCTGGCGGGACAGGTCACTGCGTGCTGACCGCATCTCAGGCCCTTGCCACACACTACCACTTATCTTAACACTTCAGCACCAAGCGCAACAATTCCTGCCTGCAGATGGAGAACCTGGGGTTCTGAGTGGAATGGCCCACGGCCGGACAAGGCACAGGAGCGCATTCATCGCTCGGTGCTGGACACGCTGGGCAGTTTCTTTGTTGTGCGGGCAGAGTGCACCTAACACACTGAAACAGGTGTGACGTCACAGGACCACGTGCACAGTCCATCCTTGGCTGAGGCTTTGTCCTGCACACCACTGTGCGCTGCAGAAACTTGTATTCTAATGCATTACAGCGAATAAAGGACGTCAAAGGAGAAGTGCCTTCAGTGAAATGGAACACAAATTGGCATCTTCTTTCATTTTCCCTAACAGACTTATTAAAGTGGGCTCTGAGGATAAACTTACACATGCAATTTCTACATCTTTTGGGTGGTAACAAGAACCAGTGCCTTCTGTACCTTCCGTATCTCAGCAACCCTCCAGAGGTCATAGGCCTTTCGTGCGGCAAAGCATTCACAGTGCTGGCGATCCTGCAGGATGTCCTCAGGAGAGCTGGAGCCCACTGAGCTGTACTTTAAGGATGTGCATCCTTATCAAACCCTGGCCCACTTGCACAGTAGTTGTCTGTCTGACCTTATCCTAGCACAGCCACAAGTCATCCCACGTACCGCCTCTGTGACAAGGTTTGGTTCCCTTGAGGACTCGTCTCAAACCCCACTGAAAGGCCACTAGCACGCATTCCTGTCTTCACTAAGAGACTGAGGGAGTAGTGTGAGGACCCGTCCATCCCCTCACAAACAGAATGGTTGCAAAGACACGTGTCCCTTGCCATGGTCTCGGAAACGAATCTGTTGTCATGCACATGGTGTTAGACCGTCTAAGCAGACACCAGTGTATCATGACCTATTTGGATTAGTTCCTTGGTCTTTGTGACTTTCAAATGTAAGGGGACAAACAGTTTCTTCCACCCTAGAGGGTCGTGGCGCTGGAGCCAGCTGGTGGGAGCTCTCCGGTTCCAAGCTTCTCGTCTTGCTCTTCAGCTGCGTCCTTGCCCCTCACTTCTCGCGTTTCTTAAATTCTCCCACTTGCTGTCCCTCCACCCCCTTTCCTTTTTCACCACGGTCCACTCCTCTGACCTGTGAGCTCAGTCCTGTCTCCTTGCCTGCCTCACTGGGAAGCTTGTAGCATTGCTGAGACCACCTGCCTACCTGGGCCAGCAAAGTCACCTACTAAGGCAAGGAAATCTGAGAACGGAGGTTCTTTTCCAGGGTCTGTGTGAGCTTCAGGTTTATGAATGGCTGGAAATTGCATCCAGACTTTGGTGGATGCAGTTGGATCATATCCAACTTTGGATCATATCACTTCAATAGGGCCCACTATCAGTCTCAAGAGATCCCAAGACCCAAGAAAGGTACCATCTTCTGGCCTGAGATTCCCAAGCAGCAAATGCCCCAACGTCACCCTGTTGAGCTGGGAAAAATGTGGCTCTGGCAGGTGAGAGTTTGTAGCAAAGATCTGTTTTTATTTCCTAAGCAGAGCAAGCTCACAGGCTGCCAAGGGCCCACAGGGACTGGCTGTTGAGAGGTGTCAGTGCCACGTCGATACCGGGGCTCAAGAGCAGAGGCGCTGCCCTGGAAGCAGATCCTAACAAAGGTGAGGCTGCGGCACACGGGCGTGGGCACGATCCCACTCCTCAAGGACTGCGGGGCTGAGTGCAGAGTCCAGCGGCTCCCCGAGCTCGCAGAGCTTGCAGCTAGTTTAGGAAATAAGGGGTAAGCGAGGAACGAGCTACCCAAGCTCAGAGTCGGCAATGCAGCAAATATCCTGAAGCAGGGTGGCGGCTCTGCGACGGGAGGGGCAGCGGCTCCGACAGTGGTCAAGGAAGGCCACGCCCAAAGCCACCTTGGGCTTAGTCTCCAAGCATGAGAAGCTGGACCAGCAGAGATCCTGGGAAACTGACCGGGGCGGACAGGGGTGGAGAGAGGGAGCCAGAGGCTGGAGCCCAGCGAGCAGGAGAAAAGGATGTGCAGACCAGGGGGCCCAGGAGACTTCTAGGCCAGGGCAAGGAGCTCAGATGGGAGCCTAACCATATTGGAGTCCATGGGAGGAGGCTGAGCAGAGGTGTCCATGGGTGTCCTCACGAGTTCACATAATCAGGCATGACCAATGTGCAGAGGGAAGGTGACAGGGCTACCTAGATAGACTGTCAGGGATGACATGCTGAGGAGCGACACAGCTCTGACGGCTGGGAGAAATGGTCCACGCAGCCGCTCGAGGCTGGGGCAGGAGTGCCCGGAAGGCTCAGGGATGAGGACGGAAGCCCAGGCAGCAAGACGGGGTGGCACCACCGAGCAAGTCGGTCTGTTTCTAATGGACAAACCCAGAGAGCCAGAGCTTGGCATGGGGAGGAGCACCGTCCCGCGGGCCCTGGACAGCAGGGTGCCTGGGGCCAGGCAGAGCAGGAAGCCAGGGCAGGGAGGATGGCTGCACTCCACCAGAAACGATCACTGGGACCAGCACAACAGCACCGTCAGGGCACACGTGCTTGACTCGGGACGAGCTCTGGAGGTGAGGGAGCCTGGAGGCCCAGGTGTGGCGCAGGAGGGGAGAGGGATCGCAGCTTGCCTCGGGTGCCAGTCTTACCAGGCACACAGGTGGCTCAGCCTCCCCTGGAAGGTGGACACTCCCTTTCCACTTCACAGACGGACACTAAGTTTCACAGACACACTTCCCTCTCTACCAAAGCTTACTAACTGCAGGGAGGGCTGCCTCGATTTGAGTGAAGCCTGAATATTTTCTCCTTTGTTCCTCCCTCTACTGGAAATCGAACCCAGGTGCTCTACCACTGAACTACACCCCAGCACTTTTAATTTTGAGGCAGGGTCTCGCTAAGTTGCTGAGGCTGGCCTGGACCTTGAGATCCTCCTGCCTCAGCCTCCAAAGTCGCTGGGATCACAGGCATGTCCACCGCATCTAGCTATCTTTTCTCCTTCTGTTCTCCCATCCCAAATTCCTTTCAGTTGAGACCGTTTCCATTCAGACCTGACTCAAGTAATTTATCTCACAATAGAAATAAAATGTCAGTGTGCACCCCTGAGATAGTTGTAGAATCCCTGAAAGGAAGCTTTATTTGGGGGAATTTCAGTTGTGACTATATCCAAGATCTATCATCGTATACCAAACCACTCCCAAAATACAGGCTTCTAGCCACTACCCCTTTTATTGCTCACAAGACTGAGGCCAAGCCAGGCATGGTGGCTCACACCTGTAATCCCAGCACTTAGGGAGGCTGAGACAGGAGAATCGTGGGTTCAAAGCCAACCTCAGCAACAGCGAGGCGCTAAGCAACTCAGTGAGACCCTGTCTCTACATAAAACACAAAATAGGACTGGGGATGTTGCTCAGTGGTACAGTGCTTACCTAGTACGTGTGAGGCACTGGGTTTGATCCTCAGCACCACATAAGTGTGAATAAATAAAGGAATTATATTCATCTAAACTAAAACATAAAAAATAAAAAATAAAAAAAAGCAAACCAGCAGGGCATGGTGGCACACACCTGTAATCCCAGCACTTTGGGAGGCTGAGACAGGAGGATCGCGAGTTCAAAGCCAGCCTCAACAATGGCAAGGTGCTAAGCAACTCAGTGAGACCCTGTCTCTACATAAAACACAAAATAGGGCTGGGGATGTGGCTCAGTGGTCGAGTGCCCCTGAGTTCAATCCCCGGTATCAAAAAAAAAAAAAAAAAAAAAAAAGACTGAGGCCAGTGAGGCCAGCGAGGTGGTTCTATGGAACTGGGTCGTGCTCAGTGGGTCCAGCTCATGGAAACAGCTGGAATGTCTGCTGGGCTCTTGCACTGGCCGGCTGGCTGGCTATTTCCCATCGTCTGTCAGCAGGGCCGTACTCGCTTATGTGATGGGCACAGGTGGCAAGAGCAAGGGTGCATGGCATCCCCTAGGTCTTGAGCCTGGAGCTGACCCACGTGCACAGCACTCGATCCACCAAGCAAGTCCAAAGGTCAACTGGGCAGCTGGCACTACCCACTCCTTCCCTTGAGGGCAGCAGCCACAGTCCTGCTGTGAAGGAAGGAAGCGCGAAGAGCTGGGGAAGCTTGGAATCGAGAACAGGATGGGCCCTGGGGCTAGGCATTCCAGTGGCCCCTAACGCCCTCCTTCTCCCCTCCGCCACCCGTCGGTGACGTCCAGCCTGCTCCTGTTAGCTGCGGCAATACCTGTCCAGGCTGCAGTGCCATCCTGCGGTCCAGCCTTCCCGGATCGGCACTGTCTGGTCTCAAAGCTGTCCTTTCCGCTAGGAAAGGTAAAAGTGGAGATGCTGGGGAGGCACCTGGAGAGGGGACCCTGGTTAGACTGTCCCCAGCGACAGTCCCTCGGGACCCTTCAGCCCTCTCTTCCTCCATCTGTGGCACATTAAAATGATCACTAAAGCTGTGGCTGATAAGAAGTCACTGTGCCTTCCATGTTCAGGGGAAAGCAGTGGCCGGTGCGTCCAGCTGGCTTCACCACGTCTTCCTTCTGGCCACTGTTTGTGTGTTGGTTTGTTTGTTTGGGGGTTGAACTCAGGGCACTCGACCACTGAGCCACACCCCCAGCCCTATTTTGTGTTTTATGTAGAGACAGGGTCTCACTGAGTTGCTTAGCGCCTCGCCGTTGCTGAGGCTGGCTTTGAACTCACGATTCTCCTGCCTCAGCCTCCTGAGCCGCTGGGATTACAGGTGTGTGCCACCACGCCCGGCTCACTACGTGTTTTGGAAGCTGTATGCCCGTCTGCACAGCACGAAGCTTGGGCTTCGTTACACTTAGATATGGTCAATGTCAGCTCCAGCAAGGAGACCTAGGGAGAAATTTCTTGGGCCCAACTTCTGGGAAAGCAATTTTTTTGGTTTGTTTCTTTGGTGCCAAATAGGGACAGACTGTGCATGTCTACGCTTTGCCCTCTGCCTTCCTTCCTGCCTGGGACGTTGATGTAATTTCCACAGAAAAAATGTTCATCTTTAGACCTTGGGAATGAGAAGTGTGGGTACAGTGCAGGAGGACACGGGGGATGGCCTGGACCCTTCACAGGCCCCGGGAAAAGCACAGCAACCTGGCCACCCGACCCCAGGCTTGTCCGTCTGTGGGGAGGTGTCTCCGTCCACTGGAGTCACTGTGATTGCTTTCTTGATGCGTGAGCTGAACACTCTCCTTATCAATGTGGAAACCAGAGTTGCCCACGAAGGTACAAACGTGATTTGCCTGCAAGTGTCTCAGAGAAGCCCAGAGCAACTTTCCTCCCAAGCACAGGCTGCCCTCCAGAGTCTGCGGCTTCTCCTGATCACCAGCTCTGGCTGGACCCGGACAACAGCTGGAGCAAGCGATGGCAGCAGCTCTGTGGACGGGTGAAGAGGCGCAGGAAGGAAGCACTGGCGGTCCCTCTAAAGATGTCCTCCACTTGAAATGCTTCTGTCACCCTGAAAGGCACCGGAAGCTGACCAGTGCACCTGTTTGACACAGGCCCTTGTGTGTGGAGAGAAGACTCAGGCAGACACACGGGTCAGCCACAGCTCGACGCGTCTCTCTGTCTCCTCCACAGTTGCACCAGGCTTCCAGCTGCTAGTATGTCGGTTCATAACTGCAGTCTAAAACACGGGCAGTTGTCTTCCCAGAACCTGAGGTACCTCATCGCTCTCTTGCTTTAGGATGTTGGAAGCTTTGTGTTTGGATAATGCTCCAGTTCCTCTGCATGGCAAACCAGGACTTTCAAAACCTACCCCAGGGGGCCTCCAGCTTTATTTCTTATTCTTGCCTGTCCCCTGAACTGCTTCCCCTTGTGCGGAAGTTTCTGTCCGTTTCCTGGCTAACTCCAGCTCAGCCGCCTTTCTGAGCTCCCCAGGCAGAGTCAGTGACTCCTCCGGCCGCTGCTCGTCGTTCACACAGCTCTTCTGCGTGGGGTCTGAGCACCTGGAGGGCACCTCCATGCCTGGCTGGCAGGTGGGAGCGTCTGCGCTAGCTAAGAGAGGGCGCGGGGGCCAGGCCACACGGCGCAGGAAGTGGAGCAGTGAGAACTCACTTACAGAGTTCTTTTCTTTTCCATTATTGTTTCTACTAAATTTTTTTTCCTTCTTGGATTTGTGTCTTCATGTACAAAGTAAAATATTTCCAAATATTTCTGGGGTAAGAGAGTCATGATTCAGACAAAGTTGAACTGCAGAGACAGCTAAGATTCTTTTTAGCTGTAAAACTTCGTGCATCTTATTAAAATGGCTGCATCGAAATATTTTGAAATAAAAATTAGCAGAACTCCACTACACAGCTAACTGCCTGAAACCTTCCCTTTACCTCAAATTTATATGTAGATAAAAGTAAAGAGAAATCAATGAACTTTACATTCCTGAATTAGCACTTTGGATCTCAACATTTTTCAAGGCAGCATAAAATAGTTTAATAGACTAAAGTAATGATGACACAATGATGGAAAACTTTGATGTTTCTCTTCACCGCATCACATTTCATAAAGTCAATATCAAATATATAAGTTAATAGCAACTATCTTTTGTAAATCGATATTAAGTGCCTACATTAGTTGGGATTAAAGGATTATATTATCTGACATATTCCCAAATTATGATAGAGCTGACAGCAGGAAACCATGGATCAAACGGGGCAGAGGACGGCGAGGGGACCCCATGGCTTCCTGGACCCTGCTCTGCCCGCCTGGACAAGCCAGGACGGTGCGCAGGGGAGCCTGGCACACGTGCACGCTCTGTCTGCCATGCGCATGACGGTGGCCTTCTGTCCTCTTGGGCCAACAAGTGGCTGCGCCCCAGTGATGGAGGCTTCTTTATGAGCAGAAGAAACGAAGCTTGTTCCATCTTTTCACTGCAGAGTGAGACCTGTGGGTTCGACTCTCCAGGCTGCAGTAAATGGCAGCCAGCTCTGGATTTCCACTTGCCGCTGTGGCAGGGAGCTCTTATCATTAGACACTTCTGACAACAGCAACTAAAAGGGTTAAACTAAAACACAAAATGAAACAAAAAGCCCGTTTGAAGGCATCTGAGAATGACTGAGCCAGGGAAGACCCAAGGCCTCAGATCCATAAGACTAGGGAAGTTCAGAGAGGTGACCTAGCTCTCAGGTCTGCTTTTCCCTTCGAGTCATTTGCTTAGTTTTAAGTGGCTGTCAAGAGGCTGAGAAATTGCATAAATAGTCTCACAGTGCTAGAGAGATATAAAAATTATATTTCAGGGCCCTTAAGAAGGAGATTTTCTTGTACATACCTCGGTGTTGCCCTGGGAATGGAGGTAAACCAGGAAATAGGACAGCCCCCGCAGAACCACTAATCTGATTCTAATTAGCAGAATTCTAGCCTGGACTAAATCAGCCTGATTCTATCTATTTACCTCTCAGAAGAGAAAGCACATCCTCTCTAGAAATAAATAAACTCAGCCTCAATCTCAAATCATTTTATAATTTTATATATGCAACATTTACCATTATTCAAAATTGTTAGGCCTATAAACAAGCCCAAACAAACACAAGCAAGAGAAAAAATAGGCAGCAGTATCAGACCCATACACTAGAGGTCCAGGTGCCAGAATCATTGTGCGTGGGCTTTAAACAACTGTGATTTGTATGTTCAAGACCAACATTAAAAACATGGAGACTTTCAGCATGAGATTTTAATCCATAAGCAAAATGAACATGAATCAAACAATCAAATATCTAACATAAGAAAAAGAATGCAGTAGACAGTTTACCAGCAAAGCAGAGCTGAAAAAAGGACCAAGAGCCGGAAGGTGGGCCGGGAGGAAGAGTGCAGGCTGAAGCCCCCGAGGAGAGGGCAGCAGCGAGCAGCCACCTCTGACTGACCGGCTCAGCGAGGAGGGCTGACCCACAGGCATGTGGCTGGAGCCCACGGGAGCGGAGCCAGGACTCAGGACCCAGACGTGCTGCACAGGAGTCGGAGGACACGCCCTACAGCTGGTGAGAGGCGTCCAGCCCAGTTCCAAGACTGAGTGTGGACGGCAGGCTGCAGGAAGTCAGCGAAAACCACACCTGGGCACTGCCCAAGCCTGGTGGGAGGCCCAAGGGCCGCCCAAGGGCAGCCCAAGGGCAGTGGGGAAAGCACTGTTACTTCCAGGAAGACTGACGACTGACTTCTTCACGGGAGCTTTCAAAGGCGGACGATGGGAATGGCTTTCTGTCCATGTGAGGAGAGCAGCGGACAAGGTCATCTGGTGCTGCTCCTCTGAACAGCATCAGATACCGAGAGCCCTTGTCTAGGACTCTGCTGAGACTCATCATGGCCAGCACCCCACAGACAGGGACTGTGACCCAGGAACCTGGTCCTCATTGCTGTTCAGTTCCCACACCAGGGTGAGACGAGGTTCAGATGCAATGGTGTGTTACTCACTTGTTAAAAATCATTTAACCCCTAGTCTAGTTTCCAAGGGTTTCCATGACAAACCAGCACAGAACTGGACAGCTCGTAACAGCAGGGACCTTTCTTCTTTTCCTTGACTGCCTGCAACTTCTGGAGGCTCTTCTCAGTTCCTGGTGTCCAAGGTCCTGTTCTGCATCAGGCCGGTTCTACCCACCTTCACATGGCCATCTGCACTGTGTACACCTGGGTCTCTGACTCCCTCGCTGTCCAGCCATGGAATTGAGGATGTCAGTCGTTGGATTGAAGGCCACTCTGATGTTGTCTGGCTCCACTGTGGCATGTTTGTGTCTCCCAAGAGCCCTATTTCCAAATAAGGTCACCTTCACAGGTGCCACGCGCAAGGACTATGAGACATCTGCTTGGTCACAGTCGAGGCGCCATGCCCTTGAACTTTCTTCTTCAGATGATGGCCGGGACTTCGATTAATGGGTAACAAATTCTCAGGTCAGGTTTTCAAAACTAATAAGTAAAAGAATGACAGATAAATATGTATCGATGGAGTCAGGGCAGGATGGGTGGATGATGGAAGGGCCTTAGGAACTAAGCATTTTCACAAGTTTCCGTCAATGAGGACATTCTACTTTCCTTCCAGAAGCTGTGATATTCGGTCTGGTATCAAATAGACCCTAAGAAAGTAGAAGCACCAGAGACGGGAGTACAGTGAGTTCTAACCTGGCTCTCCTGCCGTCGGGGTCTGGCTCCGTTCCCACTTCCGCATCAGCAAGAAGGGTGGACGTTGCCTGGGTGGCTTACCTGTTGACTCCCCGTCTCCATTTGTAAGACAAGAGTCTCAGCAACTTTTTCAATTAGAAGACAAGTAAGAAAATCCAACTAAGAGTAGCTTTCATAAATTAGGTTTTACCATTTTTCACGTGACTGCAAGACCAAAGAAACATTCTGGCTTTGAGTCAGGTACTCACTGACACACTGCAGGCCTTCTGTGTTCCTGCTCAACCAGCCCTTCAGTTTTGCTCTTCTTATCACGGCAACAAGGTAGCTGCTAGAGATCCAGCCATTACATCATGTTAACAGTAGGAAGGAGGTGGAGTTGGTAGCTCCCAGTCACGTCTGTCTTCCTGGATCAGTGAGACTGCTGGCCCTGTGGCCACCTTTATCTGCAGGGAGCCTGTGAAAGTTGGAAACCCAATGGTCACTTCACCAAGCAAAACTAAGATCCCTCTCTCAGCACAGATGCCTTGTGCCCACAGACTCAGGCTCCTCTCGTCTTGGCAGGGAAAGCAGAGGGGACATAGCAAGTGGGTGTGGAGGGACCTGGAGAAATGCGCCAGCTTCTTTCTGTTGAAGGCCTCTGTATTTTTAAAAAGTGGGGCACCTTGAACCCTGTCAGACTTCTATGATGAACTTGGAGTTTCAAGCCACAATTTGGAAATGTTTTGGATATCTGCAGCAATCTGGACCCACTAGAATCACAGGACACTGGTCCTATCAGACTATAATTTTCTGTTATTTGCAGCATCTAAGAAGATATCTTACAACATACTTTAACAAACGCTTAATGAATGCACAGATTGATTTTAGAATCCCTGGAAAATCTGACATGATTAGTAGGAAGTGTCCAAAGCTCAGCCTGTGAATCACGGCCACCGCAGGCTCCAGGCTCTTTCTGACTCACCACGGGAAAATCCAAAAGGCAGCAGAACACTGTCTTGGGTTTTGCAGGTGAGTAATGCAGGATTTCATAAACATGCAGTTCTGTAAGCAATGGAGGATAACCTTCTACTAATAGGCTACATGACTTATTAAAAAATTGGTACATCACTGAGGCACACACTGCTAAAGAGTCTGATGGCCATCCAAAGGCCGAGGTCACTGTTGCCTTGGAACTCAAGCATGTATTTGGCATTCTAACAAAGTACTAGAGGGGTTCCTTGACATCAGTTTGTCTCGTCTTAAAGTGATTGCGTTTTTTTTTTTTACATTTAGTTTTTCTTTATTAAGAAAATCAAAGCAGCCGGGCACAGTGGTGCACGCCTGTAATCCCAGCATTTAGGGAGGCTGAGACAGGAGAATCGCGAGTTCAAAGCCAGCCTCAGCAATGGCAAGGTGCTAAGCAACTCAGTGAGACCCTGTCTCTACATAAAACACAAAATAGGGCTGGGGATGTGGCTCAGTGGTCGAGTGCCCCTGAGTTCAATCCCTGGTACCAAAAAAAAAAAGAAAATCAAAGCAATAAATACACAGTGTTAAATGTCAAACTGTGCTTCAAGATTCTAACCAAAGCATCTGATCATGGCTGGGGCACTTGCCTAACACGCATGAGGCCTGGTTCATTCCATCCCCGGCACCAAAATCAAAACTCCAGAGGCATTTGTCCGTTCTCTGTCCCTTCTCAAAGCAGGAACGATCAGCGACAGTAGCTATTTTTCTCTTTTTTACATGTTTATATCTCTGCGTAGCACACTTGTACTTCAAATGCTATTTCTCCAGCTGAGACACTGCGTGTTAATTTTCTGTCCTGGAAGTGCAGTCTTCCACTTCCAGCCTGCGCCACGCCGTCCTCACCGATCGTCCTGCCTGAGCTTCCCAATAGTTACGTCTTGTCTCCTGGCTCAATCAATACAGAGCCTTCGCCTTATTCCAACTATATACCAGTTATAACTGAGCAATGTGGTTGAATGGTGTGTTTTCTTTTTTCTGTACTTAAAAAAATGTGTGGTTAGTTGCCTGTTAAAATCTAGCCTCTCCGTACCTGTCACTGCCTGAAACTCTCCTGTAGAAACGGAGATTGCCTCTCCACAGGACGAGTACTCCAGGCCATCTGAGACTGTCGGGGCTTATTGGAAATATCATTCTTTGAACTCTGTGCCCCTGCTCCCACCTGCACTGTGGCCTCAAGCCGAGCCCTGGAACTGCTCTTGGCCATGTCCTGGACTCCGTGTTCTCCTGTCTTGGATAGGATTCCCAGTCTCTCGAATCCCTTATCTTCCTGTTTCTTAGTTTAGACACAAATTTTAACAGAGTACGCTGGAGGGAAATTTTTTGACAACTTGTGTGGTTATGTATTTGCCTTTATTTATTCATCGGCAGTGCTGGGGATTGAACAGGGCCTGGTGTGTGCTAGGCGAGTGCTCTACCACTGAGCCATACTCCAATCCTATTCTTGAGGACTATCTTCATTCCTGACTGGCAGTTTGGCTGGGGATAGAATTCCAGGTTGGAAATGATTTGCCTTCAGGGTTTGAAAACACTGTGCTTTACCTTCCACAGGTGCTGCTTGTTGTTCAGAAACACTGTGTGCGTGCGTGTGGATTTTCTCTTGAAACTTTTAGGATCTTCTCCTAATTCATTTTGTGTTATTTAATGCAGCTAAAATAATATGTTACAAGCTGTGGAGCACACTATTAAAACGCAGGCTCCTGTTCATGTCACACAGATCAAAAGCTGGAATACTACTGGGATCTTTAAAGGTCATGGTACTCTTTTCCTCTATCAAACCCCTACCTGGGCCCACGCAAGGGCATGTCATCCTCTTTTCAATGACAAAGCAACCAAGCAACCAACAAGCCTCTTATAATATTGTTTGTTACGTTGTTTCTTTGTGCATCATCTATTTTTCTCTATATGTACTTTAAACATTTTTTCCCGTTGACGTTCTAGGAGTCGTCATGGTGTGTGTGGCTGTAGGTCTTCAGCAAGCTTGCGGCCTGAGTCTCACGGGACACGTCGAGTTCTGCACACGCCCACTTCCAGTCTCCCCACGTGCTCTAGCAGCACTGCCTTTCCTGGCTTCTAGGGAGATGTGCCGCAAGGGTCCTTCCACCTCCTGTCCTGTGGGCCCCAGGACGTGCCTCCACTCCTCAGGTCTTCCCACGCTCAGGGGTATGCAGGGGGCCGACTTTAATCCATCGGTATACGTTTAACTTCAACTATTATCGCTTTTATTTCTAAGAAAGTTAATTTACCTCATTCAAGAGTGCCCAAATATGTTAATTCTTTCCTTTTTATTTCCTTTCTATCCGTTCTACTTATATATATGCACACACGCATGCATGTATGCACACACAACATACGTATGCACACATGCATACATACAGTCTTACATACTTTAAGGATGGGGTACATTTTGGGAAGTGCATTATCAGGCAATTTGGGGAAGTGCATTATTGTGCAAATGCAGTGTTTACTTCTATAAAACTAAGAGTTATGATGTCACTGGGTGATGTAATCTATGTGATGTCACTGGGTGATGTAATCTATGGGACCACTGCCGTATAGGTTTTCTTTCACTCCCCCAAATGTCCTCATGCAGCTCATGACTCGTGTGTGTGTGTGTGTCTGTGTGTGTGTGTGTTTGTACAGAGTCTTTACAATAGGGCCGTCCTTACAGACCCATCGTAATTTGAAAATATGGCCATCGGAAAATGCGTTCAGTGCACAGACCCCGCTGAGCATGACAGCGGGGCCACAGGTGCACTGGGAACCTGTGGTTCACCATCAGCTGCAGTTCCCCATCACTCCCTGCACCAGGGAAGAGGACCCTACTATGAATCACTAGTCCTGAAAAAGATCAGCATTTAAAATGGTAGCACAGTTTCTATGGAAGGCATTTGTTTGTGCACCATTGTAAAGTCAAAAATTGTGACTCAAACCTGCCTGAATGGGGGATCACCTGTTAACAGACACACACACCTGTTAAGTGTGTGTGTGTGTGTGTGTGTGTGTGTGGTGCGTGCATGTGAATCTCAGTCCTGGAGGTTGTGTTCTCACCTGCCTGATATTCTTTTGCAGTCATAATAGGCCTTAATGCCTGGAGAGACCAGAGACCTAAACAGAGAAGGTTTTCCTTCTCAGAGAATTCAGAAAGCACCCAGGGGCCCTCCCTGCTGGGAGCCCCTGATGCTTTGGGCTCCTGGCTCACTCTGGCTCTGGCTGGTGTCCTCTCTGTTGCTGGCCTGAGAGCAGGTCTCCTGACCACAGAGCTGATGCGGGCACGGGTCCTCTGGAGGTCCCCTCCTGCACGCTTACCGCTTGAGCCGAGCCCAGTTAGCATTTGATGGTGTCTGCTCAAACCTCCCTTCCTCTTCTCTTCCCCTGTTATTTTCTTCGTTTCCACCAAGGCCACTGAGGTAATGAACATCATCGTGTACTAAACGTCTGCGTGCTCTGTAGGCCTGGCTCTGGGGCGGCACGCTGCTGGCCACATGCCCTGTGTTCCCAAGCTCACAGTGCCCTCAGTGGCACCCTGGCGCTCAGAGACCCCAGCGCGCCTCTCACCCCCTTCAGCTCTGCTGGGCTTCCTGCTCGGCTCTGTCTTCCTCCACCTCTGGGAACCCCTCCCGTGAGGTTCCTGGCACTTCCTCTCAGCTGATGCCACCCCTGAATGGGCCTCTCCATTTCTGCTCTCTGTCCCTCCATATCGTTGCTCTGTAGGTGTTTTACCTTTTCCAGGGATTGAACCCTGGGTGCTTAGCCACTGAGCCACGTCCCCAGCCCTTTTTATTTTTTATTTTGAGACAGGGTCTTGCCGAGTTGCTTAGGGCCTCGCTAAATTGCTGAGGCTGGCCTTGAACTTGGCATCCTTTTGCGCTTCCGAGTCGCTGGGATTACAGGCCTGCGCCACAGCGCCTGGCTTTATTATTCTTTGTTCTTGTTTGAGCTTCTTGAACACTTTCTTTGATTTTCCAAACCTTCTATTTGGTTTTTTGTTTCTATTATATCTTTACCTCCCCAGACTCGTCCTCATTTTCTACTACTTTTTAGAAGTCTGAGTCCCCTCCTCTATATTTCTGCTTGTGGTTTTGAAGATATCACAGGTAACGTTTGCTTTTAAGTTTCTTGAGACTCACAGATGCCTCCTTCTCCAGGTTCCCTCCTACTCTCCTTGTTGGGGTCTCACTGTGCTTGCAGGTCTTGTGGAGCGAGGCCTTCAATGTTGGAGGCCAGCATCCTCTCCTGTGAACCTCTGAGGAGGAAAACACGACGTGGAAGGCTTCAAGAACGTGAGTGTGGTCCTTGCGCGGGGGCATGCCAATCTCTGCGCTGTCTCTGCTTCGGGGTGTCCCTGGCGAGCAAGCTACAGATGCCTCTTGTACTCCTCTTTCTGCAAATGTATTTAGGTATTTCATAAATTTCTAAATTTGGAATTTCTGGGTCAAAATAAAATTCCAATTTGTGTAGTTATTGACATATTGTCTCCATGGAGGTTCCATCAATTTTTAATTCAACTGTCCAAGTTTGAGAGCCCTATTTTCCTCCTTCCTCCACAAATCAATGATGTCTCAGTCTTTACCATCTCTGTCAAACCACGTGTGGAATATGTATCTGGGTAAACTGAATTTGTGTTTCTCACATTGTGAGTGGGCTGAGTGTGGAATAAGATTTAAACTATTTGCATTTCCTTTCTTTTGAACTGCTTATTAATATCTTTTGTTCATTTTCTTTTATGTTGCTATCGATTTGTAGGATTGATTTTTACGTTTTGCAGAAACAAGTTCTTTGTGATCTGATTTGCAGTTTTTTCCTAGTTTGTTTTTTCTCTGCAATTTTACTTATAGCAGTTTTGCTAGGCAGGAAAGTTTTATTTCATGTAGTCAAATTTATCAACATTTTACTTTAGGAACTCTAGTTTTTTGGAATAGTTCAAAGGGCTTTCATAGGAAAATTATAAAACCATGCCCCCATTATTTCTTACAGCATTTTCTTTGATTATTATCTTGATATATAATTAAGATATGGATCCAACATAGCTTTTTTCAAAACAGATATTCAGTTGTTCCAGATTTGTATGCAAATGCAAATAGTCACAATATATATAAAAATATTAAAAGTACAAAGATAATCACACAGTCTTGGGCAGAGATTTTGAACACATTTTCCTCAACAATTGATGTGTCAGATTTTTTTTTTTTTTTTTTGGCACTAGGGATTGAACTCAGGGGTACTTGACCATGAGCTACATTCCCAGCCCTATTTTGTGTTTTATGTAGAGACAGGGTCTCACTGAGTTGCTTAGCACCTCGCCTTTGCTGAGGTTGCTTTGAACTCGCGATTCTCCTGTCTCAGCCTCCCTAAGTGCTGGGATTATAGACGTGCACCGCGGTGCCTGGGTGATGTGTCAGTATTTTAAAGTGTAATAAAAGGATACATTCCTGGCAAGTCTGATCAAGAGAAAAGGAAGAAGATGTAAATAACCAAATGTCAGAATTTTAAAAGGATCTATAAGTGTAGGTTAAATGGCTACTAAAAAGATAATAATAGAATATTGTGAATCAATTTGCCAATAAGGTGATGCATTCACAACATTGAATTTACTAAAATAGCCACCAGAAGATATGGAGAGTGTGTAGAGTCCTACCACTGTTTGAGGACGTGGATCTGCAGGAAAGTGTGTCCACAGACACTCCGAGCAGGTCGCCTCTCTGTTAAGGTTCTGTGTTCACTGGAGGAGCAGAGAGCGCCGATCTCACACGTAGTCCTCCCGAGTATTAGAAAATATCAACACTTGACGACGTCGTATTCTTGACAGCAACAACAATGGAGGCAAGAAAAGGGGAGATGACGCTGGCCACTGCACCGGGACCAGGCGGAATCCCCACAAAACACCCCACACAGAGCACGACCAGCAGGCATAGAGGCACCTTGGCGACTGGGTGAGCTTGTTTCACGAATACGAGGTTGACATACAGTAGGGTGATTTCTGCGATGGGACAAAGCCTGCAATGCATTCTGGGGACACCCCCGCTGCCACCAGAAGCAGAGGGAAGCTCTGCACCCAACATAGTCCAAACCAGCCCCACCACGGGGTGAATGCTCCGTCCCCAGAAACCAGAAAAGGACATCAGTGCAGACACCCTCCCCCCGCCGAGATCCCCCTAGGGCCTGAGGAAAGAAAAATGCACAAAAACAGTGCAGTAGGAGGTAAGAAATACACTTTTCTTTATTTGTGAATTATATACACATACACATCCGTGATTTCCAAAAAAGTTCACAGATAAATTAAAATTGATAGATGGATGTAGCAGATACAAACTTAATAGATAAAAATCAAATATGCTTCTATAATCAACAAAAACAGACATTACAATCTTGTAAAAATCACCATTTATAATATCATAAAAAAGGAAAGTCTGTACCTAGATCTAACCAAATGTGTCTGGGATCCTTTTGCAGAAAAGTTTAAATCATGTTGAACAGGAATTTAGATCCTAATAAAGATTTACACCATGTTTTGGGGTTAGGAGAGCTAGTATTTAAAAATGTCGCCCTTTTTCTATATTGATCCGTACAGTCACTGTAATCCCAGTCAAAACCTCCACTTTTTGAGAAACACTGGAGCTGATTCTCAAGTTCACAAAATGTACGCAGGATCCATGAGGCAATCCCCGTGGCTGAGAGCAAAGGCAGAGCCTCTCTGCCCTGTGTGGAGTGGCACCAGTGGTCCCACAGGCCGGGTGCCAAGGAAAACCAGGTGAGATGAGTGGAGCCGCGGATCTGGCCGGGACCGGTCTCTCCTGCCCTTGGAAACACACGTGTGCATCTCAGTCTGTAGCAGAGCAGCGCCCTGAAGCTGCGTGCAGGGGTGAATTCGGGCCCGGGGGGCTCTCAGGTGGGACACTCAGGCAGCTCTACTGGTGCTGCACACCAGTTATTCAGGTGGACCCTGTGCCTACCTGTGAGGAGCAGCAAGGTGGCTGCTGGACGGTACCCACGAGTGCCTCTCCCTGCAGTTGGGACAGGGAGCCTCTTTCAATAGGGCACATGCCGATCACAAGGACAAGCTAAGCCAGTCTGCTACAGTTAGGAGATTCTATGCATCGAGTACAGGTAAGAGAATAAAAGGTAGTTGTATTAGGAGGAAATATTTGCAATGTATATAACCAGCAAAGAGAGAGAGCATTTTGACAATTCCTACAAACTGATAAACATTAGCTGCTCCCTGATTTTCGTAGTTGCTTCAGTGCTGTCCCCATTAGTGCGGTGGAGCTGTTCATAGCTCCAGCTTCACGCTGACGCATTCCAGGGTCTGGCTTCTTCTCTTCAGTTTTACCTTTGCCAGACCCATCTCCACTGTTGCTCTGATTTTCATGACCATGTAATAGTCCAGTGCGTGAATATATAAATAGATCTGTCCATCACGTAGTTCGGACACTTGAGCAGTTTCCGACCCGGGGCTGTTAGGCATCATGCAGATGTGACGTTCCTCCACATCTGCCCCACGTGTGCACACTGTCCTGGGTGTGCCCCTAGGAGTGGGACTGGCAGCTCGTAAGGTGTGTGGACATTTAGCAGTGTGTCCCCTCTGCTCCAGTTGGTGCAGGTGCCTGTCCCTGCACACCTTCGCTGCGCCTGGCTTGTTGTCTTAGACACCCTGGACGTCAGCTGGTGGCATCAGATGTCCTGTTGGCAGGACTGAACACACATCAGATGTTCACTAAGCAGGGATCGCCCACCTGGGACACGCCTGTTGGTGCTCCTGGCTGGTGCCCCGGGCCCTCCCTTCAGAAAGCGGTGCCTCTGCCTTGTCTTCTAGGAGCTGCACGTGTTCCTTTTCCCCATTTGGATGGCGTTGCACATTTGAGTACTTCTCTGGAAATGTATCATGTTAGTAATGGAAAGGTCTGTGAGAGAAGCGTTTTAATATCCTCCTGTATACATCCTATCATAATCAAGTTCATACATGCAGCCGAACTAAAAATCCTGTGAATGCTTATTTTTACTAGGTGCTGTATGCTCTTACTCTCTTCTCTTTCATCTCATTCCATTAAAAAACCATGCTGCCCATAAACCAATAAGCTGACGCAGCGACTCACGGTTTGAAGAACACCAATCCCAACCACTGAAACCATGGCGTTCCTGAGCAGCACCTGGGGACTCCACTGGGTCACGCATGGCGCTACACCAGGCTGGGTGCTCTGGGCGGGAGAGTTCCTAGTTGTGGAGGGGCTTCCTGTGCCTCAGGGGACATGCTGTCCTGTGCCTGCTCTCCTCCTAGATGCCAGGAGCTCTCAGGGCCACCCGACCCCCCAGCTGTGACAGCCGAGTGTCCACAGGTGTGTGCTGGAGGAGGCCACCCCTGCTGTTGAGGGTGGCTCTCCCCAGGGTCTCTTGCTCCCTGCACCAGGCCAGGTCTCGGGAGAACCCTTCAGTTGGCGTTTCTCAGATCCGTCAGCATCGCCGGGTGCTGACTGAGAAGCGAGCAGGGCTCAGCCGACTGTGATCCAGGACTTTCTCAAGATGCCCCTGGGAAGAGAGGCCCCAGGAGGCTTCATCTGAGTGGAACCTCGGCGCTGTCAGAGGCCCGGCTGTCTTGGGCTCCGGGGCAAGGCAGGCCAGTGTATCCAGAAGATAATAAATATTTACAGGGTGAGAACTCACATAAAACACCCCACGTGCTTTATGGAGCAGATCTAGTACAAACTCCAGTGCAGTCACGGCAGTGAAGCCTCCTTGGTGTCATTGTTCTGGGCCGTGTGAAGCCCACAGGGAAGGTTCTGGGACTCGAGCAGCCGTCTCTGACCTTTCTGAATCCACGGTTTTCCTGAGGTTCGCACGTGAGGCGGAAGCAGCATCCCCCAGGAAGATGCCGTGTGGGGCTGGGATTGCTTCACGCCTGACGGAGAAGCTGAGCTGCCTCCCCATACTTCAGATTTTTTTCTTCCCAGTTAATTGTTCTTCCTAAATTGAATGATCTATTTTTGGAACTAAAAGAGATGCAGTGTAGAGAAAGGAACTGACAGAGCCCAAGGCAGAGAACCAGGAAGATGGAGGGAGCGCGGGAAGGAGAGGGCACTGCGTCCGTCTTCCTCAGACAGCGAGAAGCTGTCCTCCTGGTTGGAGATGTCAGGGGCAGGCGATTTTGCTAACAAAACAAGTAACACATACAAGGAAAAAAATGGGCTTGTGGCAGTGGCCGGGGGCCTGGGTCTCAGAGTGCCCTGGGCCTGCCTTGGAGCTCTCTGGTGTCCTGCTCTTGCCTCTAAGCAGATGGCGAGGAGCCCTGCTCCTCTGCTCCATTTCTTAAGCATCTCTGAAAAGCACCAGGCCTTGGTCCTGGGATGCAGGAGTCTCCCAGGATGTGATTCTGAGGCTATTTAGCAGGGCTTGATGTGCGCCGCCCACGTGCCTGTCCGAGGAAGGATACACACACGTGAGGATTTCTGATGAACTCAGCCCTCAGTGATGTCCACCTTGTCGGATTCATTAGTAGTTCCCAAGAATGTATTTACAAAGAGTCAGCAAAGCTTGTATGGCACTGGCAGCCAGGACAGGCAGGAGCTGGGGCTGTAGGGACAGTGCAGCCTCAACCCTGGCGAGCGCCTCTGATCCCCTTCAGACTGATCCTCAGGCTCAAAGCTTTGGAGCGGCCTCCGCTAGCCCTTTCCGCAGCTTCTGTTCTTCAGCTATTTCTAACACAGTTACATTTAAGAAAGACTCTCTTTTGTGCTTTTAGTGTTTACCAAAGCCACAGAGCAGAACACATATCATTTTCTTCAAAACACAAACATCTCGGCCTGCGAAAGACCGTGTACCAAAGACAGCAGCTCCACGCTGAAGTTCAGGCAGGGACCTTCACACTCTGGAGTGCGTGTGGTTCACCCGCAGAGCTGAAGTGATTGGCTGGAGAGGGAACAGGCTCCAGTCTGTGCACCTCCCTCACTGCCATGGCGCCAGGAGGGCTCGTGACAGCCAGGATGTTGCCATTTCAGTCTTGCTCCCGTGGACAGCAAGCCCCGGTCTCCTGTGCATCCGAGCGTCTGATTCCCACTCTCTGGCAGTAGACTCTAATGCCAGGGGTGGAGAATAGGGCACGGGGAAGGGAAGGGAAGGGCCTAGGAAGGACAGTATTCAGCCAAACAGGCCCTGCAGGTCCCTGGTGGTGAGCTGGAACCACAGCTGTAAGATTAAGATGGTTGCTTGCCAGGTGATCCAGCCAACTTTCTTTTTAATCCCAGATAGGTTTTACCAAACCCGGCCTCTGGAAAGCAGAGATGCACGCTCTTGTGTTCTGATAACACTGTGGGCTTTGCAGCTAGCAATGCCTGGCTCAGGTTCCCACTCTCTATGGATTTGTGTGGCTTTGGGCACACTAAGCACCCTGGAGCCAATGACTTACGTTCTGAGCAGCGGTGTCCTCGGGACATGGCAGGCCATAGGACCACCTGAGAAAGACCTGCACGGTGTACGCCAAGCACCATCTAAAGAAATCATTAGAACTGTGTCGTTATTAGAATTAGGTTATTTCTTTTATATCCAAAGTGGCTGGCAATGATGTGGTCAGTGGGATCCTAGCAGGTTCTGCAGAGAAACGTCAGTGGTCGAGATGCTGTGTCCCTGCGGCACATAGGACGTAGCAGGCAGCCAGACCTTTGGGCAACCCTGGCGATTCCTCCCAGAGTTGCGGCAGGTTTCACGCTTTCAGAAAGGTGCTAGGAGGGTGGCTATGGAGGGCCCTGCCCGGGATGTTCAGAATTGCTGGACGACACTCCACCTGGAGCTGGCTTTCCTGGGACTCTCCCAGGAGGAGTGTGTAGCACTTCAGTTCTTTGGGTGCAGGCCAGGGGTGTGGCGTCATCTCAGGCTCTGTTAGGGCTGCCCCCACGCTCTTCCCCGGGTGTTCAGGGAGGCTCCTGGCGGAGGCTGTGTGACCCCCTGTGTCCTGGCCTCCTGGTGCAGGCATGGTCACAGTGCCCATCTCTCTCAGGCTGTTTTTGTTTAGGGTGCAGAAACATCTACCTGAGGCCATCCTGCGGCCTCTGCCCACCTCGAAGTTGGGCCGAGGCCGCCCGTTGGACGGTTCTCGGCAAGCGCGGGAGGGTCAGGAGGACGCCTCCTTTCTGGGGGGACTGGGCTCGCTGGGCGCACTGGCACTGCTTGCCGCTGAGGATGCAGCTGAGCGAGGGACCTGCTCCGGCCTCCCGGCAGCTTTGGTGGGAAGACTGATGTGAGGAGAGTGCTTTTGGTTCTGCCTGTTGTCACGTGGAAGGCACAGTGGGGACGTGGCCGCTGGTGTGTGGAGTGCGGCCTTGCCCAGCAGCAGGGGTCCCACGAGAGGGTGGCTTGGTCAGCACAGCTCTGGTCTGTCTCAGGGAGAGCACCAGGGACAGAGGGTGCGGGCATAGGAAAGCGTGTCAGGCTCCTGGTTTGGGTGGATTTAGGCGCAGTGACAGCAAGGTGGACATGGATGTACACGGAAAGGAGCATGTGGGTGGAGCTGAAATATGGAGGAAGACCAGGGGTGCGAGGGAAAGAGGAGACCGTGAGCCTGGCCGGGCCGAACTCCCCAGCTCACGCAGGGCAGCGTTCAC
>CM053410.1:89911006-90010337 GCA_028644305.1 Xerus rutilus
TCCCTGCCTCCCCTCAGCACGCGGCCCTGCCCGCCACCGCGGCACAGATGAGGCTCAGGCCTTGCTGGGATCCCAGCACGTTGGTGAGCTGTGCATTTCAGGGCAGACTCACTCTTCTGCAGCTTCAGGAATGAACTTGGAAGGGTTTAGATTAAACTTAATGGGGACTCTCACATTAAGAAATTACCACATGTATAAAAATGTCTGATCTGTGTGTGTGTGTGTGGCGCGTGCCCGTGCATGCATATGCCATGGTGAAATAAAGGCGGACTGGAGCATGGAAGGTAATCTAAGTGCCTACAGATGCACCGTTTCATTAATATTCACTTGTGTCTGATTAAGCATTCACGAGGCCTCGCCTTCCCCCGTCTGGGGTGCTGCGCTCCTGGCGTCTGCACAGCTCAGCACAAGGTCTCCGTTAGCCATGCAGGCCAACAGCACTCTGCCCAGGCCCTTACCGCAGCGGCTGAGAGCAGGTGACAGGTGTCCATGGGCAGAAGCCACAGGGAAATGGCCTCTCCACTTCAGAGGCTACAGTGTCATGGTCCCCTCAAGAAGGGACAGGACAGTTTCAGGAATGCATGAGTGAATCACGGGCACCTGATGTCCCATGGGGAGTAGCTTCGAGGTGCGGGTGGACGAGGACCAGGCTTTCATACCTGGCACGGTGCTTCTGTCTGCCACACGGGATGGGACAGTAGGTGGCCTGCTCCATGGTCCCCGTTCAGCAGTCTGTGCACAGGACTGGCAGCCGCTTCCCTGCACTGCCTGTTGCTGAGTCCTGGGCAGGCCACGCCCTGCACGGCCCTCCCTGCATCAGCAGCGCCCTTTCCGGTTGATCTTCACTCTCACCTGGGCGTGTCTGGAGCACCTGGACTGAGTGCTGTGCATGGTGGGGACCCGCGTCTGATCAAAACAGAGGTCTGCTAGTAAGCGTCATGACCTCCTCTTCAACCACTTGCCTTTGCGGAGACCGGGGCTTGACCCTGGGATGGCATCCCAGGTGGCTGGACGGTCCCGCCCTGTGAATGCACGTGCACCGCCTCGCCACGCGGGAGTGGCATTGCTTCCGTTATTTAAACTCCAACGCCAGCCTTCTCTCCGACTTACCCTGGACTCTCCTGCAGCAGCTGAGAGTCGTGGACACCACAGCTGCAGGGGCAGGGCACTGGGTCCCACCAGTATGTCACCTCCAAATCCCCGCGGCCTGCGAACATGCCCCTCACGTGGAAAGCGACTTCTTAGACTTAAGCTGAAGGACCTCAACGGGGATTAGGCTGCACTATCTGCTCAGCCAAGACAGTTAGTTTGGAGCTGGAACGTCCCCCAAAGCGCGTGTGCTGGCTGGTCCTGATGCTGTGCTGTTCAGAGGCGGGGAGTAGGGAAGGTGACGGCGTGGGCTCTGACCTCGTCTGGGAGGAGTCTCCTGGTGGAGTCAGAAGCTAAGAGGCTGTTGGGGGTAGTGGGAGTGTTGGAGGACTGGACCTGGTTGGAGGATGTGGGTCACTGAGGGTGTGCCTTTGAAGGTTAGATTTTGTCACCAGCCCCTGCTGCGCTCTCTGTCTCTGCAGCCAGGCTGTGAGGAGGCGAGCAGCTTCGCTCCCCCTGCCCTTCCACCATGATGCTCTTCTTCACCACAGGCCCCGAAACAAGGGAGCAAGCCGACCATGCTCAGAAGCCTCTGGAACCATGAGCCAAAATAAGTCTCTCCTCCCATAAGTTGATTCCCTCACAGTGATGGAAGGCCAAGCAACACAGGTTAACCATGTAAGTCCTTAAAAATGGAAGAGAGAGGGAAAAAGAAGCAGGTCAGAGTGATGCCATGCGCTGGCTTTGAAGATACAGAGAGAAGCTCCCGGCCACCGAGGGTGCACCCAGTGTCTGGGCCTCTAAAATGTCAAGGGATCGAATTCTCCAATGATCCCAAATAGCAGGCAACAGATTCTTCCCTTAAGCCTCTGAAAAGAAGCAAAAGCTGTCGATACCTTAATTTTTGTCCAAGAAAGATGCAAACTAGACTTTTGACCCAGAGACCAGGAAGATGAATTTGCCTTGTTTAAACATCCCTGAGTTTATGGGGACCTTTTAGGGCAGCAATAAAGATCTAATAACAGCATCTCTGGCTAGCAAACCAGGCTTCCCACTCAGCTTTCAGGTCCTCTTGCTCTAAAGAATCCAACAGCACAGGCTGTATATAGACATTTGCCAGTAGGCAGGGTGGATTTAGAGAGCAAGGAGATGTCCTGTCCGTCCTCAGAGGGCGGCGCATTTTCTATGGTGCCTGCTTGGGAGTTCTCCAGAGACTCCCATTTGGCTTACATGAAGGGGCCAGACGCAAAGCCCAGGTTTTAATTTGTACTATTTAATGTGTCTCAGCCAATGTCTCCAGAGCTACGTCCTGTGCAAAGTGGAATTGCCTGTATGCTGTGTCTTTAAGAGCCGGGGAAGTGTGCAGGGCAGCGGCCGCAGTCGATACCAATTTCCACATCTGGATCAATACCATGGGATGGCTCTGTAGCTGCAAAGACGGCTTCACACACACTCGGGCCAAGGGAGGGCGGGGGAGAGAGAGGGAATTGGTTTTAATGATTCCATGGCTCTGAGTATTCCCTCTCTCCCTCTTTTCCTTAACGGAAATAAATACATAAAATTAGAAGCCAAATTTACGGACCTGTCAGTCTGCATCAAAGCCAGATGCCTCCCCCCACCTGTCACCCAAAGTGGCATCCAATCTATCCTGTCCTGTGGGGGCAGAGCCCTCTGCAGAGAGGAGGTAGGGCATGCGCGTCTGCGGAGGCAGCACGGAAAGGCCCATGTCTGCAGCAGGTTTCTCCCCGAGGGCCGCCAGGCAGCTTCCTGGGCCACAGAGAGCACCAAGCGGCAAAGCCTTCGCCACCCCCGAGAGCTGACGCAGGGCTTCCCAGCCCTGTCTCCACACATGCATTTAGACAGCGTGGGCTAAAATCTTAGGTTCTCTTGGCTTTGTAGTTGAGTGAGGGAGTTTCCCTCTAAGTGGGACAGAGAACGGTTCTTCACAGGACAGAGCTGTAGGAACCAGCAAGTGGGTGTAACTGCGATCATGGTGCAGGCCCGAGTGAGGCCTGATGCCCTCCATTAACTTTGCTGGAAGAGTCCCCAGTAGGTCAGGGTCTCCATGTGTCTCCCTGTGAGTGTGCACAGCATTGGTCTCCAGCACCCAGTGAAGCCAGGCACACGTTCTGCTCACCTGCAGAGCCGACCTCACACCTGCAGGAAACCAGCATCAGGACCAGCCAGAGAGGAATAAGCAGGTTCCCTCTGGCCCTGGCATAGTAAGGAAGCTTCATCCTCGGCCTGGTAAAAGCCACAGCCACAGGTGCACCAGCTCAGTCTTAAGGCACATCAAGTGGCTTTCAGGATGGTCACACTCAACCCAGCGGGAGGGCTGAGACGGCCCCTGGGAGACTGACTCCTGTACAGAACCGAGAACCTCTTCCCTGGTGGCATCTTGGCATCCTGTGCCCTGTGGTTCCCGAGCATGGCCACGTGTGTGCGCGTGGGACTCCTGGGCTGCCCCGTGTGTCTAATGACTTCTCAGAGCTGGCCTGGGGTGCATGTCTCCTGGTCCAGGAAGGGAGTCTCTATGGACACTGAAGGGACTCAGGGAGCAGTGCAGGGGGCTCAGAGAGGCCAGCTGGCCCTGCAGGACCAGGGGTGGGACAGGACCACAGCAGCCAAGTCAGGCCCTCACTCTGACACAGTCCATTTCCAGAAATAGAACTGGAATCACAGACCTCAGACCCTCGCTGCCAGATTAAAAATAGGCCCTGTCTACGTGGACGTGGGCCAGGAGGGCCTGGGCTCACTGGCCTTCCTTGGGGCTCCATATCTCTGTCGCTGCCCATGCTCCTGCAGGACAGGCCTGAAGCTAACTCAGCAGGAAAGTCGGGAAGGCAGCAGGCTTCTGAAATCACGATGGCTTTCCCTAAAGCCAGTGAGTCCCCACTGAATGGAGCTTCACTAAACAAGGTTTGAGTGCTGGACGACTGGACCCCCCGCCTCTGGCTCCACTCAGGGTCTCCGTGGCCACTCTCTATCTGTCCTTCCTGAGGCTTGACAACATGAGCAGGTTCAACAGCAGTTAGTTTGATGATGAAACTATAAAACCAGATATAAAAACCTCACATCAATTTTCTAATAAAGCATTCAACAAAACAAAATTTCCTGACTAGCAGCTAAATTAAGTGGGTTTTCTTATTATCACATGACTCCCATTTACAGCTGAGGAGAAATGGTCACCATCAAATGTCCCTCAGAACAGGGGGTTGATCCTGGGGTCTCTGGCCAGGAGGAGCTCAGTGTGCTCTCCCCACGGCCCTGACCACACTGGGCTTCAGTCTCTGCAGCGCCAGGCCACTCATTCCTTGGGGTCGCACACCCTCGGCCTGGTTCTGGGGACCAGGGCCCCACAGGATCATGCAGGAGTTGTAAAGCACCATTTGTTTTTGTTTTTTTTTTTGTTTGTTTGTTCATTTGTTTTGTTTTGTTTTTATTTTTTCCTTTTTTTTTTTTCCTGTGAAAAGAGAGCAAAAAGGTGCAGGTCCCCACAGACTCCCAGGTAACAGTAGAAGCAGCATCCAGAATGTTTGTTTAAAGGATGCCATTGAAGGACGGTCAAGCACAGTGGTGTGGCCACGGGGTATCGTGACATCTGGCAAGCGTAGCACCAAAGACCCGCAGGAGAGAGGGGTGCGACTGTGTTCGTGCCCGCAGCTCCAAGGGCTTACGGAGTTTTCTATGTGACTAATGCTGGTGGCCATACAGTTGAGGACAGCCATCAGAACAGAGCCAGAGGCCAAACCAGCCCTTAACAAGGAAAAGACGGGCCTGTTTGGAGGGCTGTGTTTCAAGCATCCCCTTTCCTGGTGTGTGGGGACCTCCCTGGAGGAAGGAGCCGCCATAGCAGTCACAGGGTGCAGCACAGCTGGTCAGAGAGGGATCTGCCTGGACTGACGGGCCTCTGATCCACGTTAGACGTGGACATGTCCCTCTACGTGCACCTGTGCTCAGGCTGACCTGCTCCTGCGGGGCCTCAGCCGCTGGGGCAGACTAGAACGTGTTTGTTGTGTGCTTCATTTCTACTCCTCCCATGACATTTATTGAGCACCTACTGAATGCACCGTGCTGTGTTGGCATTAATTTCATCATGTTTGCATCACTTGGGAGCTTGATTCCTGTTTAGTTAGCTCTTCATCGCTGTGACCAAAAGACTTGATGAGGGCAGCTTAAAGGAGGAAAAGTCCATCTTGGCTCAGAGTTTCGGAGTTTCAGACTGTGCTCCATCACTCTGGGCCCAAGGCGGGGTGGAGCATCCTGGCAGAAGGACGTGGCAGCGGAGAGTCGCTCAGGACAGGACACTAGGGAGCCAAGCTCTGCCTACCATGACCACCTCCTCCAGCCACACCCCACCTGCCTGCAGTCACCACCAGTTAATCCACATCGGGGGATCAACGCACCCACTGGGTCACAGCTCCATAGCCTAATCAGCCTACCTCCTTGCGTTCTGACGCGGGAGCTCTCGGGCACACCTCGGTCTAAACGTCACACGCACGGCCACAGATGGGTTGGCTGTGATTGGCTGTGGTTCGGATTTTGCCCTGTGTGCCATGTGGCTGTGACTAAGGCACCCCACCTTGTAAGATGCCTCAGTTTCTCCCCTGCATCCTGCGAGTGACGGTGATGACAGCGGCTTAGAGGTGTCCTGGGTGACTCAAGTCCAAGTCAGGTGAGGCTTGTGAAGTGCAAAGATGCCATCCTCCGTGGGCCACTGAGATTGGTGCAAGGAAGATTTGTTTTTAATTTGTGTTGCGACTGTTACAGGCTCCTGAGGATACTCTCTTCATTTCTTTGCTACCGCTTTCTAATGTGACGACTGCCAGCTACCTTCCCGGGCTTCCATATCAGAGTCATTAACCGGGATTGATGGCTGAACTTGTTTCTGGCTTGGAGATTCCCAGTGGCGATGCACAGGTAGAAATCCACATGTGCCCCACAGGTGGACAAGCACAAATTTGAGCTCGTCTTTTAAGGGATCTGAATTCAGGCCTGAGCTTGGATTTGGCCTCGAGTCTGTGCTGCTCATATGGCGCAGGGACAGTTTTACTTCCAGGCATCAGTTTGTTTCTAGTGGCCAAGGGCCGCCTCCACCCCAGGCAACACTGTCATCCGTGTCCTCTGAGCTGCAACAGTGCGGGAGAGCCTGACCAGCAGGGGGTGGAGATCACCCCCAAGTCTGAATAGCTTCTCCATTCAAGGCGGTTTGCTGTTTAAGAAGTGTGATGGGTGAGGGGCGGCCTGGTCCACACCCCTCCAGGGCTAAGCCTGGGTGGAGCAGGGCTGAGCTGTGCTGCAGACCTTAGGTTGCCTGCGTGAAAGACACGTCAGAGGAGGGGAAGCTCCAGGTTAATGGAGAAGTGCCTCACCTGGAGGTCACCAAGGCCCAAGAGCAGGTGGGAAGAGCCAGGCTGTGAGCTACACAGGGGCACCTGCGGCAGGCAGAACCCCTAAGCCAGCTTCCTTCTCAAACCAGGCCAACTCTGAGAAGTCATCAGACACACGGGGCAGCCCAGGAGTCCCACGCGCACACACGTGGCCATGCTCGGGAACCACAGGGCACAGGATGCCAAGATGCCACCAGGGAAGAGGTTCTCGTTCTGTACAGGAGTCAGTCTCCCAGGGGGCGTCTCAGCCCTCCCACTGGGTTGAATGTGACCATCCTGAAAGCCACTTGATGTGCCTTAAGACTGAGCTGGTGCACCTGTGGCTGTGGCTTTTACCAGGCCGAGGATGAAGCTTCCTTACTATGCCAGGGCCAGAGGGAACCTGCTTATTCCTCTCTGGCTGGTCCTGATGCTGGTTTCCTGCAGGTGTGAGGTCGGCTCTGCAGGTGAGCTGAGGGCCTGCGTGGTTGCAGAACACACTCCCTGGGCCTCATGGAGGATCCTGGAGGGTGAGCAGGAGTGTAGTCGAGGTAAATGTGGAGCTTGAGTCAAGGGGACTTTGTGGCCACAGGGTTTTGCTTCCGTGACCGGGAACCCGCTGGCGGATCTTGAGCAGGTGGGTGCTGTGAGGCCCAGGGACACCGGCTTGGCAGCTGCTGCAGAGGCCATGAGTGGGAGTGGGCACTTCAGCCAGGCCTGCTCATGGAGTGTGTGTGGAGGGGTAGAATAGGGCCTGAAGAATGACTCCGAGGGTCTTCGCTTGGGCCCTTGATACCACCCACTAACCAGGGGTCATTGAAGGAGCACGTCTGAGGTGGAGATCTGTCCATAGCTCAGTCTGGGGTCTTCTGAGCTGCGGAAGCCATTTACACATGCAAGTGGACATCTCAAGGGGCCCAGCAGATGTGGAAGTCTACCGATCACAGAACTTGGAGCTGGACATACAGTTGAGAGGGATTGGCACACAGGTGATCTAGAGGGCCAGGCGAGGCTACCTGGGGGTGGTCATACCTCGCAAAGCAAGAAGGGCTGAGCAGAGGGTCCAGGAGCATTCCAGCAGCCAGAACTCAGGGAGAGGAAGAGTGGGGAGAGAAGAAGAGGGGACAGAGCAGGGCGAGGAAGGAGGCGAGGAGGAAACACAGGAGGAGCTCTCTAAACATGGCGTGCTCTGGACAGGGGAGAGGACGTGAGGCTGGCATCAGCCAAGGGGCTGGACCGGACCAAGGGACTCTCCGCCATAAGGTGTGTTGGGGTATGTCTGAGCGGGTGTTTCTGGAAGAAGACCCCCTCATTCATGGCAGGTGGGCCCAGTCTGGTCGCTTCCGGGCCTGGACAGAAGGGCAAGGCAGAGGAAGAAGAGCCCAGTCTTCGAGTGGGGACGTGTTCCTCCCCGGCCTTTGGGCGCAGAGCTCCAGGTCCTCCAGCCCTGCACTCTGGCACGTGCTGCATGGCCCCCTGGGTCACTGTCCGCTCCTGGGTCTCCTGTGCATGTGGTCTGAGTCCCATCACCGTTTCCCTGACTTTCCAGCTTGCAGCCCTCCGGGGACCCCTCAGCCTCCACAGCCATGTGAGTCCATTTCCCTAGCGAGTGGCCCCTGCCAGCTCTGTCTGTCTGCTCCTTCTCTGTAGACTCTGCAGGTTCTGCTTCTCTGGAGAACTCTGACTGGTGCAGACTTTGATACCAGGAGTACCAAACGCGATTTTGAGGATATTTCTTTAATTGGTTTTGAGGTTTCTGGAATTGGCTATTTAATCTGATAAGACCTAAAAATGTTAAGAGTGTTACTTCTGGTGGTCCAGAGGGCACTGATAGTCTCTGCATTGGAGGCCTCTAACCAACTGCATTTCAGAGTCAAAGGCCTCAGTGGCTCTACATGGACATGCTCAAACCTTGGTGTACCCCTAGGGAATGGAACTGTATTGGCTGGTAGCTCCTAAAGGCACTGGACAAAGTAAGGACATGAAGGACAAGCTCAGGTTGCAAACTCTTGGCTCCAGTGCTGCATTAACAGCCGGGGACTTCTGAGGATGCCCAGAGGGAGCATCTGTCCTTCTGCAGCCCGGGAACACGAGGATTGGAGGTCAGCAGGAGTCCTCAGCAGGCAGCTGGCCAAACAGTCACAAGAGCTGAGTTCCCAGTCCACTGAAGACTAAAGGACGAGTCCTGTAAGTTGGAATGGGGATGTTTGAGAAGGTTCAGATGAAGGGGAGGACCTGGAACTCTTAAATGTGGAAAAGTATTTTTTATCACTAGAAGTGGCTTTCCCACCATGTGAGGCCTCAACCCACAGGATATGACCTCCACACACAGGGCACATCCTCCATCCACAGGGCATCGACCTCCATACACAGAGCAAGCGTATACCCAGAGACCTCCACCCACAGAGAAAGACCTCCATCTAAAAAACATGACCTCTACCCACAGGGCACGACCTCCACCCAGAGGACATCCTACCTCTGCCTGAGGGACTGTGCTGTCTGAGGGTGCTATAGTGGCTTCCCCTGAGCAGCAGCCCAGTGACACAGGCCAATTCCCCCACAGGCGCGCCTGCATCCTCCCTCTGTGCACCCACCCCTAGACCCAAGTCTCCACAGGCCCCCAGGTGGCACGCAGGTGTGACCATGAGGAGCTCCAGCCTCATGGAGAGCTGCTCAGTTTTCTAAGGTGTGCAAGCAGATCTGAGAATGAGTGGGAGGAAATGAGGGTGCGGTAACGGTGGAGGGTGTTTCCTCTCCTCCTCCCTCCTTCCCTCCCTCCTTCCTTCCTTCCTTCCCTCCTTCCTACCTCCCTCCCTCCCTCCCTCGCTCCCTCCCTCCTTCCTCCCTCCCTCCCTCCTTCTTTCCTTCCTTCCTTCCTCCCTCCCTTCCTATTAGTGCATCATAATGGCACTCCACTGTAGGATAAGTGGTAACATATTCACACAGGCACAAACCATAGTTTGAACCGTCTTAGTCCCTAGCACCTGCCCTTTCCCTCTGGTCCTGGACAGTTCTTTGAAGAGCTTTGTCATAAAGGGAGGACAGAGCGTTAGGAGAAGGGGTGGTGTGTGATCCAAGGAGATTTTCTTTTTCTTTTTAGAAGTGTTTACATGTGGCTGGTGATTCAGCCAAGAAGGAGACACTGAAGCCAAGAGGGAGGATGTGATGTGAGGAGCAGGGGCACCCCTGTTAGGAGGGGCATCTGCCCGTGCAGGGGTAGGGCCGCCCAGCCACGTTCTGTAACTATGGTGGGTCAAGAGCGCAGCCTGGAGAACAGTTACAATCACTGAACACGAGGCTTAGATTCAGCTTTGAACTACTCTTGGCCATGGACACCATTTTGAAATGCAGCCTTATAATTCATATATAGCAGCTAAGTCTTGGGGTGAGAGGTTAGGGGATGATCAGGACTCACCACGGCATGGCTCTGCTCCTCACGGGCCGGTCCATCCGAGCTGCCGTGACAAACACTACAGACTGAGTGGCTTATAGGCAACGAGCTTAGTTCCTTGTGGTTCTGGCGCTGGAAGTCTGAGACCAGAGCCGGAGTTATCAGCTTCTGACAAGAGCCCCCTTCTGGGCTGCAGCCTGCCGAGGTCTCACTATGTCCCCACCTGGCCAAGAGAGTGGGATCACTCCTGAGCTTCTTCCCAGGAGGCCACGAGTCCACCCTCCAGGGCTCTGGCTCCATGAGCTAAGTGCTCCTAAATGCCCCCCTGGAAAGATCAGCTTCAACCTAAGAATTTGGAAGGGACACACATTCACTTTCTAGCACCCTTTATGCCCCAAGAGCCCTTCAAGCAGGATCTCAGAACCCTGAGACCCCAGGGAAATGGTCTGAAAGCTGTGGTCCAGGTACTCTTTGCCCTGATGTGTGAGAGTCCATGGTGGGTGGCTGGGTGATCTGCACAAGGTCTCCCTGTTTAGGACAGTGGCCCTGTTCATGTCCTCCAGCTCTGCCAAGACAGCGGCACAGGGTGGAGGAAATGTGTGGACATGTCTGCCCCACATGGACCCAGCCTCCTCTCCCTCACCTTTCACAAACCAAACCCCCAAACAGGATAGAAAGCCATTTACAAAGCAAGCTGTCTCTGGGGAGATGGCAATCTTGTTGACAATCTAGGCTTGTCTGCAGGAACATCTGTTTCAACGGCACATCTGCAGGGACGCAGCACTTTGCAGGGTGACCGGGTTTGTCTTAGAGAATGTCATGGATCTCCTCCCTTTCTTGCTTTGAAGTCCTCGCCTTGCACAATTAGTCAGTTGAAAGGAAAATTGTTCGGCTCCGTCCTGCAACAGGAGATCAATAACTGTTGGGTGGTACTATGTGCGGGGTGCCGGGTAGCGACTGTGGCTAACGAAGCTGCGGTGTCTGGGCTGTGACACCAGGGAGCACACAGTGCTGCCCAGAGGGCCACTCTGCCAGCGAGCAGCGACGAGGGCAAGGGCGGCTCTGGGGAGATGGTGCTAGCCGAGCCCAGCCTGGCCGGCCGACAGCCTCTGGCATCCTGGGACCCAGTGGAGCTGGGCTCCCACCAGCCTGGCGTCTGGGAGCTGGAGAGGGGACAGAGACCCACCAAGTCTCCATCGAAAACCCCCCAGGGCCTACGGGCTCATTGCTCCTCCTCTGAGGGAAGGCTGGCCGAGTGCTTCCTGTGTGCGGGCCCAGGGGCGCACGTGCGGGCTTCGTCCTCCAGGCCGACGCCGGAGGGTCAGACGGACATGAGCCTGAACTCGGTGGTCACAGGACCCTGGGCACGCTCAGCAATGGGGTCCTGGGCTCTCTCTTTCTGTGCTGCGACATTTTAATCTCCACTTTTCCTACTCGAATTCCCTAGGAGTTCATGACGCTCCTCTGGGGTCCCAGGCAGGGAGCACTGCAGTTTTCACGCACTTTAGTTCACACGTCCTCAGGATCACCCTTCAGAGTGTGTGGACAGCGGCCATGTCCACATTCTGAATATTGTCCTTGTCCTCTACACAGGCAACACCACACCAGAAACGACCCCAGCAGGGAGTTCACACCAGGGGCCATAACCAACAGATGCACCTTGCCAGCCTACCTGGAAGCCTAGGCACTGTGGCGCAGTCAGTATCCTGATTCAGGGAGTGGGCCCAGATCTGACGTCAGGTCAAGCTCACAGTGGAGGGTGAGGGAGGGCAGCTGGGCTTCCCTCTAATCCTGCCAGCTCAGCTGCATGGGCAGTGCCGTGTGGGCTTGCACAAGAACTCGTCGGGGCCTCAGGGGGATATGTGAGCCCCTCTTCACCTCAGAGACGCTACCCGTGAGTTACCTGCGGCAACTGCGTTACACCATTACCGAGACTGCGTCAAGGGAACAACTGAGGACACTGCTGTCCCCCTGGACTAGGCCAAAGTTGAGGATGACCTCTGGGCTTAGATGGGGTGGAGAGTTGGGGCCTGACCACCTTCCCTGGCTCCAGACTGCAGTAGGAACAGCCGGTGTAGAAATCAGCTGGAAACAGGGAGGGGCAGCATGCCACCGGCGCCACGTCAGAGCCCTCGACTGGAGTGCACACCGTGGCCGCCTCGTGGTCGACAGCCAGGGAGAAGTGCTTTTCTGTTTGTGTGCTGTGAGCCCAGTGGCAGTGGCGTACCCACCTCCACAAAGGGTCATCGGAAGACTGCATACCTAATGCACAGTAGGCTCGGTCTGGGCTTTGTCCAGAGGGGCTGTTTGGGGCCGGCCACTCCTGCTCTCCTGGCCTCTCTGCACGGCTTCTGACCTTCCCTCCACCAGCATCCAGCACGGCCCTCCTCAGGCGCTGCTCAGTCATGTTTTAAAAAAAGTGACGGAGGTCACAGACAGAAATCCAGACACTGAGCCGACCTCCCTCTCTATGGCCAGCTTCCCATGGCAGAAAGTGCAGGAGGAACCCGCTGGGCTCCTCTGCAATGCCCCTTTCTTGCTGTCTAATGGGCAGAGCAGCTACGCAGAGTGGCCTCCATGAGCCAGCCTCCTGGAGACCTGACCTGCTCTGCTGCACCCCACCGCTGGCTCCATGGCCACATCACGCAGCTCAGCCTGCCTTGGCTTTGCCTCGTGGAACAGCCTGGTTCCTGGGACACGGTGCTCCCCAGTGCCTGTTGCCTTTCCTTAGTGGCCACTGGTGGCTCAGCCGCTCTCCAGAGGAAGGGAGGACGCTCACAGACCGCTGCCAAGGGCGAGGCAGTGACCAGGCCTCACGTGCCTGCCTCCTGGCCTGCTGCCAGCGCCTGATGGGCTATGCCGTCATCCCCGGCCTATGCAGGGGAGCTGAGGCTCATGTCACCCAGCGTCCCCTGCACTAATGCCTGTGACCTGGCAGACACTGAACTAGGCTCTGAAATGACATAGACCCACCTGCAAAGATCAAGCTCTCCGCTTTCACGGACAGATTCTTACTTCATGATATGATTAGAGCTAAACTGAAAACGCAGATGTCACAGGGAGCGGTAACGCTGATCCGCGTCCCGTGGGGATAAGACCTCTATCAGAACTTCCTATACAGGCTCTGATGAGGGCGAGGGGAGGCGAGAAGCTGCCTGGCATTGGCTGGCGCGGAGGCGGTGAGCGGGTGGGAGGGAGGGGCAGCACAGCGGTGGGTAGTGCCTGCTGTTGCTACGACAGACTCCCACAGGCCGGAGGTCTTACATAGCACCCACCCACCCTCCCGCAGCTCTGGCCTGGGGCCCTGGTATTGTGAACGCTGAGCCAAGGTGTTGAGCCAGGGGACCGGGAAAGCTGTGTTCCTTTCTGCAGGCTCCAGTGCAGAACCTACTTTCTCCATCATCCACGAGGCAGAGCTGAGCTCTGCGGTGCTGGGGGACCGAGGCACTCTTTTCCTCCCTGGCCATCTGCTGGCCATGCTCTTAGCTTTCAGAGGCCTCTCTCGGATCTTGGCACGTGGCGCCCATTCTTCAAAACCAGCAATGGGGTGTTGAATCTTCACACAGCCGTCTTCAGATTCATTCTTGTACCTTGGATGGTCACATCTCACTGACTCAGCCGGAAGATGACCAGAGCAGACCTACAAAGAACCATGGTGACCTCCCCTCTCAAGGCCTTGCCCTTAGTCACACCTGCAGAATCCCTCTTGGAATGTAAGGTGATGCACTGCTCTAGGACATGGGCATCTTGGTGGCGGGTGTTGTTCTGTCTGCACAGAGGGGATCCCTGTGGTCACCCCAAACCCTGCCCACCCACAGCTTTGTCCTGGCCTTCTGGTCTTGGCCAGAAACTTTGCTGATTCCTCCACATTTGCTCTTGAACACATCTGAGAGGTCAGGATGAGATTGGGAGAGGGAATCTCTGAGCTGCTGACAGATCCTGACCCACCTCCAAAGGGTCTGGCCTACCAGCCTTCTCAGTGTCCCTCTAAAGCAATTTGTCGTGTGTTACCCTGTATCATTAACCCAATTAGTGTAATTGCACCCAATTACGTAATCAGTGCAAATACATGAAGAATCCCATAATTAGACGATGTAATTAGGTAATTAATAGATGACGTGGTAAAAATCCATAGAAGACATTCTGAAATGGACACGGTGTCAGAACAGGACAGACAACTGGCTGGCTCTGCGTCCGAGCCGCCTCCCTCTGTGCTGCAAGAGAGGCCCACAAATTAATTAGAATCCAACCATCAAATTCTTGTTCCAACAACTCCTCTTGTCTTCTATTCTGTCCTTGCTCTCGGGTTTTCATATATGGCCAGGCTCTCTGTTGCCCCTCCTGGGGGGGGAGCTCCACAGAACGGAGAGGAAGAGAAGATGTGGCCCACATAACGGAGATGTGACGCCAAACCATAGAGAGAAGGAGGTGCTTGGAGGCCAGGTGCGAGTGACCGGCAAGCCAGGCTGCGCGAGGCCAGCTGCTGCTGGGCTGACCTCCCCATGGCCGGCATGGACTCCGCCAGGCTGGACCCTGCAGTGTGCTCCCTGCGTCCTCCACACCTTCCTCCCTCCACGCCTTCAATGCTCGAGCCCCCCAGCCTCTGCCCACTCTGCGCCCGCCTCGAGCTCCTGGCCCCTCGGGAAGCCTGCTGCTGCTCCTCAGTTTGAAGCAGCTCCCGGCTGCTCCCCCACGGCACCAAGACCTTCCTCCTGGTGCTTGCCACGGCCTGCAGCCCGGCTGTCACTGCAGGACATCGTCTTACCATCTCTGCCAACACTACTGTGAGCTTCAGGGCGGCAGCAGTGTGTGTTTTCACCGGGTCCCCAGCACCCAGCTCACAGTAGACTCTCAGTATGGAATGGACAACATTGCAAAGTAGGAGCTCTAAGAATCAGCAAGCCATGACCGTGGCGCCAACCCGGGCCATGGGGGTGAGAAGCTGGTGAGGGCACAGGCTCCTCGGACACACACCCAACAGTGACGGCACGGGGCCCCTCTCTGCTCCCCGGGAACGCAGTGACAGAGACCTGCTGTTTGCACTCATTCTCGGAAGGAGGACGGCGCCTAGGGAGAGATGGCAAGCCCGTTCTCCCCCTTCCAGTTTGGTGACGGAGCAGAAGACTTGACTGAGACTAAGATTTACATGTTGGCCCTGATCAGAGATTAATGTGAGGTGCCTTAACTTACTAAATTCGCTGCACTAAGCCGTCCCTGAAGGAGCCAGTTTACACCTGGATGCCAGCTGGCCAACAGCACCTGTGTCCAGGCTAGGGCTTTTTGGAGAGCCTGCAGAGCTAATCAGAGAACAGGCAGACCAAGTCCTAAGACGGGGCCACACCCAGAGGTGGACCTTTCCTGTGAGCAGCGCAGGCTGAGCCAATCGCTAGCAGGCATGTAACCAGTCCTGTGAGGGGCGAGAGGCCAGAAAGTAGGGGCACAGTAGCAACTTCCAGGGCAGTCTCGCCCAGGCGGGGCTTCAGGATACAGAAGCTGATATTTAAGCGAGCTTCCTGCGCAGGGTGGATTGGGCAAGGATCTGGTCTGATGGTGGTCTTACACAGTGTTTTGAGGGAGAGGGATGTACGGGCACTGGGGCCATCGGTATTGGGGGACATTCAGAGATGTTGAGTCAGAGGGATTCTTCAAAATTCATTGAACTGATGGGAAGAAGAGAGATAAGACTAGATTGTAAATTTCTAAGCAAAGAATAGCTTTCTCTTGCCCCAAACAGGAGGGGGCTTCTTGAGGAAGGGTCTATTTTACATTTTATAGAAATGATGTATTTCATATTTTATCATCTAAATTTGTATTTCCAGACCACATGGCATAATCGCTTGGTATAAACCGCTGGTGGACCCACACCACTCTAGACTAGTGGTTTACCTCATTGGCATTCCATTTGTATCAGTGTTAGAGGAAATGTGGACAATGAGCTGAGACGCATTCTGCTGTCATGTAAAGCTCATCGGAACAAACAAAAAGTAAAGAGAAGAAGAGACGTGTGGGGGAAGTTGTATAGTGCATGTAACCCAGAGCTGTTCTGCAAAGGTGCTCTGTAAAGGTGAATCACAGAAGGATGCTGTCGTAGGAAGTTTCAAATGAGAATTAGAGGAAGGTTGTTACAGCGTTACTCCGGCCAACCCGCCTTTCCCGGTGAATCCGCATCTCTGGCTCAGCCCCCAAGGGCTGGAGTAACTGGCACTGTTTTCGGGGAGATGGATGGCTACATCTGGGTTTATTGCCTGTGCCAACAGGGTGCAGACAGCGCGTGTGTCGGGTCCGGCTGACCAACATCCACTGTGTGAGGCATCACCGACAGCTCCCGGGGATGCCAGCAGGCACATATATTGATCGTAAATAATGTCTCAATGTCCTATAGTAGGTCATAAATCAAGGAGAGTTCAAGATATGCCTCTCTCCCCTTTGCTCTGATGGGCTGCGATCTGGCTTTGAACTTCTCTTTTCAGGGTTAGTGCACAGCCTGGGTCCCTTGCCAGGTCAAGGTCCCTTGGCAGGTCAAGTCCTGTTCTTGACCTCTGGTCTCACGGGCTTTGGAGCGCTTGTTGTGACCTCCCGCCTCGGCATACATCCTGGAGGAGCCCCTCCAGAGCCCACGCACCACCCTGCTGAGCTCAGGGAGCACTCTGACGGCCACGCATGGCCGCCCTATTGTTTGCAGGTAAATGCTTTCTCCTGGTTGTAACTTAAACATGACACAGATTCACAGGTTCAGAAAGCTCTGCGTCCACTCCCTTTTGGAATGACTGAGGCAGGAGGAAGACAAGGGTCTTTGAGCTCATCTCAGCCTCGGGAAGGAGCGACCCACCTGGCTGGAGTGGGCAAGAAACCAGGGCACTGGGCTTGGACCCCGTGGTGGAGTGTCCCGAGGGCTCACTCACCCTGGGCGATCCTGGGCCTGCCTCTGCGGGAGCAGGGCTGACGCTTTCCATCTACCTGTGATTCCGGGGCTCGGTTTAATTTTTTTGATAAAAGATCACACGGCCTGTTGTTCTCGCAGGCCAGCCCACACCTCCCGTCCAGCGTTTTCCCAGTTGGTCTTCCCATCTCTCTACTCCTGGCTCACTCGCTGATCCAAACTCAGAGGGAAAAGGACACAATGCCTGACTGAAAGCTCCCCAACGGGACTGTCCGACCTCGCTGACCTGTGCGCACACCATGTGCTGCCCCCACCCTGCTAGACACGGTGGTGCTGGAGGCAGCTGCCCTCAGGGGGCCTTCTCGGCCACCCCAAGCCCTGCTGCAGTCCCAGGCTCTGCAGGCCCGATGTCGCGCTCCCGGGGGTTTCATCCCTGTCCGCCCTCCCTGGTGTCCAGCTCTCTGTCCTGAGGCACATGTCCTATCTGACGTCTGCACGTGGAGCATTTGCTGGTGTGGACCAGTGGCCCCTGAAGTCCTGGGTGCTGAAGGCTCTGCGGCCAGCTTGTGGCACCATGGATGCTTTGAGAGGTGGGGCTGAGAGGGAGCACGTAGGTCGCCAGGGGCCAGCCGGTGAAGGTGCTGTTGGGACCCTGGTCCCCTCTTCCTCTCTGCTTCCTGGCCACCATGAGGTGAACAGGCCTCTTCTGCCACCTGCTCCTGTCATCACGTACCAGGTTGCCACACGCCCACGACAGCAGAGCCAAGAGCCCGTGGACTGACATCTGGAAACCACAAGCCCAAACAACCTTTCCTTGATTCCAGTTGATTCTCCCAGGTATCCATTGCCGGGACGGAAACTCACCACAGGGCTATAGAGGAAGATCACCGGTGGGATTCCAACAGGAATGACTTCAAATGTGCATCTAGGTTCCTCACCTGACGGCACAGCAGCACCAGCCAGGCTGTGCGCAGAAGCCGCTCCGGCTCTCCAAGGCTTAACACAGCCAAGGTTCATTTCTAGTTCACACGACGTCTGCAGTTACTGGAGACCTTCGGTGCTGCATCACACCTGGGAGCCACATCTTGAAGTGGCCCCTGGTGGCCATGCAGATGAAGTGGAGCCACAGAACCCAGCCCTGGCTTCTAACCCGGGAGCGAGGCTCGCCCCTGCTGCTCACGTTTCTTTGTGCACAGCTACAGACGTGGCTCTGCTAGCTTCCAGGGATGAGGGGCTTAAGGCCTGGTGTACCAGGAGTTAAGAGAATGAAGAGCAGCACAGAGGAGGAGGTGCATCCCCTGAGGCCGCGAGCACCAAGCAGCGTGATTTGTGTTCGATTGATGACACCTGGTGGGCACCCCATAAATGCACCCTGAAGTTTGGGTAGGACGAAAGCCACATTGAAATCTCTGGAGATCCAGAAAGGGTGGCACACGTGTCCCCAAGAGGATGGAGGAGACAGTGGGCAATCTGTCCCAGCCACGTCACAGGCCACACAGCCCTCATGCCAGCCAGGCCTGCACTTTCACCAGAGCTCACTAACCCACTGGACGGCACAGGCGGAGGCAGGCAGGCCAGACTGTGGCATCTTCTCTGCAGCCATGCTCTTGGTGCCATGCGAGCTCACCCAGCCCTCCTTGCTGCGTGGTAAGGCTCACCAGCTTCACCTTGCAGCTGGCTCCTAGGGAAGGCAAGGGCCTCCTGTCCCCACATGGAGGGCCGGCAAGGGCTGCAGCTGGGTCTCCCCCAGGTGTGTCTGGCTCCAAGCCTTTCCTCTTCCTACCACCCGAGATGCCTCTGCCCTCTGTGCCTGCCAAAGAAGGTAGCCAGTCAAACCCCCATCTGAGTTCTGGCCGGAGCAGATCTCTCCACTCCTCCAGGGGTGTCTGACAGGCCAAGGTAGGTTCCGGTGGATGGGGAAACCCGAGCGGACCGTGGGCCGACGACGGAGCCAGAGGTGTTTCTGTATCCAGCAGTCACCTTCCCGGGTGAGTGAACTGCTCCAGGAAGACGCGCAGATCCTGGGCGAACACCGAGAAGGCTGTGGTGGGTGCTGGCACTCCTGTTGCCCCTGCCCGCCCAGCAGCTCCCCCGGGGAGCACTGCGGGGACACGCGGGCTACTGGCTGCGCCCTCTGCAGACACTGTCGTGGGCTTGCACACTCTGCAGTGGCCTCCCCCACCTTCCAGCCCGGTTGCAATGCTGCCTCTGCGGAAGGCGTGTGCAAAGCTCCCTCGCTCCATGGGTCTCTGCGCACTCAGGCCCGAAAACAGCCCAGCCCGAGCCCTGAGGCCCTGGACGCTACTGAACGTCTGGTCCCGGTGTTCCGTCTGTAACTGGGGCGCGGACAGCACACAGGACAGGGCGGAGGCCTGGTGAGCTCGGTGGTCGACAGACCTCTGTACGTGGCGCGGCCGCCGCCAGTGCAGTGCCCACGCGGGCTCCCCTCCACGAGAGCCCCTACCCAGCTGGCACATCTCCCTCACAGAAGGCGAGCGCTCGCAGGAGCTTCACCCAACTGCCATCCTCATGGGTGACGAGTGAACCGATAAGCACACAGCAAGCACAGGAGGCGGGAGGGCCACAGAGCTGCTTCCAGGCCGTCCCTGCCCTTTAGGAAATAGCAGTCTAGCAAGGAGGAAGGACTGGTAACAGAACAGAAATGAGCCCCGAGGCCCGGACTGTGGGAGGAGCTAACAGAGTGCATGGCAAGGCAGGTCCGCCTGGCCCTGACCCTTGAAACCAGGGTAAAGGACTAATTACACATTTTTATGGCATTTCCACTTGATGTGTCTAGACCAGATAGTTGAATTAAAAGCAAATTATCTGCTTTTAACATACAATTTGTTGCGAAGTTTCCCAGTCTTTTTTCCACATTGAAAAAAAAATAGGATGGATGTGTGGCCCTTGTAACGCACCTAGAGGGCTGCAGGGCTGTGCTCCCTCGGGCTGCGGACAGCCCCCCCACCCCAGAGTTAGCTGACCGCAATTTGAATGCAGCCAGTCCTCTGTAACGTGGCTCCTGCCTTTGCACATTTCACCAATTGTAGGCGGAAACTATTAGAAAACAGAATTGTGTGTGTACTGAATATGCACAGCTTTCTTGTTCTTACTCCTTAACCATACAGTGTAACGCATTCACACGACACTTACACTAGCAGGCACGGTGTGTAATCAAGCAATAACTGCATGGCGGGATTGCTCGGTCATTTCACACAGGGGTCTTGGGTGTCCGTTGACCTTCACCTCCACCAGGGCCCTGGACTCCCCAGGCTGCTTCCTGCAAGGGTGATGGTATTTTCTTCTCGGTCACAGTCTGGTGTCCTTGACGCTATGCTCTTAGGACATGGATCCATGCTGTGGGGCCCATTTCAATTAGAATGTTCATGATTAGAATGTTCCAGAATCGTGACTCGGGAAGCACAGGTTTGTTGTAGAGCAACCAAGCACACAAGACTTCATTTTCTGAAGTACCGTGGCTGGTTGCTTTTCAAAACACAGGGCTGACTTCACATGATGGGGGAATGGTTAAAAATAACAGCTATCTTTAAAGGTTGCTCTGCCTGAGAATCCTCAGGGGTCCGGATCCCCGAGGGTCTATGAGAGGCCCCGTGCAGAACCCCGCTGGTGGCTGGGCCTTACTCTGCTCCTGCAGCCTGTGCCCTGGGTATGGGTCTGAGTGTACCAGACAGGCGAGGCCACCGCCTCCACCTGCAGTCGGCAGGTCAAGGCGAGACTCTCAGTGAGGCCCCTGCTGCTTGTCTATGGGTTCTCTCAGTGCTCGGTTGCCTTGGCAACAGCAGTGGAGGTGAAACTTCCGGAACATGCGCAGTCTGGAACAGCTCGGGTGGCTGTTCACGGTTCTCCGGGCCGTGTCCCCTCTCTGAAAAGCATGGCTGTGTCCTTCTCCATGCTGGTGTGGGATGTCCTAGGTCCCTGCATGAAGCCTCCTCTGCGGAGGGTAGGATGGAGCTCCCGCCTGCTGGGGGCTCTCCAGAGGCAGCGGCACCCCCGGGAGTCTCGGCAATCACAAGCATTTACAGGAAAATTGAAGCTCTGTGGAATTTCAATCTGCCTTCCCTAAAAAGGCTCATAGTTTTAAATCATTGCTCCATTAAGCCTTTTGTATTCCCAGTTGGTCCTCTCTGTTTCCCTTTTCCTTTTATTTCCCCTTTAGCTTCTCTGCCTTTCTGCCACAACTCTCTGCTCGCGTCTCCAGTGACTTGAGGGAGGCGACACTTCCGTGCCTGGACTCCGTGGAGACCAGCTCCTGTCCCAGCAGGTGCGGCCTGGTTCTCTCCTGGAAAGGCACCAACGGGACTAAGGAAGTGAAGCCTCTGCTGCCCACAACTCTTGCCTGGAACATGCTTCCTTCCCAGAGCAGGCTCCTAACATCACGGGGAAGCCACTAGAGCACTCTGAGAACCTGGCTTCCATGTGGAAGTGGCTGGAAAGAATTCCTACCGAGGAAAATCCTGATGAAAGGAGCTCTGGAGTTCTGGAGGAGGGTGGAGGGGCTCTGCGGTCATGTCCTAGGATTCCAGCAGACACCACCGAGAAGAGGTGGCTGCCTGGCCTTTGCCAGCAGTGTAGCTGGCATACAGAGGGCACCCTGAGGGATATTCTGCACATCCAATATATTTTACATAGGAGGGAACTAAGTCACAGCAGAGAAAAGCTTATCCAAAGTTGCGTATTCACAGCATCACCAAGACTAGACCACAGGTCTCTTAGGTTCTATGTCCGATTCTGAATGTTAATGTGTTTCTCTGGAAAAGAGATGACTCTTTACGGAACAGTTCATAGGATGGTTTACAGCTGCTTTGTTAGAGTTTGTACCATAAAAAATTCTTGATTAAAGAGCAGGACATACAGGGTCTCTAGAAGAGGTCGGTGCACCCAGCTACCCTCCCTGTGAACGGCTCTCCAGGAAGCGATGTCCGGCCACTCAGCAACTTCACCAAAGCCGTAGCAAGGCCCTCAGAGTGTGCAGGACCCGGAGACAGGAAGAATGTGTACTGGTCACACGGTAGAAACTCGGGAGAGCTGTGCATGGAGATGGCCTTGGACCTGGACACGGAGGCAGGGTAAGTGGAGTCGGCCTCAGCAAATGCTTAGAAGCAGAGAAAGCCAAGCAGGCCCCAGTATTCCTGGAACACACGCGTCCCACGGGGGAGCAATGGCTGAAATCTGGATGGGGAGGATTTATTCTCCTGTGAACATGTCCCCAGGTGTGGTAGGTTTGCTGGCACAATGGATATAACCTACGCTCAACTTTTCCAAGGCTTTCCCACCTGCCCTTCATAAACTTCTCATCAGTAAATAAATTCTAATCCAAATAATTATTAGGTAGGCAAAGAGGAAACCATGAGATGAGGTTGATGGTTGTCCATATGAGTTTAATAAACATTAATTTCCCAGGAAAAGGAGGAGGAGCATCAGCAAGCTGCAGCCTGAGGCCAAATGCTTTCTGTCGCCTATTTGAAGATAGCCTTTTGCTGGAACACTGCCAGCACATCTGTTCATGTTGTCTCTGACGCTGTAATGCCATGTTGAATAATTGCGACAGAGATCTCAAGACCTGTGGAGCCTGAAGTGTTTACTAGAAGGCCCTTTCCAGAAAAGGTGGGCAGCTCCTGGAATCAAGCTCGGGGACCAAGCTCACGGTGCAGACCAGTGTATGGGAGAGGGTTTGCTGGCTTACTGTCCCAACGAAGAGGGCCCGTCAGTCAGATGAACATCCCCAGCAGATGAGTGAAATTCATTAAAGACAAGGAAATAATATTAAATCTAGGAGAAAAAAGTAACTGCATGAATGGAAATCAAAAGGAAAGGACGTAACTGTCACTAGGCAGGCCGAGTGACCGAGGTCAGCATGGTAAGGCAAAGCTATCCGCACATGAGCCAGGGCTAACACTGGAAAGGGATTCCAAGTGGAGCAGTGCCTTCTTGGGAGCCCACTTGTACCTGGCTGTCTGTTGAGTCCTTCCTATGTGTTACCTGTCAGTCTTGACGGCAAGTGCTTACGAGACCCACCTTAAACACGAGGATACAGAGACCAGGTTGAGCAGCTCCCCAGGCCACACAGCAAATGGTGGTGAGCATGAGACCTGGACTTGGCCAGTACAATTCCAACATGGTGCCTTCAGGGAGACTGCAGCGCTGCCTGATAACATTCCCTGCTGACCAGGCGGGCCCAGTGTCACAGGAAATGGAGCAGGAGCAAGGAGGGGGTGGGCTCACGTTGCATCGGACGGGACAGCTCGGGGGTCTTTAGGGGGCACCCGATTTGCTCAGCTCCCAAAATAAGAAACATGAGATTCTGAATTTTGGGACTAGTGGCTGAGAACATCTTATCAGGTAGGGAATTCCCAGCTCTTTCCACAGGGCGACAGGCTGGCAGTGGGCAGGTGTGACCAGTCTGTTCTGCACACGGGGACGTGCGTGGCTGTGGTGCTCTTCACCCGCCCTTTCCCCAGCAGGACACTGCCTGGGACTCGTCAGACCACTCATCAGGACAGGGCCTCCACTGGGTCCTGTTCCCTGGGAAGCCCCTGAGCTGACCCTTGGGTGCAGCAGGGTTACCGGAGGAGCTGTTGTGCACAGGAGGGTGAGGAGAGAGGAGGAACCAAAGGGGCAGCCGAGGCCCACAGCTTGGGCCTGTCTCTCAGATGCCCTGTGGAGGGCCTGAGCTTGCCACACCAGGTGAGGCTGCTGGGCCTGCTTGCTGACCCACAGTGGATGCTGCGCCCGGGGTGGGGTGTCACTCTGGACGAGGGCCTTGTGCCACCCAGGACGATTCCCAGGGGGCTCAGCGGTCAGGTGTGAGCAGTGGCTTCTCCCTGAGTCTGAGGGACTCTCCCGCAGTCCTCAGAAGAATCTGCAGGGCTGGCCAGGGTGCCCACCACAGCATCGTGGCCACTTGCTTTTCAACATCCCTGGGTTACAAACCTCAGCTCTTCCGACATCACTGAGGAGAGTTTCAATTCACCTCGACACTCTCTTCCAAAGGTCCAGAGAAAGAGTTCTGAGCCCTACGTGTCCTGCCCACAGATGCCATGGTTCCCTGACCTGGGGTTCATTCTGTCCTTTCCCTAGCGTGTGGCGTCCCGAGTCAACGCAGCAGTGAGGGGTGAGCTGGGGCAAGGTGCTGCATGTCCAGGAAGGGCTGTGTCGGGCACAGGGCTGAGTGAGTCTCCTGGTCCCCTGGCCCTCAGCAGAGCGGATTCAAGCTTTTCCCAGAAACACGCTCTACACTGAATGCGCTGCCATCTCTGCAGGGGAGGGTTCAGCATGGCCCTGTGAGGGCCTGGGGCACTGGGTTGGAAAGATGAGCAGTTTCCACGCTTTCTTGGTTTGTGTGTTTACCAGAATACAGCTGGAGATTGAACTTTGAACGTGGTTTTGAAAACTGGATTTTCTTGAACTTTCCCCTCCATAATCTCAGTTATCCACCGGCCCCCTGAACCTACGGCATGTTTTAACTACGTGTATCGACAGGTCGGCAGAGTCAGGGCAGCCGAGCCAAGCCTTGTGTTCTGGGAGGAGGCTGTCGGTCAGGTTTCCCTCACTGCGACTAGAAGACCCCACAAGAGCAGTCAGAGGGGAGGAGGTGATTCTGACTCCGTTTCAGAGTTGATGGCTGAGTCCATGGCTCTGGGCCCAAGGTGAGGCAGAACATCCTGGTGGAAGGGCGTGGCGGAGGTGGTGGCACTGTCCCAGTGACCCACTTCCTCCCGCCACACCCTAGCTGCCTACAGTCACCTCCCAGTTGATCCTTATCAGTGAATTAATCCACTGATTGGGTTAAAGTTCCCATTTCACCTCTGAACCTTCTGCAGCGTCTCACACTTGAGCTTTTGGGGACATGTCCTGTCTAAACCATAACTGGTATCGACACACAGATTCACCCAGGAGGACATACAGTATGTGTGCCCCCTGCAAGGCGGGGTGCAGGAGCTAATTAAAAGGCTTACTGACAACATACAGCCAGATTCGGGATGGGAAGTAAGATGCTGCACTCAACAGTAGTGTGGTTAGAGAAGGTGATAGGCAGATGGAATTGGTTATGAGTTTAGAATGAACCTTGTATTTTCCCAGAAAAAAAGCCTAAAGGTTAGCCGTGTAACATCGTATTTATGAGCAACCATTATTTATGTGTACTAGATAATTCCACCAATAGGAGCTCAGTTAATTTTCTGCCAATTTTCAAGTTAGGTGCTGGTCATTGACTTACGCAAGAGGAAGCTGAATGTTCCCGCAACTTGTCTGGGTGAAGTCTGGGTCTGGTTGGTCTGTCCAGGTCTCTGTACGTTAACTGATCTGGGCAGTCTGTACCAGGCTGTTTATCAGCTGAACAAATGATCGAGCTCAGCTCCAGAAGACCTCAGTAGCATCCAGAGGCTATAAACAGGAAACACACCTGAGCACTTCTTCCCGATCGACATGACCTCAGTTCCCGTTGAAGTCTTGATCATTTAGTGTGTGGTTGAATCAAATTAGAAATTTCACTCATAAGTCCATTTATTTTATGGGTCATTTGTAGTTCATGTGGAGGTCTTGGGGACAGATGGAGGTCAGATGTGTGGGATGGTCCAGAGGGTCTGAGGTCAGTTAGCAATAGGTTATGACTGCTGGACATGCATGTGCTGAGTGGAGGTGCCCATGTGGGTCACTGTAATGGACATGAATTGAACTGGGTAGCCAGTTCAGGCTTCAGGATCATTTCAGTGGTCACATGGAGAAGAGGGCGCCATTCCAAACCTGCACCAATGTCACTATCTGGGACGGCTTTCCCTCTCCTTCAAGTCCCAGGTTCCACTGGCTGTAGTCTAACTTATTTTCTTTTTTTCACGACAGGAGGGCCACTGTATCTGGAGTCAAGAGTGACACTTCTGGCCAGTTCTCTGCCTTATCACCATGGTGAATGTGGCAAGCAGCAGGGCTTCCCAGAAGCTTTAGTTTCCATCTTGCAATATTGATCTTGTCTATATCCCAGGGTGTCGCAAGCTCCAAATAACACAGTGGATACAAATTCATTGACAGCATGCGCCTCTATGCAAATATGTACAAGAAAAGTCTCCTCCAAGTGCCTTCAACCTAGCAAAGTGCTATGTCACTTCACGCACACCGAGACCCCCTAAGAATGTGACATTCATTTTTCTTCAGTCCTTAACTACGATCTTGGCAAGTTGGATAAGGTGAGACCTGTGAAGTCACCAGTGTCCAGACATTGAGCCCTCTTGGAGGAGGTTCCGTTGCTCACGTCACATGAACGGCGAGGCCTCCGTGGCCTCACTGTGAGCAGGAGCAGAGAGGCCCGGCCTGAGCGGCTCCAGGCACAGATGCTTCCAGCATGGCGTCAGGCTCACCTGGTTCTCCAGAGGGGCTTCACCCCAGCCCCTCAGGAGGCCCTCTAGATGTCACTTGTGCTCCTCAAAGCTCCTTGCTGACCCCCTTGCTGCCATCCGGCAGCCTAGCCCTCTCCCATCCCACCGCGTCCTCTGTGAAGCCGCCATGTCGCACCTTCAGCTCACAAGGCTCCTCCAGGCTGCTCCTGCCCTGGGGCAGCCATGCACTCCTTGGTCCTCCCTTGCTGGAAGAGGAAAGGCTTGTTTTCGGCTACCCTGCTTTCCTTGTGGATGATTCTCCTGGAACATTTCTAGGGGACAAAACGGTTTCCTGTTGCGTAGGAACTGTCGTTCCCCGGCCAGGTGGACGTCCGGGCGCCCTGTGGATCTATGGGGGTCGGGGCACGCCATCCCTTGGCTCCTCCCGTCTTCCTCCTCAGGACAAATTTAAATAGTCCCCTGAAATCAAAAGCTAAGAGAAGTTTCACTGAAGTCAGCATCAAGCCGTTGGCTTGTGGAAAAATCAGGTTGCCACTTCTAAATACCCAAGTGACAAAGACACTTTTGGAACATGATCCATACGCAGGTGAAGCCCCACATCAGGCTTCTGGTCTCACGCTTCCTGAGAAGCTCGGCCAGTGGCCAGTGGCGCTGCCCGCCCCGCACCCTCTCCCTGCAGCCCGGTGTACTCTTGGGTCCCTGAGCCCTGCTCCCCCCTCCACTTCACCACTGCGTATGGAATGACAGTCGGGAGAGTGATGTTATTGGACTAATTTTTTATCTACTGTATTTTTAGGTAAGTTATTTGCACATGTCTGTACTTTATTTTTAGTAACATACTACTTTGAATAAACTTCACAGTCACTCCTGATTTACCCGAGTTCTGTGACATTATGTTGAGAACTGCCAGTTTGGGGTGTAAGGGTAAATTTATAATATTTTCCCGAACTTCTTTTCCCTCTTCCCCCTAGACAAGCAGGCTATAGGTGGAGAGCAATCACAGGCAGCCATCTCTGCTTCTCCGCGAGCCATGTGGGGTAGAGTGTGCATCCAGAGGCAGCTCAGTGAGCCAGATATAGCAACACAGGCAGGTAACGACGTGGCCTCGGGCCGAACATGGCTGAAGGTGCTCCTTCCTGACAAGACCAGGGCTCTTCTGCCCTCAGGGCCCTCGGGTCCTCAGAGCTGGGGCTGCCACCCTCCTCTCCATGGAACACGTGAGGTCATTAATGGAAGTGTTGGTGCCACACTGGAGACCATGATCTTCCCTGCCACCTGGCTGCAGCTGACACGCGGGTGACATTCCTTTGGTGTCAAATACAGGCATAGCATTGTCCTACCTGTCCCAATATCTGTTAGAAATCAGCTCTTGGAAAGAATTTAATTGGTTCTACCTCAATTCAGACAAGACTGAGAGGCAAGGACGAAGTTGCCACGGAAGCGAAAGCCTGGACTCCCGCAACCCTGGGCGTGCACGTACACTGCGAGCCCTGCAGGGCAGCGTGCAGGAGCCAGGAGTCTGTGGGGTCATGTGACGAGGGCATGGGACTCGTCCTCTCTGATGTATGCGCCATGCTTTGAGAACTCGCACCCATGGCCCAGTGCATGTGCAGATCTCATCACACTTGGCTTTAGAAATCTACTCTCCAAAGTCAGAGATGGTGTAATGTATCATTCGTGGGCAGGAGGTTCTCCCTTCTGTGCTCTGGGAGGCCTGTGCTCCCGCTGCTCTCCCTCGCGAGGTGGCCAGTGATTCACTGTGCTCCTTTGGGACACTGATCCACCCTTCCTTCCTTCCTTCTCATGATCTTTCTGGGCATGAACACAAAGCACACAGCAACACCAGGGAAGGGGTCACTCTTGCTGCCTCCACGATGAGGTCCTTTCCTCACCTAGCCCGGGCTTCCATCAATTAGCAGGGCCAGCAGCAAAATCAGTGCCTCTGTTACATTGTCAGTACCACCACCACCATTAGTGTATCACCATTACCAACAGCAGCACTACTGCCATCACTACAATCACAGCTACGACTACCCCCACCACACCACCACTATGACCACCACCACCATCACTGCACCACACCACCACCATCACCCCACCACGCACCACAACACCACACCACCATCGCCAATACCACCCCCATTACCACCACCAATACCACCACCACCACACACACCACCACCCCACCACCACCACCACTGCCACAACCATTGAAACCACCACTACCCCACCACCGCACCACACCACCACCATCACCCCACCATGCACCACAACACCACACCATGCACCATACCACCACACCACCATCACCAATATCACCCCCATTGCCACCACCAATACCACCACCACACCACTGCACTGCACCACCACCATCACCCAACCATGCACCACCTCACCACCCCACCATACCAATACCACCACACACACCACCCCCCCACCATGTACCACACCACCACACCACCGTCACCAATACCACCACACACAACCACCACCCCACCACCACACCACCACACCACATCACCTTACCAATACCACCCCCATTGCCACCACCAATACAACCACCGCACCACCCCACCACCACACCACACCACCACCATCACCCCACTATGCACCACACCACCGCCACCACATCACACATCACACCACCATTACCAATACTACCATCACACACCACCACACGACCGCCACCACCACCAATACCACCAACACCACCATCACCACCACTGTTACCACCATCATCATCACCACCATCATTACCACTATCATCATTACCACCACCACCATCATCACCATCATCACCACCATCACTACTGTTACCACCAACACCATCACCATCACCACCGCCACCACCATCACCACCACCAACATCATCACCATCACCACCATCACCACCACTGTTACCATCACCACCACCATCACCAGCACCACCACCACTACCATCACTGTCAGCACCACCAGCTCCTCCATCACCAGCATCACCAGCATCACCACCACCCCCACCACTCCACTTGAGAAGCCCTCTGGTTCCCATAGAGGAGGTACTTTTCTCTTAGAGAATCAAGATGGATGTAATGTTATTCAAGGTTTCAAGAAGCAGACATCTGCAACCTCTGTTGACAGCACCTTATTATAAAGATACACAAGGAAGTAAATAAATTCTGCCTGATCTCCTGACCATCGAAGTTAAATTTCACTGAGTTGGAATGTGACTCACTCATTACAGAAGAAATAGCAGCTCTAAGATCAACAGTATCTCTAGTATTTGTCCCTTCAAACTCAGGACTTTGCTGGGACTGGCCCTTGACATTCTCTCATTGCAGGGACTCAGCTCTGCCTGTCTCTGCCTCATGTCTCCTTTCGCCTGAACTGACCGTGGCCCTGCCTCCTCTGGCATCCTGCCTCCTCACATCCTCTCTGGCTCCCAGACTCCAGTCTGTTGGCTCCATGTTGTTTCGACTTCCCTGGTTGCTGTGAAGTTGTGTGTTCATTTAACATTTGTTAGGGGAGGTCAAGATATTACAGATTCGCTACAGCATGAAGGGTGCTGGCATTTCCATGATAAGCACCTTGTGCCCAGATGGCCTTGTGCGCTCACCAGTCCTGGGTCCACTGGCCTCAGTCTGTGATGGTGGCACTGTGCCAAGTGCTCTGAAGATGGACATTTTATGCAGAAAGTGGTGCAGGAGTGAAGCCTTCTCTATAGACAAGCCATCAGTGTACCCTCTGGGGCACTGTGGTGACCTGAATCACCCAATGGAAACACTGCTCACCCAACTGAATCCGATTTGCAAATGAGCAACAACTAGTTTTTTTGTATAAGTATGTTGCAAACATTGCTGGGGCCAGCAGCCCACTGCTGTGACCACTCAGGATTCCTTCCTGCGTCCTTCCTGTGTCTCACCACGCAGGCAAGAGAAGAAAAGGGTGAGTCACTGATGCTTCTGTTCCTACACCAGTGTCCTAAAGCCAGGCTTCCTAAGGACCAAGCACTTCCCCTTCCGGGCAGCAGGGTTGGTCCAGGAACAGGCATGTGGCCAAGTCCAGCCTGTCGGGTGCTTTCCTGAGACTGCTGGAACACGCCCACCTCAATATATATATATTTACTATCTTCAGTGTCCGTCTGATTTTCCTTCTCTGGGATGACCACATGGCAAGAATAGACTTCAGTATTAAACCTATGCAGAAGAAGGAGAGGAGGAGAGAGGGCAAGAGGGAAAGGGGGCAGGAGGAGAGAAAATACAGGAAAGAGGGAGAGGTGGCTGAGTCTACAATTGAGCTATGCCTGAAGCCAGGTATAGCAGCCCTGCCTCTCTCTCTGAGAGTATAGTTAATCAAATATAATTTTTATCACTTGCAACTCAAATAATTATAGAGACTGTGCCAGCATACTATACTAACTTTGATAACCGATTTTTAACATGCGCTCTCTATGGAGCCTGTGGCCTTGCGGGAGTCTGGTAGAGAGGGACTGCCATCTCCTGCTCCCCTGGGCCAACTGACTCTGGCTGTGCCCTTTGAGAGTTCTTCATAATAAGCACTTGGAGGACAATCATGAGTCACTTTAAATTAAGCTTCCTGGAGCAGGTTTTAATTTAACGAGGTCATTAACACATGGTGACCCGTCAGGGCTGCCTGACACCATCGTGGAAGGAGGGATGGTGTCCTTCTGTGTGAGCAGGCACCTGCCGCCGACCTGGCATGCAGGGCAGGATGCAGTGGACACTGGTTTTCAGTCGAGGCAGAAGAGGAGTAAATGCAGCTTTGGGGTGTGACTGCTGGCTGACACCTGTCAATCAGTGACTGCAGGGTGTGACTGCTGGCTGACACCTGTCAGTCAGTGACTACAGGGTGTGACTGCTGGCTGACACCTGTCAGTGACTGCAGGGAGGTCCTCGGCTGCAGGGAAGAGCTCGGAGCTGTGGGATCTGCACTGACATCCGAGTGGGGCTTGCGCAGGGGACTGTGGGTGCTGCTGCTAGTGGACCGGGTGCTGCTCATGGTGTGGTGCTAACGAGCTTCACGTCCAAGGTGTGTGCTTGGACGCATGACCCCTCCTGGTCCCCTGGTGACCAAGACGTGCACTGGGAGACAGCCGTCTGAAGTGTGCACCTGGGCTAGCCGCTGTCCGATCCTGGCAGCTGGCCTCGGCACCACGCTCCACCCAGCTTGGCTAAGGCTCAGAGGCACTTGGATCAACTCCGTCATTTTATTCTTTTATACAAACCTGGCACAGACTTTCCAGATGCTGTGTGAGCACGACTCGCTGTGCCTCTGCCAAGAGGGTGGCGTTTGATGAAATGGCCCTTCCAGTGAAGACAATCGGTAGCGTTTCCATGGGCATTTTGACGGTTGCATTGACAGAAGAAAGGTGCGTCTGGTGGCGGCTTGGAAACGCCCGCCCCGATCTCCTCACAGCACCTGCCTCAGGGAGCACCGTCCACCCCGCTCCTCCAGCTCCTGGGCCTTGGATCCATGGTGGTGCTCTCTCCGAAGCTGCAGTTCCCAGAGGCTGTCCTCAGCCAGTGACCGAGCGAGGTCAGTGCCTCTCATCGCGCTTTCTGTGAGCTGTACCCGAGGCCCTCCCGACCCATACTTCCTTCCCGTCCCCACCCCGGTCTCAGTCCTGCATTGCGCACACGAGTCCCTCCACCCCTAGCACCCAGATAGTTTCACTGGCCGATACCACAACTGCTGATCCCCTCTTGGCCTCAGCTCTGGTGGGGCCACGTCGTAGGAGCAGAACCGTGAATGCTCCAGAGGGTGAGATGCAGGCGGCGTGCTTGGCTGCTGCCAGTGGCCACTGAGTGGGGAGGCCAGCCCAGGGCCTGGCTCTGCGGGGAGTAGTGTGCACAGTCAGTGGAACAGGGCACACATGGGGCACCACACACAGGCAGTGACGTGACTGCTAGACCGCATGGCCACGGGAAGAGAGCAGAGCAATCAAAGACCCCGTCTCTGCGCGGCGCCCAGGTCAAAGCCAATCTCCAGATCTAAAACCCACGGAAAGAAGTGCCGGCTGGGTCCTCAGGGGGAGGCCTCTGCATCTCCTTGCAAGTGTGTGCAGGACCAATGGCCCCATCTGCATGGAGGGACCCATGGCCACCTACTTGGAGGACTATACCGATGGAAGAAGAAACACCTGGACAGCTACAGGACAGCTGAACATAGCCTTTGTTTACACTGGTTCCCAAGGACCCAAAGTGTCATCGTGACCTTCTCCTAGAGTGCAGATTTATGGAGGCCGGGTCATAAATGCAGTCCTGGAAAAAGTCCTCCACAGAGTGGACCTCCTTGCCTTTGGATCCACCCCGTGGCCATCGCCACCGTCTCTGACTCTGTGATTAGGCCCGGCGTGCTTGGCAGCTGGAGGAATTCTCACGCTGGGTCCTTGACCTGAGGGGAAGACTAAGTGGAGACTCCAGGCACTGCTGCTCCCCCAAACTGAGATGTCAGGAGCAGCGTGTATGCATGGGTGGGGGCAGGGCTGGGCCTGCCGTGTCTCTGTGTCTTAGTGTGTCCCCTGCAGAGGTGGGTGGATGCTAGAGAATCAAGACAGACCACCACAAGCTCAGCCAAGTAGTGTCCCTGACACAGCTGCTGTCCAAAACCTGCCACCTGTGGTAGAGCAGACGATAAGGATCGCAGTACCTGGTGCACATTGATTTGTGAATGCTGTATTTCCTATTCCAACCAGAAAAAATGATCAAATGCAATTTGCAGTCAGGTGGAGTGGGCGAAAAGTACCCACTCTCGCTTTCCCCAGGCTGTGTGAACCCTCTGCTCCTCGACCCCACCCAGCCCCAGGAGCTCTGAGCTGTCTGGAGAGCCCACAAAGCATCTTTTGATTCACGTCATCAACGATGTCATGCTGCTCAACAGGACAGATGGGGCACTGGGATGCTGGGGGATTGGTACAACACAATGCCAGACCGTGGGAGAGAAATACAAGTGTTTAAAGTTCGACTCAGGAGCACTGGATCTCCCGAGGGCAGGTGGCATCTTGACCTCAAGGTGGGAGGAAGAGCTCTTCACGGGCCTTTTGGATTGCAAAGGTGATGTTCTCCAGGTCTGTGAATGACGATCTGGACAATGCACCTCAGAGGAGATCCACTGATGGGAGGGCTGGGATTAGGAAAGGGCCCTGCGGCAGATCTGTTCATCTGTTCATCTGTTCATTCTTCCTCCACCATGTTCAGCATACACATGGTGGAGGGAGCAGCCACAGAAGCTGCAGGGTTGGCGGTGCCAAGGTGCCAGGGCGGGACAGCTGTAGGAGAGAGTCTAGCAAGCCCAGTGGAAGCCTCAGGTGCTGGAGCTCAGGAGCAAGATGGTGCCAGTGCACTGGAGAGTGTCACCTCTTTTGAGAAGCAGCTCCTGGTGGGCGGCTGCGTCCTGGCAGAGATGCAAAACTGGTGGTCAGTTTGAGATTGGAAGTGTGAGTCATATAGGTTTGTTTGTCTTTCTTAACTCTTTTGGATATTCGGAGCCTCTTATAATTGTATATGAGTTGCAGAATCAGCTCATCAGTTTCTCCAAAGAAACCAACCCGAATTTTATAGGGATTCCAGCGAAGCCGTAGATCAATTGAGAGTGCAGCCATCTTCTCAACACCGCGAGTGTGGGGTGGGGTGACTTTTTCATTTATTTATTGACTTATAAACGTCTTTCAACTACGTTTTCAAAGTAGAAACTTTTCACTTTTGTCAGATTCACTCCAAATCATTATATTCTTTTTTGGTTCTTTTGTAAATAGAATTATTTTCCTAGCTTAATTTTTGTGTTCTTCATTGCAGATGTACAAGGATACAATTCACTTTTATATATCAGCCCTATATATTTCAACCTTGCCCAGTTCTTTCATTGTAATTTGTGTGTATCTTATGTATTTTCTATACACAAGGTCATGTATCATTTGCCAATAGTGATAATTTCGCTTCTTGATTTTCAATACGAGTGCCTTTTCTTTCTTATTCTTGCCAATTTCCCTGGCTGGCGCCTCCAGCACCACACAGACTGGAGTGGAGAGTGGTTGTCCTGGTCTCCAACCCAGCTGGTGCAGCTTTTGTCCTTCACCACCAGGGCTGGTCTCACCTGTGGGCTTTTGTGGACTCGCTTCACTGGGTTGAGGGAGGTCTCTTCTATTTCTAGTTTGTTGAGTATTTTTATCATGAAAGGATGTAGGATTTTTGTCAAATGCCTCTTCTGTTTTCTATTGAGATGATCACATGGTTTTTGTTTTTAGATTCCACCGATGTGGTGTATTACATTAATTAATTTGCAGGTGTTAAACCAAACTTAAACTCTTGGGATAAATCCCACTTGGTTATTGTACAGAATTCTTTGTATATGTCCCTGAATTTGGTTTGCTTATATTTTGCATCTGTTTTTATGAGATTGGTTTGTAGTTTTCTTGTAATGCTTTGTCTAGTTTTGGTTTCGACAATAGTGTTCTTACAGAACAAATTGTTTAGTGTTTTCTCTACCATATTTTGAAAGAATTGAAGAATTGGTATTAACTCTTCTGTAAATGTTTGGTAAAACATCACCTGTGAGTTCATTTGAGCCTGAGTTTCCTTTTGTGGGTAGTTTATTATTATTATTGTTATTATTATCATTAATTCAATTTTTCTACTGTTATAAATCAATTTAAATAAACTAGTTCTTGAGTCAGTTTTGGCAGTGTCTTATAAGAATTTGCGCATTTTGTCTACACAGTACATGTTATCCCGTATAGTTGTTTTTATTTCTGTAACGTTGGTAGTAATGTCTCCTCTTCCATTTATGATTCTGGTGATTTGACTCTGTTTTTTTCCCCCCTTTTTCGTCAATCAAATTAAATATTTGTCAATTTCTTTAATCCCCATCCCCCCCCAGAGAATCAGCTTTTATTTAGAATTTTTTAATTTGTTATTTTTCTATTATCTATTTCATCAGTTTCTGGTCAAATATTTATTATTTCTTCTGCTAGCTTTTGCTTTAAGTTTAGTTTGCTTTTAGTTTTCTTGTGAATTAAGGTGAAAGTTTAGCTCATTGATTTGAGGTCTTTTTTCTTTTTAAATGTAGAAATTTATGACTGTAAATTTACTTTTAAGACCTTCTTTAGATACATCCCATATTTTGGTATGTTGGGTCTTCATCTATCACAAAGTAATTTCTTACATCCACTTTGAGAAGAATGTACGTCCTGCTAATTTGAGTGGAATGTTATGTAGAGCTCCACCAGGTCCAGTTTTCAGTGTCCTTCAAGTTTCCTGTTTCTGTGTTGACCTTATGCTAGTTGTTACACCAGTTGATAAAAGAGGAGTATGAAGGTATCCACCATCATTATTGAATTCTTCCTTAATTTCTATCAGTTTTTGCTTTATATGTTTTGATATATATATCAATATATATTTATTATTGTTATATCTTCCTTATGGATTGAATTTTTCATCACTCGTAGATACGTTTTTTAATCCTAGTAACTTTTAAAATTTTTATTTTTTCTGCTATTGTTATTATTACTCCATCACCCTTGTGATTTCTAGTGCATATGTCTTTTCTATCTCCTTTACTCTGTATCTGAATCTAAAATGAGTCAACTATAGACAACATCTAGTTTTCATTTTTACTTTTTAGTCTGATAGTTTCTGCCTGTTGGTTGAATTATTTAATTCATTTATATTTAATGCTATTATCAATAAAAGTAGATTTATATCTCTCACTTTTTATTTAAGTGTTGACTCAACAAAATATTGTTATGATGACTTAATAAAATTTTCTGATTTTAGATGAGAGAAGATACAAAAAGCAAGGTGCATTATGCTTTTTATTTCCTATAGTTATAATTTCCAGTTCTCTTCATTTGTTCCTGTGGATTCAAGTTAGCATCTGTGATCATTTCCTTAACCTAGTACAACTCTGCTGTCACCCACCTGGTGTGCAGTTATTGGTATATATTACATTTATGTAGCCACAACATAATATTTTCTATGTATTGTACAACAGTTTTTGTAAAGTTAAGAGAATAGAGGTAAAGGTGTTTATGCTGTCTTTTATAATTATATAAATACCTTTACCTTTTTATACACCTTATCTATGGTCACTTCTAGCTTGAGAAACTTCCTGCAGGATCTCTTATACAGTGTTTCTTATATGAAAATCTAAAACATTATTTTACTTCCTTATCAGTTTGGAAAGGGCTTTTCTGGATGTAGAATTCTTGAAGTTTGTCTTTGAGCACTTTGAATTTGTTATCCCACTGCCTTCGCCTTCCATTGTTTTAGACAGGAACTCTGCTGTTAATCTTATTTGGGTTCCAATGTAAGTGATGGATCATTTTTCTCTTTATGCTTTCAAGATTTTCTACTTTGGATGTCAGTATTTTGACTATGATGTGACTGTGAATTTCTGCTTGGAGTTTGTTGATCTTCCTGAATGTTCATATTAATGTTTTTCAACAAATTTTGGTAGATTTCTGGCATTATTTCTTTAAACCATTTCCTTCTCTCTTTCCTCCTTCTGCTGATACATCTAAGCACATATTAATCTGCTTAATAATGTCCTTCATTTCTCTGACATTCTCTTCAGTTTTCTTCTTGCTTTGTGTCCTTGTTCTTCTGATTGCCTAATCTCTATCCATCTATCATCAAGTTCACTAGTTCTTCTTTTTGCCAGTTTGAATATATTGTTCAGGCCCTTTAATGTATCTTTAATTTCAGTTATTCCACTTTTCAACTCCAGAGTTTCCTTCAAATTCCTTTTTTAAAATATCTCTTTATTAACATCATCTCTTTGAGGTGATACTATCCTACCATCACTTTTCCATTCCATCTTATTGACATGCATCCCTTGAGCCTATGTTTCATGACCTGGAGACTGTATTTATCATGGAACAGTCTCTGCATGTTAGACTCAGCATCTGGGTACTCTCTCTGAGTTTCTGTTGCTTGCTATATTTTTGATATACAGGTCACATTTTCTTTTTCTTTTTATGTCTCATGTTTTTGTGGGAAGCTGGAAATTTTAGATAATGTGTGGAAACTGGCTACTGGCAACACTCTCTGGAGCTTGTTATTTTCATTTGATTTTTATTTGTTTTGTGACTAGCTGAATTATTTGGACAAGTCTCCTTTCTTTCCACAGGGTGAATATTTCCACAGTCACACTGGGATGGCAAGGCTTTGCAGGGCTCTCTTTTCCTGCCTATACCAAGATGTTAAGACAGAAACTGCTGGGTGATCCTACTGTTCTACAAGGCCCTTCTGCCTTTATTACATCCCTGCTGTTTTGGGAGAGTTCTTAGGCTTCAACTTTTCCATGGTCTGAGCTCCTTTAGGAGGACAGTGGGGCCTGTCTGTTTTGCAGTCTGCTTCTTCTCTCAGGCAAGCTCCCCAAGCTGTGGCTCTGGAGCTGGGGGTGGGGATGAGGATACTCTTCCCTTATGATGCCCTGGTTTCAGGAGCTGAGCGCTCACTGCTGTGGACAGGGCAGTGGCCTCTGCTTGCCTCCCCCAAAGTGAGGTGCTCACCAGTGCTCTAGCCGTGCCTCCCATGTAGGGCCTCCATCTTGTGAGGGGGGTGGCTAGAAGAAGGGATTCCTGCCCTTTGGCTACACTCACTCAGAACTCAGTGTTAGCAACAGGCGGCTGGGGCTGATTCAGAAATGCTGACATCTGTCCTCAATGAAGACAATCCTCAACCGTGGCTGAGTGAGCAGGAGGCAGGGTCTTCACCATGTCAGTCTGGATTGGAGTGTCATCTCCTTGAGTTTCCAGGGGAAAGGAGAAGGCAAGTCTTTATTCAAACATCAGACTTGATTTTATTGAATAAATGTTTCTTTATTTCCCATATACCTTTAGAAGAGTTTCCAGATAGGTAAAATCTGTGTTCTTTAAAAAACTAATTTTCACTGATTTCACAGTCATAGAACTCATGCTATATACACAGAAGTAAAATACTTGGCAATTTTTGCTACAATTAGCACTTGATTTAGCCACATATCTCTCTAAATTCTAAGTAACTTAAGAGATGTTATTACTTTATTTACCTTTCTACTCCTGGGGCTGACTTGTAATATATTGCATGTATTAGATGTTTAATTAATATTTGCTGAATATATTTTGCGAAAACTATCATCTTTATATCAGTATTTATGCCTGGAATATACATATATAATTGTATATCAGAAATTACAAACATAAAATCTGATAAACAGAAATTCACACTCTAGACAACTTCTTAGCAACCCAACTGTGACAGAAGTTGCAAATTTTATATTCAATACCCTGTCTTCTTCTTGTCCTTAGTAAAAGGTTCCAAGTCCCTTGGGATTAGAATTTGCCCACATGAAAATGACATGCCCTGGCTTCTCTTCCTACTAGGTAAGACCTGAGCACACGACTGAGTTCTGACCAATGGAGTATGAGTGGGAGACACTGAATTGCTCTTCTGAGAAGGTTTCTTAAAGACAGAATCAGCAACCAGACAGACCAAGCTTTCTTGGCTTTTCCATCCTTCTTGCACTCCTTGCTCTGACTGTGGAGATGGTGGCTCCAGCACCAGCAGTCCCTTCCATCCAGGAGTGGTCCTTGGGAATGGACGCAGCCTGCAAGGGGGGTGGGATGCAGAGATGGAAGGAGCCTGGGTTCCTGAGAGCGACACTATGCGTTGGACTGAACAGACAGGTATGGAGAGCAGTCTTGCCTTATGGAAGCCACCCTGATTTCCAATCTCTTTTAATAGTAAGTGAAACATTCCCAGCTGGTGTGTCCTCTGTTTCACATTTTGAGCTATAAGTTCTGTTAAATGCTACATATGTGTGTGTATACATGTGTGTGTGTATATACATTTATAATGCATATACATTTTTAATATCATATCATCCTTCTTTTATTTGGTCTGAAAATTGCAGATTTCAGGGTACTTGTCTCCTTAAAATATACGTAGAAATGGTGCCAAATCAGTTAGCAAACTATATACAGAGAACACCTTGTTGCAATCTGTCTCTTTAACCAGACAATTATAGAGTTGTTCTTTGATTATTGAGTGGGGGATGCATTCAAGAAAGAAAAATGTGATCTCCAGCTTCCATTTTTTCCAAGTTCTTCCGAGTTGAGCAAGTCGCTGTTCACAGGCACTTGAGCTCTTTGAGTAAAGCTAATAGGAAATGATGCTCCTTTACGTTTCCAGTTCTACCAGCTGGGAGGAGACCTGGGTGATGGCCAGCTCACCTTTACCAAGTGCTGAGTGATTCGCCTAGTGCTGGGTGATTCGCCTAGTGCTGGGTGATGGCTAGCCCTCCCTCACCAAGTACTGGGTGATTCACCGAGTGCTGGGTGATGGACAGCCCACCCTCACTGAGCACTGGGTGATTCACTTAGTACTGGGTGATTCACTGAGTGCTGGGTGATGGCCAGCCCACCCTCACCGAGTGCTGACTGTGCAGAGGGCTTTTCCGCGTCCTCTGCACGTGAGCCACACCATGCACACGTAGGGGCGGGCAGCTGTCCTCACTGCAGCAGAGGAGAGGAGGTGCGGGCAGTCTCGCATGCTGCTGGACATGCATGGGCTGCAAGAGCAGGCCAGCTCCCGGCATGGCCCTCTGCACCAGTCCACATCCGCCAGCTGTGCTGGGCCACGTCTTCTCCACGGGCCCTCCGTTCAGCCTGGGAGCCTGTTTGCTGAGAAGACATTGCTTGGTTCTTTAACTCTCGTTAGAAACCACTTGAAGCCGCGCTCACCCAGAGCGCGTGCTGTGGTCAGACGGCCGCAGCCCCACTCGCCCTTTGTTTTCCTGGTGAAACCCTCAGGGAAGGTGGCGGGGAGCGGTCAGTGAGTTTCACTGAGGCTGAGATAACAAGCCACTGCTTTGCTGCGAGGGTCGTGTGTGAGGTCAGCAGACACAAGCTGCTGCCTACAGGGCCAAAGTCGGTGGCCGACTTCTCCTTCCATCAGGGCGGGTGCAGTGTCACCCGTAGAGCCTGCTGTTCACCTGTGTTCCTGTCATTCCACGAGCCTGGAAGGGGTGAGCAGTCACGATCACCAGGAACCACACCTGCCACGTCCTTTCCATCTGTGTCACACGAGTGAGCACAGCAGGGGAAAGAGGTCACAAATCATGGCCTAACGGATCCCCCCGGTTTGTCCACCTTACAGGTTTGTTAGTCGGATTAGGAGACACGATGGTCCACGTTCTCTGAACTTCACGGCTCCGGTGCGGCATTGGCTCACTGGAGGGAATTGCCTTGGATGTTTTAGCAGGTCTTTAGATGGCTGCCCTCCCCTGGGCTGGGCTTGGATGTTGGGTTGGCGCAGGCTGGGTGGCCGTGCTGCTGAGCTGCTGTCCCGTGGACGCAGTGGACCTCTGGCAGACCTTCCTAGCACACGCTTCAATCACCTGAGGCGTCTCACAGGCGAAAACGAACACAGGTGCTGCTGCGAAAGCAGGTGCTCCCCGCGCGGCAGGAAGCGTCAGACCTGGTGAGAGCTTCAGAATGGAGAGCGCTCCAGGGACGTGAGTCACGGAACAGGAGGGTAAAGGGCGCTGACCTGCAGGAGCACACCCCGCGGACAGTGCTCAGCCCCGCGACCCGCGGATGAGCGTGGAGGGCAGGGCCGGGGCGGATGAGCGTGGAGGGCAGGGCCGGGGCTGGCTGGGTGCACAGGAGCACCTCGCCCCACGCCCCACGCCTGGCTCGGGCTGAGAGTCGATGTCATTAATGACCCTTTTATTCATGCAGGAGTTCCCGAAGAGGAGCGTAATGTTCCATTAGTAATAATTGACAAAATCTCTCTTCGGAATCATGTCAAAACCTGAAGATGATGCTTCTGCCAAAACATTTTGGTGACAAGCATGTGAAGCTTTTGACGGAGGTGCCCCCGTGGCTGAGGCGGCTGCTGGGGGATTCTCAGAGGATCTGGAGGAACCTGGCTGCCCGAGACTGTGCATGGCCTGGAGTCGTGGCCCAGCCCAGGGAGTTGGAACCACTCGCCCTAACGGCCAGCCTCATCCACGCTGACAGAAACAGGCCAAGACAGCGGTGTGGGGACCTTCCGGGCCTTTTGACTTGCCTGTGTGTCAGGCATCTGCATGAGCTCCTGCTCCTGGTAGAGGCCACCATTCAAGGTGGAGAGGCTACTCTGCCTCCGCCATGCCTCAGGGGTCCTGTGCCAGTTTTCCTGCACCTTCCGCACCTCTACCTGGGGCTCCATTCAAACCTGTCTTCCTGATACCCACCGGGAGCGTCTGAGGTCCAAGATGCAACACCTCGGGGCGAAAGCTAGGCTCCACCGCCCTGAGGTGCTGCTGACCTAAGGACAAATTGCCCAGCAGGCCAGCCTGCAGGCTCCTGTGCCTTCCTGCTCTCCCTGAGTGGCAGCTGTGGGCTGCGGTGTCCTTCTGCCTTTAGCTCTGCACGTTGCCTGTGTCTTCTACTAGGTGGAAATTCCTCATGCCCTGGGGTTTACCCACAGAATCCCACCCTATCTCCGGTCACCTGTTAAACACGAGCACTCTGGCTAAACCGCTGAGCTTCGGTTTCCCCAGTTAAAATCACAGTAATACTTGCCAGCTATTGTATGTTGCAAGGATCCAAGGAGATAAATCTTGTTAAAAAAATCAAATCTAGTAACGTAGTGCCCACATCACAGATGTTTACTGAGAAAGTAGAAACAGACACCAAGTCTAAGGCAGAGGTGAAGCTGATGGTGGGGTGAAATGTCTCCAGTAACCTTGAGTTCCTCAGGCCACGGAATTGCCCAGTGGCCCCCAAATAAATCCTAGTTTCAATTTTGTCTTGTGGCCTCTGCACAGAACTAGGGTTTCTGCCAGATGATTGATAGAGCTTTGTTGGAATGGCTGGGGCTCGGATACGGGACCAGTCTGGGCTGGTAAGAAGGAACTAGTATTTTAATAACCGAGTGGCATGCTCCACAAGTTTTGGGTAAAGTGATGTTAGAGAACAAATCCAAACAATGACTTCTGAGCCTTACCATCAAAGCCTCCAGGTGTTTCTCCATGTCAGAGGTGGATCCTGGGGAAACTCAAGGGCCTGAAAAAAAGCGACATCTTACTTAGAGAAACTTCTTTGCAAGTGTAAAGCTCTTTCTAAACGGCAGTTGCTTCCTGCAGCTTTTCCAAGGTTTCAGGTGGCCGTCCGCCTGCAGAGGGCCTGCTTTTGCTCCTGCAGATGCTCATGCATTCAGAATGGCTTTCCTGATGGGACTGGTGAGTTGGAATCGATCCACCCAGTTTCCCTTGTGATGACTGGCTGGGATTTATGTCATATCTGATCAGAGTTAACCGCAGCTTGTGACCCTACAACAGAAATTATTTTCTCTATAAATTTAACGGGTGACACTGAAGTTGCCCCTGGAAGTTTCCCTCAGCAGCAACAGTCTGACCATTTTTGCAGAGGTACAGAGATAACTGTTAGGAGCAATTTGCAAAGCAAAGCTAAAGTTCCTTTCTCTGTTATTATATGTGGCACATTTTTGTGTGTATGTGTGTCCATGCTACAGCTGGGTCAGGAAGACACATCCAGCAACCACTTCTTTTTTCTGTACAAAGCTTTTGTTTTTGAACACAGCCATGCCCATTTGTTCACATACTGTCTATGACAATCCGTGTATAGACAGCTCTGTGCTGCAAAGGCCAAGTTGGGCAGCTGTGACGGAGACTTGATGATCCCCAGGGCCTAACTTACTCACTACCAGGCCCTTGACTCTTTAGCTGCTCCCACGCAACAGGAAATTAAACAACTGCCCAGCAGGTGGTTTTCCTATCCAGTGTGATAGGGTCAGATTCATCAGGTGAAGGTGTTTGAAATGTATTTTTTCTAGAAAAATATTAAGGGAAAGAGATGAAAGAGAAAAACATTGATGCTAAACATTGGAGACTGTAGTCCCAAGCTGGAAGTTCACAGGCTCCTTAAAGTCAGTGTTCATTGAGATACATTTATTTAATAATTCCAGAATTCTATACCAATGATGCTATTTTAAAAGTCTGCTATTTTAATCAAACCATGTTTTTATATACACTTAAATCTATATATATGCACACACACTCGCACTTGACAGAATTTACGTCAATAACGAATGAAGAGCCCTTACGACTCAATAAGAGAAGAATGTAATGAGTACCGAGCAAAAGGTGTGCAGATCGCACACAGCAGATGGACGGCCGTTGCATCAGCACGTGAAACGATTCTCAGTATGGTTGCTTCTTAGGGAAACTAAAGTAAGGACCGTGAAGATCCCCACACGCACCCACAGAATGGCTAACGGGCACTGTCCATGTGGAGAGCTGGCCAGGACAGGAAGCCAAGGCAAGTCTCAGCGGCTGCTAGGCACAGGATCGCTGTGCCGCAGTAGACACTGCTCCCGAGCGTGCACAGGCTTGTAGCTCCTGTGCTCACACCTGGGACGCTGCTTGTGGGCCTGGCACCCGCAGCAACATGCAGCAGTGAGAGGTGGCAGGCTCCAAGGGCGCGGCCCGGTCCCCTCCAGGGAAGCGCGCGGGAGGGCCAGCTCTGACTGACAGGCGCGTCCGCGGCTGGCTGGTTGGTGGGTGGACTTCCGGGAAGGGCGTGCCGGAACTCCAGCGTGACCGAGCGGGCTTATGCTGCGCTCGTGCAGACCCCTCCGAGCGCACGCTTACAGGGCAGATTCTGTGCATGATTGTATTTAATAAGGCTTATGAGAAATCAAGTGTTGGAGAACGAGAGGGAGCCGAGGGGGAGGGTGGCAGGTCAGAAACGCGCTCCGGAGCCAGCCGCAGCGGGCAGTGGGTGCGGGAGCACGTCATTCACTGTCTCCCCGCGAAGTGTTGAGGTGGCCGTGGTGACGTCCGCAGTGAGCTTTGCAGTGCAGGGCTGTGAGCCGGGCTGTGTCCCCAGCTAGGTGGCAGGGCCTTCCGCGGCTGCTGGGCCTGTCTTGCTCCTTGTCCTGAGTGCAGCCGCCACAGTCAGGTCTAAGCAGGGTTCCTACGGTTGTGGGGAGTGTGGCGGGCGCAGCACCTGGGCGACCTTGAGCCCCAGGTGAGGACCCAGCTGCCCTCTGCCTCCTTCCGCCCCGTTCACACCCTGGAGCCTCACCTCCGAGGTGTCCCGCGAACCCCTCCTCGCTGTGAGCTGTCTTCATTCCCCTTCATTCAGCAAGAGCTTTCCAGAAAATGCTTCCACAGGGCTTCATCCACAGCTGAGCCCCAAAGGGGCCTTTCCAGTTGTCCAGAGAGAGACAGTGAGCCTCCCCACTCCCTGAAACCAGACCGCTGGGGCACAGGACAAGCCCTGCCGCCGGGTCGGGCTGTTCTCAAGATCCCGCCACGTGTGGACGGTCTGAGCCAGGCGGTGCTGAGAGGCACACAGGGAACTCCTGCCTGCCCTTCCGAGGCCCAAGCCCGAGGCTGCCCTCTGTGCCTGTCCACGTTCCTCCCGGCACTCCGCAGCAGGAGCCTCTGCACCAGGGCTCCCACGTAGCACAGGTGACTCACCAAAGCCTGCCTTCCTCCAAGGCAGTGCCCCCCGCGGTGGCACCGGCTGCCTGCCCAGGGCGTGCGCCTTCCAGCAGGGCCATCCTCCGGAACCTGCAGTGCTCCTCGCAGTGTGGATGCTTCCCAGCTGTCGGCCCCTTCCTGTGACCCCAGCCCCACCCGTTCCTGTGCTAGCTGGACTTCACCCCAGCATCCCTGTGCCGCTTCTCCCGGGTTCCCCGTCTCACTCTGCTGTACGCACCCTGGGCCCCATCACTCTCTCCAGAGCTGCTTCAAGTCTGTCCCCCTCTCAGATCTGCAAGGATCACAGAGCACCGTTTCCTCCGGCCTCTGTACCAGTGCTGTTAGCCCCTGGACAATGCGCACGGTACCATTATTTGCTCTCTCTGCTCCTGTTGCTGTAGGCACTCGGCCATGCGTACACGGTACAGCTTCTATAAATTCATGATTCATCTCTTTTGCAAACATCAACCCAACACCTACTGTGTGCTGGACACCTACTGAGTGTGTAAACAGACGGTATGGGCTGTTGTGTTCTGTGACCAGCACAAACCACAGGGAGGAAGGAGCAGAGCTGAGAGAGCCTGCGAGGGCAGAGGGCTCCTCCTGAGGTGAGCACTTCCTGGGCCGTGGACAGCGGGCTGGAAGGTCGATAAGCAGTGCTAAGGGCTGACGCAGTGGGGGCTTGGACAGGACCTGGAGCCTGGAGAAGGGCAAAGGCGAGGGCAGACAGGAGGGACGCAGGAGGGACGCAGGAGGGACGCAGGAGGGACGCGGGAGGAGACGTCGGCTGCCACCGCTGGACACCGGTTTAAAATGAATGAGGCACCAAAGGGGAGCAGCAGCCCTGCCTTTTAGAGATGCGATGTTTTCAAGGTGCAACGTTGTCAGAAGAAACATATTCCTCAAACATCTGCAGACAATGGCTCAGAAAATCACAGAGACTGGGAAAGTACAAAGTCCCGGTTTTTCTGAGGGTGAAGCAATCCACCATCATGTGGAGACAAGTCCTTGAGCTACAACTTAGTGTTTACTCACACGAACCACATGCAGCCTTCTTTAAATGTGTCTGGCAGAAACCTGGGACAGTGGCAAAGGCTCCTTGTAGCCAGGTTGCGGGCAGCTGGGAGCACATCACTGCCAGAGGTGGCCAGTCAGGGGCCAGGTGCAGCTCTGTGTGTGGAGCCCCCAGCCCCCAGTGCGGGGTCCCCTTCCCTGCTGCCTGCCCCTCACTCGGAATACTCTCACCACCCAGGAAGACACCTGCGGAGGTGCGTGAGGCCGGCGGAAACCGACTGTCACCCTGCCGGTCACCTGCATGCAGCGAGGGGTGAGTTTGGGGAAACACAGTGATGATTGGTGTGTGCGGGCACACACGTGTGCAAGTGCGAGATCACAACCACTGGGCAGGAGTGTGTTTTCGTTCATGTCGGGCTTAGAGACTCCCCACCCACCCGCTCTCTCAGGCATGGACTGAGTGTGTGTCTTTCCTTCCCTTTCTTCACAAGTCTATCGTCTTTAACTGATAAAGTAAGTCACTTCAGAACGTGAACACTGGCTGGGCCGGGACTTCTCGGCAGAGACTTTCAAGTAGGCTAGAATCAATCCACACAGAGAATCAAACCCAAGCACATACTTGATGCTTGCGCACGCACACACGCACGCACGCACGCACACACACACACACACACATGCACACGCATGCACGCACACACACACGGGGTCAACCACTACAAAGGTACAGGGGAAATGGAAGCACTTGGACTTCCAGAACAGAGACGAGAGACAACCACAGATGAAGAGGAGAACCAGGCATAGGTGGGAGAAGGAAGCACGGGACGGATGCTGTCCTTAGCAGACGTGCAGGGCAGACGTCCAGCTGTGGACACTGACCCAGAGCCAGTCACCTCCCCTGCTGAACCTGAACGTCAGCATCCGAGGCCCCGCAGGGCGCAGGACCTGGCCTGGCATGGGAGTGAGCATCTTCACACGGAGTGGCAGGGGTCACAGGTCCGCACCCTGCCCTGCCCAGGGAGCTGGGGCAGGGGTGCCCCCTTGCTCTGCTGGTAGAACAGGGGTCTACTCTGAGGGGAAGTTATATAGCCAGCATGCCAGCTGAGACAAGGTGAGATGGCCCGAAGCAAGGAAATGGAAAGAGTATCTCTGCAGTCGACTGCGGCCACCCGGACCCCTTCCCACGGTCAGTTTCCTTCCCCTACCTTAACTCACAGCAGAAGGGAGGCTCTGCCTCTGCAGAAACGAGCTCCAGACCTGCACGCTCCTCGTGCTCAATGTCAGCTGCCTCTTCCTGCCCTTTTGCAGCTCAGCCTCGGCACAAACCTGTGTTCACTCTTGAATGTGAAGACCAAGCAGGTGGGCGGTGGGGAAGCCCCGAGTGGAGGGAGTGACCTGAGTGCAGTGCAGAGGGGAGTCCAGAGGAGAGGGGACACCGCAGCGAGGGGCCCTCAGAACACAGCCACGGCTCCCAAAGCAGCAAGAGAAGACAGACAGCTGTCCTCCTAGTGCTGTCAATTTAACCAGCCTCAGAAAAAAAGAAAAGTACAAATTTTAATATTGTAAAGGCCAACAAATTTTAGGAGATCTACTGGAAAATAGAATCTGTCCAAGCGATGGAAAATCAGGCAGAAAAGTAAAACCATGAGAGGATTGCCTCGACAACGGGGGTGACGCGTCCAGGAAGCACAGGAAGTGGGAGGTTGGTGGGGCCACAGAAGGAATGCAGGCTGAATTCCAGAAGCTGCAGGAAAGAGGCTTCTAGATTGAAAAGCAAGGCTCGTAAGGTGCTTGGCACACTGTGAAAAACACCCAGAAACGCAGACTCTCAAAACCGTAGAATCAAAGAGAAGATTCGAAAGGGGGAGAGGACACGGGTGGTGTGGGCACGGGTTTGGATGACGGGGATGTCTCCTGCGGCCCTAAGTGTTAGAGGACACTGCTAAACATTCAGAGGAGCCGATTTCCAGCGTGGAATCACATGCCCATCATGTCTCCATGGCTGACTGCACGTGTCAACTGGACGGAGCCACAGGTGGCCAATATCCGGTCCAGCCTTACCTCTGGGTGTCTGAGGTCGATTCTGGTTGAGACTGACACTGTACCTGGCTGGCTGAGTAAAGCGGCGGTTCTGCTCAATGGGGACGCATGATCTGACCTGTCGGGGCCTGAGCAGCAGGAGAGGTGGGGGAAGACCCCTGCTCTCCCTCCGCCTGACCACTTGGGCCGGGGCATCAGCTCTCTGTCCTGTGACTGGGTCTCACTGCATGCTGGTTCTCAGGCATTTGGACTCAGAGAGGAAGGACACCACTGGCTCCCTGGGCCCCTCAGCTTGCTCACTGCAGGTTGTGAGGCTCCTCAGCCTCTGTAATTGCCAAAGCCAACTTGTTATCATAGGTACGCATTTGAGTGCGAGTCAGGGGCCACCTAACAGAGGGGATGCCTCCTGGGAGACGTGCTGCTGGGCAGCTTCACTGCTGGACAAATCCCACAGCGTGTGCCCACACCAACCTCGATGGTGCAGCCCGTGGACACCTAGGTCATCTGGCAGGTGCATGCACACTCGTGGCTCAGTGCTGAGCTAAACAAAGCAACCGAGAGATGATCAGCCAGAGACAGCTCAGCAAGGGCGAGCGGCCACTGCCAGCATACAACAGCGCGTGGCTTCACGGTGAGCCGTTTCTCCATGTGGAAGAATCCACTCAAAAATAATGCTTGCTATGGTTTGAGTCCGAGATGTCTCCCACAGCCCAGTGTGCATTAGAGACTCCGCCCCAGCATAGCAGTGTCCAGAGGCGGGCTTTAGACAAGAGCACAGATCCTGTGGGCTCTGACCTCATCCACGGGTTCATAACTGACTGGACACTCAGGTGGTGGCAGGGACTTCAGGGTCATAGTTGGAGGAAGCAGGTCCCTGGTCATGTCCTGAAGGGGCGAATCTTGTCCCCAGCCCCTTCCTCTCTCTGCTCACTGACGGTCACAAGAGGAGCACCTTTGCGTGGCCGTGTGCTTCTGCCTGACGTCCTGGTTCACCACAGGCCCAGAAACGATGGAGCCGGCTGACCGCAGAAACCAGGAGCCCAGCTCAGTCTTTCCTTCTGTGCGTTGATTTTCAGGTGCTTTGTCACAGGACCAAAAAGCTGACCAACACAATGGAAAGGGAGCTCAGTGGATGGGCAGACCAATGACACGTGTCATTGTCACCAAGTGCCATGCCCCGGCGTGCGCGCAGGCACTACACTGAACACAACTGGAGGCACAGAGGAGGCTTGTGCTGGCATCAACGTGAGCAGTGCTGTGCTGGGACGTGCCAGCAGCCGGGAAGCCAGCAGTCCTCACGGTGTCCAGCCCACTGTTGTCTCATGGGACCACGGTGGGCCACTCGGGGCTCAGGCGGTGCGCTTTCTGGCCTCTTTGCCCCTTGGCCTTTGAGCCTACGACTGCTCACATCGTGGCAAGCTCTGTGATTTGTCTTCTAAACAACAAGTTTCTTAAAATTTGAAAACCAGACTAATTATTCTCGAATCCTTCAAATCAACACTGACCTGTGTTGCTTAGAGGAAGTGTGCAATGGAATCATCACCTCGAAGGAGGCGGAGATGCTAGGAGCTCGGTCATCGCTTCTCAGCTACGACCACAGTTCCCCGTGAGCCGCGTCAGGGCTAGCCATGGAAGGGAGCGGACAGGAGGGCGTGTCGGGTGAAGACGTGAACAGGGCGCTGCAGTCGGTCGTACCTGTGAGATGAACGAGGGGACCGTTTCCAAGGGCCATGTGGGTGGCACCTGTGGCTTAAACCCCAGCCTGTGGTGAAGGCGGACGTAGACGCCACGTGCTGCCATCTCATGTGATGCCCAAGGCGGTGACGGGGACGTGCTCTGGAGCCCTGCGCCGGAGGACTGCAGCGTGGCTCCAGTGATGATGGAGTCATCCTTACTGAAGGTGCATGTGCAGCTTTTGAGCATAATTGTTTTATCAAGTGTGAGAGTTAGAAGAACATAATTTCTGAAATAACATTTTAATTTATTTAGGCTGAAGGCTTTAAATATGTATGTGTGACTAAATTAAGAAATGTTATTAAGTATTCTACGGGACACTAATGGCAGGGAATTGCCTTTTCATAATTGTGGTGTGAGCGGAATCTTCTCAGGCTGTCCCTCATGACTCTCCCCTTCCCTCCTGCATCCACGAGAATTTCTCCTCACCCTGCTCTTTGCTCAGTCTCTTTGGGAGATGCAGCTGCGTGAAGGGCTCCGAGTTCCAGAGGGGCCCCTGTGGCGTGCTTGCTTTGGGTTGCACAATATCTGATGACACTTACCACTCTGTTGACCTCTGAAGCCACGGTGATCGGCTGACATTGTCAGGGCTCGACAATAGATTCTCAATTCCATCGCTTGGACCACAGCTGGGAGTCCCGGCCCCTTGTGTGCAGCTGGTTTGGAGAGTTCCTGCCCAGCTGCATCTCTTTTCCTTGTCCTTGCCTGCAGGGAGGCTCTACCTACACTTTCTGCATCAACCCACACAGGGCTGGACACACATCTGACCCAATGCCTTTGGTTTGTGCAAAAACACAGACAGTAAGGCTGGAGAAGATAAATGACTGAAACTCCTGGGGCCTGGTGGAGGACACGAGGCTCTTCCCCCCTCCCTCTGCACGCAGAAGGCTGAGGTCCCAACCCGCACCACACTGTTGGCCTCAGGTCCAGGATGGGACTTTCCATGGAAGCAACAGGAACTTCACCCAGGATGGTTCCATGAAGGGCAGAGCAGGGGACAGTTGAACTCCCCTCTGGAGGTTGGTGTGCTGGGGCAATTCCTTAGCTGCTTAAGGTGCTTCCCAGTAAATTCCCCAAAATTGCATTTGCAAGTAGGAAAAGCAAAGGATTCCTATGCAAAGTCCTGATGCAGAGCTCAGCTTAGCAGCCGTGATCATGGCTGCCACCCAGGAACCCTTGCCACCTGGGGGGGAACGAGGCAGGAGAGCCACCCAGGTGGCCTCCAGGGACGGGCAAGCACGTGCCCACGTGGCTGGCTCCTAGGAAGGATGCCTGTCCCCTTGTTTCCCTCCATACTGTGGCCTCCAGAGCGATGTGGTTTGAGAAACTCACACAGAGCAGCAGAATTAGCAGTGAAAGTGTGGGTTCTGTGCTGAGTTATCACCCCGCACCTGATTAATACGTATAGTTGCAACATGTCAATTAAAAATAAGAATACTTCTCAAAAAGCATGGGCTCTGGATCCCCTCTCTTCTGCAACTCTTCCCTTGGGCAGGTGGCCACACTCCCTTCTGCAGTTCCTGCCTCTGTGAAATGAGGATAAAAACAGCCCCACTTTATGGAGTGGTTTTGAGGGTTCAACGGGTGATGTGTGCAAAACCCTTGGAGCGATGCTCTGAGCATTGCTGAGCACCTTGTCTGCCGTCAGCATTTTAAGAGTGAGTGGAGGCAGAAGTGGGAGAGGAGACAGCCCCCCGAGGAAGCCACGGCAGAGGGGGTGCCGTGGGCCTCTCCTGGCCCGGCCGCCTCACCCCGCGGCTCAGCTGCCCCTTCACCGCGAGCATCTCCCCACACGGGGAAGTCTCTCCTTTTTCTTTTTTTTATTAAAGCATTACAGTCTCACAGAGCAGCTGGGCTCATTTGGACAAAATCATACACTCAGGGAATTTGATTCTGATCCCCAGTCCCCCTGCGTCCCTCCCTCCTGCTCTCTTTCCTCTGTGCATGGTCTCCCTTCTTCCCTCCCTCCCTCCCTCCTCTCTTCTCCTTCCTTCCTTCTCTCCTTCCTTCCTTCCTTTCCTCCTTCCTTCCGGTCCTTCCTACTTGTATATAAGGGTGGAGTTTCCTTTGGCACATGTACACGTGCATGAGACAGGATTCTGTTAATTTCACCCACGTCCGGCCCCTTCCCTCTTTCCCCTCCTCTTCTACTCCACTGAGCTGGCCTATGTGTTCATGTTATCAGATCCCTCCACCCCGCCTTCTTTCCCTTAGTTTGCTCTAGTTTCCACATATGAGAGAAGACATTTAACCCTGGACTTTCTTCTCTCAGCATGATGGTCTCTGGTTTGCTGGCAAATGCCATAATTCCATTCTTCTTCATGGCTCAGTAAAACTCCATTATGCATATAGACCATTTTCTTAATCCATTCATCTATTGACGGGTGGCTGGGCTGATTCTGTAACTTGGCTATCGTGAATCGCACTGCTGTGAGCATGGATGTGGAGGTTTCCGTATGGTGTGCCGATCTTAGGTCTTCTGGCTGCGTGTGGAGCAGTGGGAGAGCTGGGTCGTACAGTGGTTCCATTCCTAGTTTTGAGGAATCTCCACACTGCTTTCTGGAGTGGTTGTACTAATTCGCAATCCCACAGCAACAGCAGTGTATGAGTGAGCCTTTCCCCGACACCCTTGCAAAACCTTACTATTATTGTATTCTTGGTAATTGTCATTCTAACTGAGTGAGATGAACTCCCGATGTGATTTTGATTTGCATTTCCCTACTTGCCAGAGATGTGAGCCATTTTTCATACATGAGTTGGCTATTTGTTTCTTCTCAGAAATGTCTGCTTGGCTCTTTTGTCTACTTATTACTTGGGTTATCTGGTTTTGGTTTTTGTGTTTTGGGTGTTGTTGGTTGGGTTCCTTCTATACTCTATCAATGCCCTGAGCAGGCGGCAGAGGTCTTCTTCCATTCGGCAGGCTCTCTCTTCATGCTTTTAATTGTTTTCCCTGCTGTGCAGAAGCTTTTTAATTGGATGCCAACCCACTGATTAATTTTTGGTTTTATTTCTTGTGCTTCAGGAGTCTTGTTCTGGAAGTCAGTTCCTGTCACAACACGCTGAAGTGCCGAGTCTGTACTTTCTTCTAGCAGTTCAGGGTTTCTGGCTTGGTTCTTGGGTCTTTGATCCACTTTGAGTGGGACGACACATAGGGGCGTCACACAGGGCAGGTCTCCTTCTTGTTCATGTGGGTTCACGACTTTCCCAATACCTTTTGTTAAAAAGGCCAGCTTTCCTCCAGCACATTTCGGGCACTTTGGTCCAGTACCAGGTGCCTGTTTTTGAGGGCTTGTCCCTGTGTCCTTTATCCTCCCTTGGTGGTTTCTGTTCGGGTGTCACGACATTGCTCCATCTGGCACCATCACTCTGTAGTGTGACTTGAAGTCCAAAACCATGATGCCTCCAGCATCATCCTTTTGCTCAAGATTGCTTCAGCTAATTCTTCCCCAAAAGTTTTAGAACTGCTTTTTCTAGTTCTGTGAGGACGATCATTGGTATTTTGATGGGGATTGCACGGAATCTGTATAATGCCTTGGGTCGTCAGGCCATTTTGATATTAAATCTGCCTATTCAAGAACCTGGGAGGTCTTTCCATCTTCTAAGGTCTTCCTCGATTTCCCTCTTCAGTGTTCTATATTTCTCATTGAAAAGATCCTTCACATCCTTCATTAGATTGAGTCCCAAATATTCCTGATGTATCGTGAATGGGACAGTTTTCTTAATTTCTTTTTCAGCAGATTCATTATTGGAGTGTAGGAAAGCAATTTATTTATGTATGCTGATCTCATCTCCTGCTGCTTTATGAAATTTGTTTTTTACCTCTAGAAGTCTTCTGGTAGGGATTTTTAGGTTTTCTACATACAGGATCATGTCATTAGCAAACAGAGATAATTTGATTTCTTTTTTCTTTTTGTATCCCTTTAATTTCCTTCTCTTGCCTGATTGCTGTGGCTAGAGTTTCAAGCCAGAATGTAGTGGTGTCCTTGTTTTGCTCCTGTTTTTAGAGGAAATATTTTCAGTTTTTCTCCATTCAGTATGATGTTGGCCTTGGGTTTGTCATATATAGCCTTTATAATGTTGAGGAAAGTTCCTATCACTCCTAGTTTCTCTAGTATTTTAAGCATGAATGGTGCTGGACTTTGTCAAGTACTGGACTTTTAGTGCACCTATTGAGGTATTCATGTGTTTCTCGTCCTTAACTCTATTTATGTAGTGAGTAACAGGTTTTGATTTCTGTACGTTGAACCATCTCTGGGATGAACAAGAATCTAACTGATCCTGAACTTTTCTTTGTTGAAAGGATTGTAATCGCTGTTTCAATCTCATTACTTGATGTTGATCTGTTTCAGTTTCTATACCTTCCCAGTTCAATTTCAGCAGGTCACATGTGTCTACAAATTTGTCAATGTCTTCTAAGTTTTCCAGTTTGTCGAAGTATAAATTTCCAAAATGATCCTCTGGATTTCAGAAGTGTCTGTGGTGATGTTTCCTTTTTCATACCTAACTTTGTTTGCATCTTTTCTCTCTCACTTTCTTTTGAATAAACGTTTGGCTAAGAGTTTATCAGTATTCTTGATCTTTTAGAAGAATCAGCTATTTGTTGCATTGATCCTGTGAATTAATTTTGTATTCTCCATTTCATTAATTTGGGGTCTGATCTTTATAATTTCCTATCTTCTACTGATTTGGGGATTAGTTTGTTCTTCTTTTTCTAAGTCTTTGAGGTTGCACATAAGCTTATTTATTTGTGATCTCTCTTTTTTTAATGTAGGTACCAAGTGCTATAAATTTTACCCTTAGAAGTGCTTTCTCATGGTCCCAGAGATTTTGACATGCTGTATCTATGTTCTTATTTGTTTCTAAGCATGTTTTGATTTCTTCTCCCATTGCTTCTGTGACCCACTCTTCATTTCACAGGGTATTTTTCAATCTGCATGTAGTTTTATTATTTTTCATGAGATTGAATTCTATTTTCATTCCATTATGGTCTGATAGAATGCACAGGATTATATCAATTATTCCGTATTTGCTAAGACCTACATCATGACCTGGAATATGCTTTATTTTAGAAAAGTTTCCATAAGCTGCTGAGAAGAAGGTTAATACAACTGGTTTGGTGCATTTTATTTGTAGTATTATTTCAATCAGAAGTATCCTTATTGATTTTATGCTTTGATGACTTGTCTGTTGGTGATAAGGCTGCTTTAAAATCACTCAACTGTATTGTATTGGGATCTATCTGACATTTAATGTCAATAATTTTTTATGTAATTATGTGTGCTGATATTTGGGGCACAGATATTATATCTTTATCATTATATCTTCTTATTGGATTGTTCCCTTCACCAGAATGTAATGACTTTCTTTGTCTCTTCTGATTAATTTTTGCTTGATATCTGTTTTGTCACAAATGAGCATAGTGACTCCTGCTTGTTTTCAGACTCCATTTGTGTGGAATATTTTTTCCAATACTTTTGTCCTCAATCTGTGGGTGTCTTTGCCCTTGAGAAAAGACTTGGACATAGTATGTAGTTGATTTTGTTTTTGATCCATTCTGCTAATCTATGTCTTTTAAGTGAGGAATTGTGCCATTTATACTTATTGTTATTATGGATATGTGTTTGTAGTTTCCTCTCATTTTGATTTTTATGTTATATTTAATTCTGTCTTGCTTATTTTTTAGTTGATTAGTCTTGTATTAATTTTCATTGAATTGGGAGCTTTGGGATTTGTTTGGGGGCAGCTTATTTCCATGTTCTCTTCTGTCTCAGTGGATGGATGTTTGAGATTTTTACCCATATCTCCTATTGCTGGAAGATGCTGGTCTTAGAAGGATGTCTGGATCTCTACAGCCTCTGGGAAAATCCACTTTGAGGGTACAGGGACTAAACCTCCACAAGTTTCACCTTCACTGCTATGAATATGGAATATTGGGCATCTACCCTGTAGTGCAGATGCTCCTGTGTGACTACTAAGGGCATCTTCCCAATGGCTCTTCTGTGGCATCAGCAATAAATGGAGCTTTCCCCCTGGTATTAGGATCCTCTGTGGTCCAGGTGTAATTTTATTTGTGTCTATTTCAGTCTTTCTGGTTCAGGCACCCTCTGGGAATGTTTTTAGTTGTCTTCTTGTAACTTCCTTTATCAGTTCCCAATCCCCTGCCTCTGTTCACAGCTGTGCAGTGCTTATAGATGTTTCCTGCCCAGCACAGTGACCAGGAGCATTTTCTGTGCCTGTGGAACACATTCTGCCCCTGGGTCAAGCTCTTTGGGGTTTACTTTTACTGAACCATATCACCTGCCAACTCCAGGTTCATTAAAATGAGTCTTTCTCTCCTATTCACAGTTTCCCCAAGTCATTCTTTCTTTTTCAAATTTCTCTATCCTTGGCCATACTGTGTCCTTTGTCTACTTGCCCTCCCTCTCCCCTCTGCTGTCTGTCAAGTCACCACTGTCAGTCAAGTTGGTGCATCTCTAAGATACTATTTCTTATATTATGTGCAGGTTCCTAAGTTTCTGTGACTACAGTTTCTGTTACAGTCCAGTGTTTCCAATGGGTTCACTGTGTTGTCAACCTGGCTGAAGAGCAATCTTGCTGCTGTGTATGTGTGGTGATGAGAAACTGCTGAGATGTGCACACTTCCTGAAAGGTGACATATCCTCTTCTCCTGAGAGATGTCTTTTAACATAATGATTTCTCCCTACAAGAGGAATTGATATTAGCGAGTTTGGAATCCCATGTCTTGGTGCTCTACTTCGATGCAGGCATATGGAATGTGTAGGATAAGACGTGGACTTGTGTGTCTGGAGCTGAGTGACAGAAAAGGAGCAAGCACAGGAGCCAATGAGATTCCCAGGCACTCAGAAAGCGGGCTGAGGGGAAATGTGAAGGAAGGGTAAGAAGAAAAGATTCGCATGATTTTCTGGACACCAAGAGGTTCTGTGATCAGTTCACTTCAGAGTACCACCTGAGGGACCCTGTAGGCACCATGCTCCCGAGGGACTGCAAATGTCCATGCTCCCCGATACACTGGGGTTATGGTTTGCATATAAGGTGAGGCGATGCAAGAAGGCCCCAAGGTGAAGTGATCAGACTGAGAGCTTTCACCTTATCAGTGGATGGATCCACTAATGTGGATTACCTGGGTGGTGACGGTAGGCAGAGACGGTATTCCTGGAGGAGGCGGGTCACCAGGGATGTGCCTGTGGTGTTTGCAGGTTGCTCTGGTGAGCAGAGGTCTCTCTGCTTCCTGCCTGTCATGTCCTCCACTGTGTCATCACTGTGCCCTTCTGCCATGATGGGCCGACTCACCCTGAGTGCAGAGTTGGCCAGTCGCAGACTAAATCACGGAAGCTGTGAGGCAAAATAAACTCTCTTCCTATTTAAGTTGTTCTTGTCATGTCTTTTAGTCACAGTGAGAAAAGGCCATTTAAAACTACAGAGTTTAAACTCATGCTCCCCAGACCTATGTAAACTGCAGCCTCCGTGTGCCATGCTCCTGGCAAATGGGGTCTTGCTGCTGGTAGACTCAGGTTAGATGCCCTTGTAACCACAGGCTGCAGTGATAGCAGGAGGCAGGGAGGGTCGTAACAGAGAGAAACACACGAGGTGCTGTAGCTACACTGCGGGGAGAGGAACTGGCTGGTCTGATAGATTTGAAAAGTTCTCCACCTGAGGCAGCAGCTCAGTTCCAACTTCAGATTCAGTGTCCAGCAGACCTGTCTATTCTTCAAGCACTTCCCAGCAGTGAGGGACCCGTGGGTGTGTCGTGGAGTACTAGCTTTCTGTGTGGAGCCATTTGTCTATGGAGCCATTTGTCTATAACAAAGAGAGCCTGTGAGAAGGGTCGGGGTAGAACAATCACATGAGAGAGGTGTCTCATCAGTTCTGTGAGAACTAAACACCAAGACCAAACTGAGATAACAGGAAAACATTCTTCTCAGTGCAGAGAAACGCTTTCAAACTGCCAGAAGGTCTTTGAAAATGGAATGACTGTCCCAGGGCAGGAGTGAGCCCTGGTTACCGGGTTTAACTGGAGACAGGGAGCTTGGGAGGATTGTTAGGAGGAAACTAGTGATAGAAAAAGGCAGATCTCCAAGGATTACTGCTTGTCCACGCAGTGAGGGAGTACTCCTCCAGTGTGGCCTCAGTCACACGGAACTGTGTCACTGTCTGTGGGGAGGGACTTTCTTCCTCGTGGTGACGGGTGCCAGGCCCCTCCTACAGTGGGCTCCACTCTCCTCGGGCTGTGGTGATCTTCAAGTCAGGGAGGCCAGGTTGAGAGGGAGCAAGGGAACCACCCTTCACCTATCCTGGCCCAGAAGTGACACATACAACTTGTGTTCATGCCCTGTGGGTGGCAGCTGGTAATGTGATTCCACTTGGGTACAAGAGACTGAGAGCTGTGGCCCCTGGCTGGAAGCCACATTCCAGCCCTAAATCTATGCCATGGTACAAGCCCCAGGCTGGGCTGGATGCTGGGCATTGCAGGACTGCAGCCTCGGGGGAAGCTGACCACCTTTCAGGGCCTCCTCGATTCCATGGCAGTGGCCCCTCCCTGACTGCTTTAGTGCTGTGGGCTGTCTGCTCATCTGCTGTGACTCAGGGACTCTCCCGTGAAGGAGAGTAAAGGCTCTACTTCCAACAACAACTGAGGCCACTGTGAGATGCAGATGAGATAACGGGGAGACAGTGGCTTAGAGGAAGAGCGAGCTCCCAGCCACCCCAGCACCAGACAGAACTGGAAGGTGCTCACCAGCCAGGACACCTGAGGGCACTCAGTACAACACTGGGCATCAAAGACACCAGACACTCTGCAAGTTGGAAACCTGGAGCTTGAGATGAGACACTGCGCATCAGAGACATGTGGGCTTGCAGCCCTGTGGACAGGGGAACATGGCGGAACCTGTGGGCTGGCCGGGGCTGATCCTCATGGCCCCGCGTTTGAGTGGAAAGCCACCCAAACTCCTCTGCCCACAGGGGTACTTTGGCAGGAACCGGGGTCGCCAGTGTGGGAACCGTTCGCAAGGGCTGCATGGCTGTGGGCAGAGGCAGAAGACCAGGACCCCACAGATGAAGCTGTCAGCCAACTAGGCGGTGGCCTATTAGGAGCCCCGCAGGGTCCCTGGTCCAGAGTGACCGAAATAGGCCCATAGGAAAACTGTGCCAGGACCACAGAGCCTCTGGATAACAAGGGAGAAAGCTCCCTTTGTTGCTGGAGCCCCATGAGAGCTACTGGGAAGACGCCAGTAATGGCCACAGAGGAGCATCGCCACTCGAGGGCTGGTCCTGGGTGATTCACAGTCATAGCAGTGAGTGTGGCACCCTATGCCCTACAGTGGAATGCAGAGAAAGCCCAGCAGCCCGGAGGCCTGGAGGCCTGCATGTCCAGCAGGGATCAGCATCGTCCCTGCAAAAGGGAGGGTTGTGGATTGAATCTCACATACCACTGCCCTAGTTCCAAGGGTCAGAAAGGCCAAACTCCAATACTGGGACTACTGGTCAGCACTCTGCAGCACCCTGCCACAGGGACACATCGCTGGCCAGCATGCACCTATCTATGCCACCTGCCCTGGGAGACAGGATGCCAGGGATCCCACAGCCAGCCCTGGCTCCTGGCCACCACGGCTGACAGCAAAGGATCCCAGGACACTGACCTTGGAGCCCAGCCTCTAGTCCAAGGATTATAGAGGACAGGAGAGGATGGAAACCCACCCTCATCTCCATAGTCTGGACTGCCTCAGTGGAAATGAGCCCTTATTTCTCATCCGATTTTTAATACTTTTTTCTATATCCCTTCCATTAGTTTTTACTTTTGAAAATTTAGATTTTAATTTTTTTCAAATTTTATTTCATTATAATTTATAAGTTTTTACTTTTCCCCAGTGAGATTGAGAGGTGATGTGTGGGTGTTCTCATGGCATGGAGAAGTTCAAGTATATGTATAATTTTACTTTTATTTTAATTGCTTTCCCCTTCATCTGTTTATTCTTTAGCCTTGGTTTGACTTAGGTGGAATATAATTATGTGTGGATTTGATTTGATATTAGACTTGTTTTTTGTTCATACTTTCATTTATGTCTCTCTTATTGCCCCTTCTTTACTCTTTTCCCTAATAACAAAATTTTCCTGTTCCCTCTTCCTCTTTGGTATTTTAATTACTTTTACTTATTTGTTACTACTCCTTATTTATAGCCATTATCTGATACCTATCTTCTCTCTCCCCTCTGTTAACTTTTTAAATATTTCAAACACTCTCTTGCCTTCCTACCCTATTTTCTCTTCATTTAAGACACTGCAATCCCATTATCTGGTAGAATCACGTGCTTTATGTAATTCCTACCCCATTCATGTGGTTGTGATTAGTGATGCCATGGATGACCTATCAGACACCTGCTGTGTAATGCTTGATCTTGTTCAAGGACTTTTGTTGTTGGTACTGATGCTAATGCTGACCTCATCATTCCGACGTAGGAGGCAGTGAGTGCTGTAGCTGTCAAGTAGACACAGGAAGTTTATCCTAAGGCTGCACATCTGCTGCTGACATTTGTGCTACTCCTGGCTGCCCCTTCCTCTGAGAAGGGCTAGAAAAGATTAGGACACTTCAAGTTCACAGAGTAGAGATCCTGCTGTCAAGTAATACTCGCAACTCAGTCAAGCAGGAGTGAATCTCCCTCCACACACGATCTAGCCCCTCTTGAGACTCAATAGTGCTTCAATACATAGAATAGGGGTTACCACAAACCAACCATTGGTCTCAATGAGGAACAACCAGAGGGGGGCATGTACTCATACATTGAAAGCAGAGAAAATTCCAAGAACAAAAAGACAACTACAAAAAATGACATGCATAAAAGAGAGGAAAGGAAATCCATCTCAATTGATGTGGAAATCCAAGACCTCTGAAAACATGAGAAAAAGGCAAACAAATCTCCTGCATAATCCACAATTCCCACACATGGAAGTAGGTAAAATTACAGAGAAAGACTTAAAAAGTGATTATTAAAATGTTCAACAAACTAAAAGATCTAAAAATCAAATTAAGACAGCAGATACAGGAGATGAAAGACCATTTCAATAAAGAAATGGAGATGATGAAAGAAATAAATCAGAACTGGAAATGAAAGACGCAATGAAGCAAATAAAAAATTCACTTGAAAGCATCACCAACAGATTAGATTGTCTAGAAATCAGAACTCAGGCCTTGAAGACAGGGTAAATACAACTGAATTCTCAGTATGCATTAAAGAAAAATAAAAGACCATGATCAGAATATGTAAGAACTCTGGGACAAAATCAAGAGAGCAAAATGTTGCAATCACTTGGACAGAAGGGAACATAGAGATATAGGCTAAAGGCATTAAGATTGTCTTCAATGAGATAGTGTCACACAAGTTTCCTACATTAGAAATGAGATCAACATCCACATACAGGAGCCTACCAGGGCCACGAATAGACAAGATTGGAGAAGAATCACTCAAAGACACATCATGAAAATGCCTAACTAAAAAATAAGCAACAAATATTAAAAACTGCAAGAGAAGAACATCATTTAGAGGCAAATGAATAAGGCTCACTTTAGACTTCTCAGCTCAGACCCTAAAATCATGGAGGGCTTGGGGTGAGATATTTCAAGCCCTAAACAGCAAAAACAACAACAATGACAAAAAACAACTGCCAGCCAAGGTGCTATATCCAGCAAAGTGCTCTTTAAGATTTGCTGGGGGATATAACATCTTTCCATGAAAAGGATAAACTAAAATGATTCATCACCAGCAAGTCAGCACTATGAAGAACACTTAAAAATGAACTGCATGTATAGAATACCCCCCCATCCCAATCCACTCAAATAGAAAAGGGTCACTGAAAAGGTAATCAAATGAATGAAAATAAAGACAGAATTAAATCCAGTAAATAAGGCAAAATGGCAGAAAACTACAAACACACATCTATAATACTGAATTTAAATAGCCCCAACCATCCAATTAAAAGACACAGGCTATCAGATTGGATTAAAGAAACAAGATCCAACTATGTCTTGCAAGAGACTCATCTCATAAGAAAGACACACCCAGGCTGAAGGTGAAAGGAATGAAAAAATTTTCCATGCAAATGGGTTCTGAAAACAAGCAGGAGCTGCTATTCTCATATTTGATAAACCAGATTTCAAGCAAAATTTAATTGGAAGAGAGAAAGAAGGCTATTATTACATCCTGATAAAGAGAACAATCCAATAAGAAGATATAATGATGGTAAATATATATGCCCCAGATGTCAGTGCACACAAGTACATAAAAAATATTTCTTGACATTAAATCTTAGATAGATCCCAATACAACAAACCTGGGTGACTTTAAAGCACCCTTATCACTAACAGACAAGTCATCAAAGCATAAAATCAATAAAGATGTTTCTGACCTAAACATTAGTACAAATAAAATGGACCTAATAGACATCTACAGAAGATTTCACACGAAAATGGCTGAATTAACATTTTTCTCAGCAGCTTATGGAACCTTTTCCAAAACAGACCATATTCTAGGTCATCTTGTAGATCTCATCAAATGCAAAAAAGATGACATAATCCTTTGCTTTCTATCATATCATAATAGAATGAAACTAGAAGTAATAGCATCAAAATATTAGAAACTACATAAACACATGCAGATTGAAAGAAACTCTTATAAATGAAGAATGGATCACAAAAGAAATGAGAAAAGAAATCATGACATTCTTAGAAACAAATAAGAAGAAAGAAACAACACATCAAGGTCTCTGGCACTGTAGGAAAGCAGTTGTAAGAGGGGAATTCACAGCACTGAGTGACTACATTTAAAGAAGAGAGATTCCAAATAAATAAGTTATGCTCCACCTCAAAGACTAACCTCCAAATCAGTAGAAGATAGGAAATAAGAAAAATCAGACCCAAAACTAAAGAAATGGAAAATAAAAAAATAACACACAGGAAACGCAGCAAATAGTTGATTCTTCTAAACAATAAATAATATTGATACACTCGTAACCAAACTAACCCAAAGAAAGTGAGTGAAGATCCAGATAAACAAAATTAGAGATGAAAAAAGAAGTCCAAGATCAGATGGATTCTTAGCTGAGTTGTACCAAACTTTTATAGAAGAAGTAACCCAGTGATTCTCAGATTATTCCATGAAACTGAAAAGGAGTGGACACTCCCAAATATATTCCACAAAGTCAGTGTAGTCCTGATACCCAAACCAGACAGACACATCAAGGAGAAAACATATAAACCAGTATCCCAGATGAACACAAATGTAAAATCCTTAATAAAATATTAGCAAACTGCATTCAAACACATATCAAGAAGATAATACACTACAATCTAGTGGGCTTCATCCCGGGGATGCTGTTTGGTTCAACATAGCAAAGCAATAAATGTAATTCACCACATAAATAGAGTTAGGACAAGAATCACATGATCATTCCAATTTATGCAGAAAAATCTTCTGATGAGATCCAGTAATCATTTATGTTAGAAATTTAGGAGAAACTAGGAATAGAAGGAACTTATCTCAAAGTTATAAGGGCCATATACCATAAACCCAAATCCAACATCATTCTGAATGAAGAAAAACTGAAAAATTTTCCCCTAAAATCAGGAAAAGATAAAAATATCCATTCTAATTATTTTTGTTCAGTATACTTCTTGAAATCAGGCAAGAGGAAGAAATTAAAGGGATACAAAAAAGAAAACAAGAACAGAACTCAAATTATCTCTGTTTGCTGATGACATGATCCTATATCTAGAAAACACACACAAAAAAAACTCTACCAGAAAACTTCTAGAGCTGATAAACAAAAGTAGGAGGATACAAGATCAACATATATAGACCAATTGCTTCCTCTACTACAATAATGAATCTGCTGAAAAAGAAATTAGGAACACTATCCCATTCCCAATAACCTAAAAACAAACAAACCAACGCACCTCCTGGGAATTAATCTAGCCAAGTATGTGAAAGATCTCTGCAATCAAAATTATACAACTCCCTGAAGAAAAGACATTGAGGAAGACTTTAGAAGGCGGAAAGCCCTCCCATGTTCTTGTATAGGCACAATTAATCTTATCAAAACGGCCAAACCACAAGCAGTATACAGATTCAGTGCAATCCGCATCAAAATACCAATGATGCTCTTCAGAGAAATAGAAAAAACAGTTCCAATTTTAATTTGGAAGAATAAGAGACCCAGAATGCACAGAGTAATTCCGAGAAAGAAGGGCGTTGCTAGAGGCATCACGATGCCTGATCTCAAATTATACTACAGAGCCACAGCAACAAAACAGAAGGGGACTGGCATCAGAACAGACACGGAGAGGCGTGGGACAGAGAAGCCACTGGGACAGATCCACACAAACAGGCATCTGAATCTAGACAACGGAGCCAAAACTATGTGTTGAAAACAGGCAGCCTTACTTTAAACGATGCTGCTGGGAAAAGTGGATGTCCACATGCAGACGAGGAAGCGAGATCCCCATCCCTTACTCCACCCGAGGACCATGCAAAATGGACCGGTGACTCAGCAGTTAGACCAGAACTTTGCAAGCAGATGGTGGCGGATGCAGAGACAGGAAGAAGCCGAACTTGCCTGCGACTCTTGAGTCCCACCCTGCCCCTTGTTCCCTCTTTAACATCAGATGGGGGAAAAAGGTCGCTGAGAGTGGGGAGCTGGAGCCTGTCCCACCCACCAGCACCAGAGCCGCGCACTCGGCAGCTCCACACCTCAGGAGGAGCGTGTGGGGAGCACCCAGGACAACGGGGTTCCAAAGGGGCTGCTTTGCGCTGGGCCACACGATGACCAAAGCTTCCAGCAGGTCTGCGGAAGGCCTGAGGCGCTGCCGTGGTCTCCAGGGAGGGAGGGCCTGGCCCGTGGCTGTGGTCCAGCGTGCAGCTTTGGGCTAGCGGGTCTGGGCTGCGTGTGCGGTATCTAAGAACAGGCAGGTGTTACTTTTGTCCCGAGTCGTGCACCACGAGCGTCCTCATCCCATCCCCAATCTTTCCTATTTACAGCGCACGCTCCCGGTGGTTGAGAGCACTTTTCTCCGTCCTCTCTGCATTTGTACATATACTCTCACGTTTTCCTGAAATGTGAGACGCTCCCCTGCGTCAGCTGTCATGGAGCGAATTCATGCTCCAAGCCGGCTGCAACACCATCTCCCACCCACGTGCCCTTCCTGCAAGGTGGGCCTGGTCCTTGTCAGGCTGGGGTGTCAACTCCCCTTCCTGTGGGATCTGGGAGCTCGTGACTCACTCTGGTCAAGGGCGTGTAGCAGGACTGGGTGGGCGGGATTCCTGCGCTCCATCCCGCTGTAGGCAAGCAGGCGCCGGCCACCAGTGCCACGCTGGGAGAAACCCACCTAGGTAAGGCTGAGGGCCACCTGGAGCCGTCCCAAGCCAGCCAGCCCTGCCCCTCCTCCCGCCCCTGGCTTCAGCGACCTTCTGACTCTAGCTGCAAGAGAAACCCTGACCCCGCGCCCAGTTCTTGACCAGCAGAAGCCATGGGGTTTCAGAGTGATGGTTCCGCTTTGGGCTGGTTTGCGGCAGCAGAGTCGAAACACCCTTCCTCTGAGGACTTTCTCTTGAACACATTTCACACCTTCGTATACAGCACAGAACCCTCTATGGTCTTGAATTCACCCCTCCCCGCCCAGAGCCTCAAAGGGGCCCCACCGTGGGCCATGTGGTGTCTGCAGGAGAGCTGGAAGAGCCGCCCTGGACCCACAAGCTTCTTGCCTGCTCTGTGCACAGGTGTCCTAACAGCCTGGCGCTCCCAGGGGACCCCAGCGCAGGCTGCGTGGTGGCTGTCAGTGATGCACCCTCTCTTATCCACACAGCACCCACAGGGGCCCTTGGGACGCAGACACCACCCAGCCACCCCGTGACTCCTGTCACTCTGAGGCAAGCCTGAGCTCCTTCCTGGTCTGCAGGCCCCGCAGGACTGGCCCCTGCCTGCTCTCAGGGCCTCCCCCAGCCTCCCTCCCTCCTGAGCACGCCCTGCTCCTCTGTGGTCTCCTCTGCCTGGCGCTCCTTCCTGAGCTCCGTCCTCTGAGGGCCCAGCTCCTGACACCCTGTGCGCTGCTGCTACAGCTGTCCCAGGGACCTTCTCTGCTTTATCATCTTTCACAACACTCATTACTGAACAAATTAGATCATGTGTGTCACAGGTCAATAGTGAAGGCTCCTCTGTTGTCTCAGGTCTGCCTGAGGCTGCCAAGGTGGAGCAAGGGCCGTTCACTGTTATAAAGCCAGCGTCCAGACCTCTGTGTCCTGAGAGGGGATCGAAACGGCTCAGTGGCCTTCGCCCCTGCCCTGTCTCCAGGCAGGCAAGCAGGTGAGACAGTGGGTAGGGAAGCCCAGAGAGCAAGTGTCCCTGCAGATGCGCCACCGCGCTGCGCTCGCCCTGACTCTGCCCCAGGGAGGGAGGGCACTCGGCTAACACAAGCCACACGCTGGTCTATGAGAAGCTGTCCCTGGAGTTGGAGGACACAGGGACTGAGCTGGGTTCCTGCCTGTGGAGGCCAGAGGTGGGAGGCTCCTGGAGCCTCTGAAGGCAGAGCAGGCAGGCGGGGCCCCGGAGAACAGTCCCCTTCCCGGAGAGCACCAGGTGCTCCGCTCCCACAGGGCTGCGAAGACCACAGGATGGCAGGACACTGAGCCTGGGAGGGGACCTTACCCAACTTTCCTGCCAGCAGGGCATGACCAGGAGCCTGGGGGTCAAGGGATGGCTGCCTCTGCAGGGCTGTGGGTTTGCAGGATGAATGGGCGGCCAGGAGGGCCAAGAGTGACCTGTTGGGGCTGGGCGCTTGCCAAGGCCTGCCTCCCAGCGCTATCTCCAGTGAGTGGGGACCACGGCAGGCCCTGCACCCCTCCTGTTAGAAGACAGCCAGTGGCAGTCCTCTGAAGGGAGACCTGGCTTGCCCTCTGTCCTCCAAGACGCAGGATGCTGCCCGTGTCCTCGTGCAGATTCTTAGCTCCAGCTAGAGGACGAGCTGAAACCTAAAAGCTGGTGAGAAAGGCTACTCCCACGTCATGCGGGATCGGAACGCGAGATTCCTGAAAGTAAGAGTGTCCAGTGTCCACGGAAATGGACAGAAAGCTGCACTACCGCTCCAGTGTTAGCCTGGGCCAGGAGGTGGCCGCAGCACAGGCAGGGTGTCGATGACCAAAGAGCGTGCCTCACGCCACCATGCCCAGCCTCGCAGGCTTGCTCAGGTGCTCACACTCGCACACGCGCTCACGTACACAGTCATGTATGCACACATGACCCGCACACTCATGTACACGCAAACATGCACATTCACGCAAAATCATACACACCGACACACACACGCGCACACGCACACGTGCACACTTTCATGCACACACGCTTGTGCACACACACTCACAGCTATGTGCTCTCTCGTGCCAGCAGCCTCACTCAGCAGCAAGGCCAGCATTTGTGTTCATCGTGGAATCCCACCATGTAGAAGAACTCCTAGAAGCTGGGGCGTGGTCAGTGGTAGAGAACCCGCCCTGCGGGCAGGAGGCTCTGGTTCCATGCCCAGTACACGCCACCAAAAAAAAATCAATACCGCAGATTTTGCTCAATATTTTTTCCTTGAAAAATATCAAAATAAATGTTTTAATGGATATTACAATTCTTAATTGCATTCTGACTAGTTCCAATGGGAAACCTGTTTGTGGGGTCCAGCTGGAAAGAGGACTGAGCATAGTGGAGGGTTCCGGGGCCTCCCGCGCGGTACGAGGCCCGCGGCTCCTTCACTCAGCGGCAAGGCCCAGGTGGCGTCACGGCACATTTACCTCCAGTGCATGCACCTGTGCCCTGTCTCTTGTCCCCTGCAGAAAGAACAGGCCTTCTTGGTCCCTGCTGAGGTTTTCCTGGTCAACAAAGCCATTGACTTGTCCCCAAGGCTGACTGTGATTTGCGGCAGGAACAGGGTTTTCCCTGGGAGTTCTTTGGCCTCAAAGGTGATGGATGGGCACCTCTCAGGCATAGTTCCTTGATCAATAAGCCATAAAGTCTCAGATTATTTTGTTAGATACATTGATCAAATCCATCGAGTCTGTCCCGAGTCTGACCGTTAAGGCGAGGAGCGGCAAGGCTCCCAGTGTCTCTCCTGGCCTTGTTCTTTCTTCCATTTGGCTTCAGGTGCTGTGTGGCAGAGCGAGAAGGTCCCTATGTGCAGAGTGAAGGTTACTACCTCCACCTGCTGACGGACAGTCTGGCTGTTTCAGAATGAAGCACGGGGATCCTCCCTGGCAGGGGTCGTCGCTGTCTTGGTGTTGGGCACCTTTCTTTCCTGCACACATCCGTCCACCTACCTGCGCACTCATTCGCTCCTGCAACCACTCAGCAGATCGAATATGTGCCAAGGACCACGGCAGATCGGTTTTGAGTGACTGTTCCTCCGTAAGGCCCAACTCGGTCCAGATTTCCACGACGTTGCAAGATCTGCCAGGAGTGTGGCACGTGGCATTTGCCAGATTCGTTGTTGGGTGAGTGAATTCAGTCGTCTCTGGAGCCACCTGACGGGGACAGCATCCACTCACCTGCCTGCCCAGCACTGCCCAGTGCTCTTCAAAGCAGATGATGGTGCCTCTCGCCAGGCCTGTCGTGAGGCGGAGAGATCAGTGCTCAGGTGTGGAATGAATTCTTAATTACTGATACACGTCAGCGTCATTGTGACTTCCTGACAAATCTCAACAATGGCACGCAAAAGACGCCTCCTATTTATTTGGTTGGCTTATATTCTGAATTCTGTGGCTGGGAATCTCTGGCCTACACAGTAAACAAGATGATTTAATTGAGGATAGTTCCTGGTCTCCTGCTTGATTTCCCTTTTCCTCCTGGTTCCCCAAATGTACACAGTCATTTAACTTTAGAAGAATCCATCACCGCGCAACTACCCAGCCCTTGGGACTCCAGAAAAGGAAGGCAGAGCTGGGCCTTGCCTGGGAGCTAATACACCCATGCTCGGATGGCAGTCCTCACCCTGGGGAGAGCAGGTTGCCTTGGGGCTGGACATCTTTTTTTCCAATGAGAGTTTTACTCATGCTCCTTAAAACTGACTCCAACATTTAGTGATTCCTTTATTTGTGTAATTTGCAGGGTATCTTTCCCCAGACTGTCAACAGAGGACTTTCAAGCTGCCCACGTCCTAAGACGCTGTGTCAACGTGGAGAACCCCTGGCATTCCCTTCCTCTCCTTCCTGGTTCTGTGCATGGTCTTCGGATGCCCTCTCTGTGCAGTCTGTGCTTTCTGTGCCTTCTCCAGGCTGTGTTCATGGTGTTATTTACTTGGCACATACCCCACGACTCTGCACCCCACACGGTTTCCACAGTGACTGGGTCACAGCGGAGCACCTTTCCGAGCACCCACACGCCCTCTCTCATGCTCGGCAATGCATTGTGAGCACACACGTGCTTGCTGTTTCTCCACTAACTTGTTACTGGGGGGTGGCATTGCCTGCGGTCTGGGTGCCCAGCACAGGGCCTGGCACGTGAAGGTTCTCATCAACCATCTGTTGGACATTGAGAAATGAATGCTGCCTGCTGCCGAGTGCGGCAAGGAGCAAGGGAGGGGGCGACTCTGCACCCGTGAAAACGAAGCCTCAGACTCCAGCTGTGGAAAGGAAGAGGCGTGTGAGCAAAGGGCAACACCAAGGTGGACGGTGCTTGGTTTGTACGCTGTGGGCCAGGGTCAAGTCTCAGGCATGCTCCGCAAACAGTACCAATGGGCCTCACCCCTGGCCCCGTGCAGTGTGTTTTAAACGTAAAGTCAGTTAGTTAGTCACATGCTCTTGATTCCGGGAAGGCGAGTCCAGCTTCACAGAGGGGGCCAAGCTTAGGATGAGCCTGAAAGGACTCGTCAGAGTCAAGCGTAAGCATAGAAATCTGGTCCCCGGCACCAGATGTGATGAGCTGCCTACATCCAAGTCATGTGGTTTTGGTTTCTCTGAAGTTACATCGCGAGCTGGAGTGAGGAGGCACAGCCTGCCCACTGCAGATGCAGCCCTGAGCTGCCCTCAGCTGCGTCCAACACCCCAGCAAGCGCTGTGGGAGTCCCACCGTTACTAACTGGAAGCTAATGGTGTCTAGGGACACATTGATTTTACATCATGTAGAACTTATGTGGAAGCAAAATTCCAAAGGCCCTGCTTGTGGCGTTTGTCACAGGGCTCCGTGCAGACGAGGGAGCAGAGGTCTCCGTGCACGTGTGTGTTCTATATCAAAAAGTTGGATGACCTCACAACCTGCACGAAAGTCTGTGCTTCTGCAACTACATGAAGGCAAGAAGGCTCAAGGCTGTGACCTGCCACGGTGAGCAGTGGGTGCCCGGGGAGCAGGCTGCAGAGGACGGACGTCAGCAGGGCCGGAAGCTGCCGCGCTGGTTAAATGAAGCGTGGGACACCACCATCTCCCCAGCTTTAGGTTAATTGCTGGCACTTCTCCTTGTGCACTTGACCAGACACGAGAGGGAGAAATTCTCTTTGTCCTTCATGAACTGTCAACAAGCCAAGTGAGGCGTGCGCTGAGGGTGGACGCTGAGGGTGGACGCGAGCCTTCTCGTGGCGAGGACAGACGTAATGGTTTGGGCACCTGGAGAACAGCTCTCTCCCCACTGCACTTACTGTTTACATTAAAGTGATGTACTGATGGCGGACTTGAAAGGACATATTTGGATGAGCTTCAGAAGATTTTCTTCGACTGGGCAGCACAGCAGTTGCTAGCCACTCTGGGTCGCCCAGATGTGGATCCCCATTTGTGAGTCCTCTGTGGCTCAGAGAGCGAGGAAGTCGTTCAGCTGTGAGCTCAAACAGAGCGCAGGTCTGCAGGTCGCCTGCTGCAGAAATTGAAACCACCCTGCGGCAGGCCCCTGAGCCCGCAGGCACACAGAGCGGGTTCCACCATAGTCCTCCGGCGTTTTTACCAGCTCTTATTGTAACATTTATCACATTTTACTGTAGGTTTTCACTTGCTTGCCTCAACCCCTACATCTAGAAGAACTGACGGTAAAGGCAGACTTTTAAATTCATTTTTCTTCTTACTCCTTAGCTCCAAATTCTGCTTCTCACATTTATAATATTAGTCAATGTAGAGGGCTGATTAGTGCACAAAAGATGAATAAGTAAGGCTTTTCACGTATGGCTGCTACTAGGACATGGAGAGCTGCCTGTAAGTAACTTAGGTTCCATAACATTGAAAGCTGTAAATCATCCGAGAGAATATCCAGTACAATATGGTTTTGAGCTTTATTTTCTAATGAACTAATCCTGATTTTGGTAAAATGTCACTTTGAACTTCACAAGGAACAAGGCAGAGGGTATAGATCCCACCTGGGAGAAAGAGCGTCCCACCACCTGGGCTCCAGCCGCCTGGCCTCACGGCTTTACAGAAGCCCTGCCAGGGCCCCCCCAGTCCAGTCAGGTCCTGGTCTCCTGGAGGGACCAGTCTTCCCTCTTCAAGGACTGCGGAGCTGGTTCAGCCCCACACTCCACTCCCCATCAAGGAGGAAGGAAGAGAGCACGCAGTAGCAAGGTGCTGGAGGGCAGGGCCAAGCGGCCAGGCTCCCCGGCGCGGGGTGCACAGAGCCCTGGAAGCCCTGAGGCCCTGCAGGGCCCGCCCAGGCACCCTCTTCCCAGGCAACAGTGCTGCTGGGCCCTGACCTGAGGCCCAAGGAACTTGGTGTGGGGAAGGGACAGAGGCCCACGGGACATGCACCCTCCTGCTGCCTGGCCTTACAAGTGTGCGGGTGGTAAGTGAACTCGGCTGCTGGAGACAGAGCCCGGGGCCTCCCTGGCACTCTACACTGCAGGTGGTGGGGAAGGACCCTGCAGCAAGCTCGGTGACCTGGGCTGTGCCTGCGGCATCCCTGTGCAGGGTCTGCAGAGGCTTGCGTCTCGCTGAGCCACACCGCACCCCGGTGCCTGTGTCCCTGGCTCCAAGGCTGTGCCAAGTCTTCCTCGTGACCTGAGTGAGCTGAGTCAGGGCAGGGTGCTGCAGTAAGTTCACCCGAGGGAGGTCCTCAGGGCAGAGTCCCTGTGCCAGGGTGCAGCAGGGGGATCGAGGGTCTGCAGGCCAGCTTGGCCAGGGGTCGGGGGCAGGGGCAGGACCGCCTGCAGCATGATTTGAGGCCAGGCAGCCTGGGTGCTGGTGACAGAGTCCTGAGGGATGGGGTGAGGGCTGGCCCCAAGGACATGCTGCGGTGGGGGTGGGGATGGACAGGGAACAAGGAGGAGAGGCGCAGTGGCACCTGCCAGCTCCTCCACCTCTCTCCTCACCTCAGGAGCTTTCACGAAGGCCTCTGAGCGTCCCACGCTCACACCCAGATGCAGGCAGCTGCCCCTTCACCAGGCAGGGAAGACTGGGAGACACACGGTGTCTGTGTGTCTGAGCAAATCGGCTGTGGCATCATCCAGCACCCTCCCAGGCCACCAGGCTCCACGGATCCCACGATTCAGTAAAACTGAAAGATGCACCTTCCTGCTAAGTAAGCCACTAAAATGTTAAACTTCTAGACCCTGTCTCAGAAAAGTCAGTAAATAAACTTCTCAGCAGAAAACACAACAAGATGAACAAACAGACGCAATTCAGTGCTGTCCACGACAAATGCTATCCAGGACAAGTCAACAGGAAAGCGGGAGACACAGGACATTCTCCATCCACGTCTGCTGCAAAGGACTTGGATCCAGGATGTGCTCGGGATCCCTCCAAACAATAAAAAAGAAAATGGCTCAGTGAAAGTGGGCAGAAGACCCACAAGGAAAATATGTGAGTGGATTATAAGCACAGGAAAAGGTGTTATAATTGTAAACACTAAGGAAACTAAAGTTAAATCCACAGTGAGACACCATCATGCGCCAAAATGGCTCAACTGCAGATTTCAGCAAAACCAAATGAAAGAATGTGAAACAATGGGAATTCTAGTGTATTTTTGGAATATAAAATAGTGTAACTGACTGAGAAACCAGGTTGACAGTTGTACAAAATATGTACCTACTCTGTGTTCCAGAAACTTCACTTTTGTTTAGTAAAAGAGATCAAATATATACTTATAAAAATACTTGTGCACGAATGACCGTAGTAGTTTCTCTCGTAGCTTCTTCAAGCAAGCTCAAAGCCTGAATATATGGATTATGGAACACTCACCCAAGTAATACCATTCAGCGCTGAAAAGGAACCAGCTAATAATAGAATTCTAAAAAAAAGTTAGGATGAATAGAAGCCAGACACAGAACCACACACACTGAACAACTCCCTTTACACTGACTCCTGGAACAGCTGCAAGCTGCCTAGGGCAAAGGGGTGCTCTTTGGAGGCGGGCAAGAGCACATGGGGACTGACCAGGAAGCAGAGCAGACTTACTGAGGGGCTGGAAGTTCTTCTCTGCACAGGGTATAGATAACTGTTTCTGCTTTTGTCAAAACTCATTGAATCATAAAACGTACACACTGCGTGTTTCACTGTGTGTACCTTGTGGCTCAATACACATACCAAAATAATAATAAAATAATTTATGTTTTGCATAGATGCTGGTATGTGATATGAATGTTTCTGACCCTGCTACTAATTTAGTGTTACACCTCTGCCAAATTTTAAAAACGTAGACTTTGATATTAGAACACACAAATTTTAAACCCAAATCACCTAATGTTTAGCATAATTGAAATTGCAATATTTTAGTGCAATTGTGGTGAAGACATTTATACTTCTTGTGTTAGTCTATCTTCTGTTACTATAACAAAGGACCTGAAACTGAGCAACTCATAAAGAAAGGAGGTTCTGTTCCAAGGCCAAGGGCCTGCATCGGGTCACGGCCTCCTTGCTGCTTGCTGGCAGAGTCCCACTGCAGGAAGGGCCTCACATGGCCAGAGACAGCCAGTGTGTGAGATGTGAGGGTTCCTTGCCCTATTCTTAAAAAGCCATCAGTATTTAAGCATGGGGCTTCACCTTGATGGGCTCATCTCAACTCTTCCCAAAGCCCACTTCTACACACGGCACCCGGGAGGTTTCCAGCCTATTCACCCCTGAGAGCGGGGTTACACTTGGACACAATCCCCAGGGGCACAGGCTCAGCCCACAGCCACAGCACAGCACTGTTCCAGGCTCAGTTTCCTTATCTGTGGAATGGGGACAGTAACAAGTCTGCCTATGGGCTTCAGGTGAAGGGTGAACGAGGTGCTGTGCAGAACCTCCCCCAGAGAGAGGCCCCCTGTCCGATTCCGCAGCTACTGCCTGCTGTGCTTGTTTAAACGGAGTTAATTAATATCAGACACTGCCAAGTCCAGCGCTCAGCTGCACCCGAGGCGTTTTAAACGCTCCACAGCTACAGGTGGCCGCTCACCGATGGGGCTGGAGAAGATTCTGTGGGCACGCGCAGCCCTGGAGCGAACCAGCTGGATTCATGGTAGCTGTTACCCTGATGCCATCCAGAGAAAGCTCCCCGGGAAGACTGGCCATTCTGTCGAGGAAAGTAGACGAGGCAAGTCAGGGACCAGGGCACCTCCCGGAGGCCGCGGCAGCGGGAGCGGCCCCTGCAGCCAAGGGCGCAGGCACTGGGCCGCGGCACGTGGCTGCGCTGAGCGGGGCGCAGCCTGGGCGGCGGGGTGTGGGGGCGGCGGCGCTGTTCAGGGCGGAGAAAAGCGCCACACGGAAGGGGCGACACTCGGCCGAGATCCGGTCCCCAGACCAGCAGGCTTTGAGGGCGACGTGGCACGAGGGTCAGGAGTGAGGCTGCAGGGGCGGCAGCCGTCGGTGGAGAGGGCGCCCAGGCGTGGCGATGCCGGGTTAAAACACCGACAGGCCGCACGTGCGCCGGGTCCGGCAGGGGAACGCGCCAGAAGCAGGGACACCCGTTCACTTCCGTGGTGGCCTTTCCGGGTTTATTCCACCACACTAGGCACTAGGTGCGCGTGGCCACAGGTCCTCCCTGCCCAGGGAAGCGCCTTCCCCTTTTCTCACGATTCCACCTGGGGCATCTTTCCGTGCAGGAACATACAAATCTTTTTTTTTTTTTTTTTAACCTTTTTCTTCCTTCTTCCAACAGCTACATAGAATTCCAATATGCAGCCATATGGTGGTTTGCCTACTGTCTCCTAATGAAGAATATTTATCTTTCTAATTTTTTACTATTACACAAATGCCTGTACTTAATAAACCTGTACACGAGTTGTTTCTCCAGTGCTGAGCGTGGACCTGCAGGCGTTGGGGAAACGGCTTTGCCAGTGTTTGTGGTTTCCAGAGGGAGCGCCCCTTGCTCTCCCTCCGCCCGTGAAAGGGCCTCTTCTCAGCTTCCCTACCAGCGACCCCAGAGCAGCTCTGCTTTGGTCTGGCAGGGGATCCGTGACGCTTTAATATGCATTTCTTTCTCTGTAGATTTTAAGGAGCATTTGTTTCCTTCCCTGAGAAGCATCTGTGCATCTTCTTTGCCCACTTTTTCGTTGTTTAGCGTTTTGATTTGAACTTCATTTCCTCCTCCTGGAGCAGATGATCTTTAAAGGGATGATAATGTGATCAGATTTGCCTTCTAGAAAGTTCTCTGTCACAGAGGCAGGCTGAAGGGACAGGTGAGGATGCCAAGGAGAGGAATACAGTTCACTTGTTAAGTTCCAGGGAGGCAGTAAGGGCAGAAACCCTGGCCGTGGAATGGAGGGGAAGCTACCTGCAGGGCCAGCTGGGAGGTAGGCAGAGGGGACTGGATTGGTAGCTTGCCAGGTGGAGGTGAGAGGGAAGAGTCCACAGAGGGCTGAGGGGACAGGAGCAGGGATGGAGGAGTGGGAAGAGGAACAGATTAGAGAGGGAGTTTAAAGTCCTTGAAGGACATCGAGTTACTTTGTAAGGCCTAGAATTCCAGAAGCGTGCAAAGGCTGGAGCTGAGGATCTGAACACCTGATTTTATGGTCCAAGGTGCTTACAGGAGCAGTCTCTGGGAACAGGGAAGGGAGGGGAGGAGCTGCTTTGCTACAAAGTCTGGTAACCCCTTTAGCAAAGGGGTACCATTTTGTTATAAGTTTAAGTAGCACATTCTTTGTTTGAATGCAAATGCTCCTTCTGAAGCTCCTGATTCGTAACCAGGCTAACCTTCCCTCTCTCCCTGAGCAGCTTCCTTGCCAGATCCTTTCTGTACCAGGCAGGCAAAATGCTGTTGCCAGTGTTGCAGGGTGCTATTGCCAGCCCGACCCTTTCCAGAGCAGTGGCATTCGTGTCTGTGCTGGGAGGGCCTCCAGGCCCCGGGGCTCCTCAGGCCAGGCATTTCCGCCTAACAACCTCCCTTTTAGGTGAGACTGCTGCTTAGCACACCGCAGCAGTGCCTACCGGCCTACGGAAGGTCTTCCTGGGCTCTGCTCTGCCAAGACAGGGCATGGGGCCTGGCGCACAGTAGGCGCTCAAGAACTGGTTGCAGAGGAACATACAAATGCCAGCCACTGGGAATGAGACGCTGTCCTGCATCCCGCACCCTCCCACCTGTCCCTCACTAGTGAATCCTCTGGCCCCTCAGTGCAGTATAACCATGTGCCCTTTGCTCGTGGATGAGGACTAGGAACTGAGAAGCCAGGGCAAACTGTACTCTGGCTAAGCTGAGTTGCTCACTGTGTCACAGAGTAGGGAGCAACCTTGAGCTCTACCAAACCCTCCCTATCTTGTCCAGAAGTCCTCTTACTGAAATGTGGAAGCTGCAGAAACCCCCCCCAAATCAGCTGGGAGTTAGGGTGGGCTCTCTCTGGAGAAGAGAGGGCACAGAATGTGTACCTGCTCGCCCTTGTCCTCTCACTTTTTTTTGTTGGCACCAGGGATTGAACTCAGGGGCACTCGACCACTGAGCCACACCCCCAGCCCTATTTTGTGTTTTATATAGAGACAGGGTCTCACTGAGTTGCTTAGTGCCTCGCTGTTGCTGAGGCTGGCTTTGAACTTGCAATCCTCCTGCCTCAGCCTCCCAAGCCTCTGGGATTACAGGTGTGGCCACCGTGCCCGGCCCTTGTCCCCTCACCTTTGTTCAGCCACGTCGTTCCCATCTTCACCAGGACCAGCCCTGCGCTAACCCTAGCCTGCAGTTGACGGGCACCCCCAGCCCCTGAGCAGGCGGGAGGCCCCTCTTCCGAGTGTGCCTTCAGTTTTGTCCTGTTCGGCAGTGTGTGCAAGAGCAGGCAGCCCCCGGGCGCTCGGTCTAGTGAGTGCCCACAAGACAGACACTCCACGCGAACCCGAGACTAATGAGAAAGGGGACCGTGACGTCAGCCCCTGGGAGCGGCCCCGCCCCAGCCCTCCTCACCCCTGCTTCTGCCAGGGTGACCTCAGGGCAGGCCCTGCCTGTGGGCGCTTATAGACACATGCTGTAGACCTCTCTGACATGCGCTTTCTGTGTCCGGCTGCTGCTGTTCACATCTTGGCGCGTGGACTCGTCCTGTTGTCCTCCAGCCGTGATCCTCCAGTTCACCGCTGAAGGGTGCTGCACTCAATCTGTCACGCTGCTAGTGGGCATTTGGGTGGCTCGGGGCTTGGCGGTGGGGACAGGGCTGCTGGGACGCCATGCCTGGCTGTCGTGCATGGGGCGCCTGACGCCTGTCCTCCTCAGCTCCTTGGCTCCTAACACAGAGCTGCCTGCTGGTGTCAGGGGCCTCCCGTCTCTCAGAGGCTTCCCTTCCTGCCCGCTAAGGGACGCTCACGGGTCTCTGTGTCCCTTGTGTTAAAGACTTTTGTACATGTGAATCTTTTTTCCCACTAGACTGTAACCTCCTAAGGGCAGAAGATTGACTCAGCTTTGTGTTTTCCCAATGCAATGTCTTGCTTATATTAGGAATTGAGTAAATTTCCAGTTAGAGAATGAGTGGACAACTTGAAAAATGTCCCCCACGTGTGTGGGGTTGTCAATTTGGTTGAACAGCCTCCATTTGGAAGAGGGGCTGATTAGCACCAAGACCTTGCCCTGGAGTTAACACAGATTTTTTGTTTTGAAGGGATGGAATGTTTTCTCTCATGTGGGAGCCAGATTGGTTTTTCTTTATTCAGCTGTAAGATTCATATGGTTCATACTTAAAAATATCTAAAAATTAATCTTTAAAAATCAGGGAATATGGTACTCTTGGGTGGAAAATCCACAAATAACCTCATATGCCACTCTGGACAGATCTCTCGCTGTATTGTAGTTGGTATTATTTCAAGAAATAATTACTTTATACTTGCTCTGTGCCAAGCATCATGCTAGACCCACAATATGCTCTTTATTTATTTCATGTATTAACGGTGAAAAAGCTCAGAACATTCTTACTGGGGAGCTATTTTGAATTCTTTGGTGTGACCACGATTTAGCTTCAAGTAGCTTCTTCACACAAAGTGGGTCAGGACATCTTATGCTGCACAGAATTAATTAAGATCAAGAGGCAAAGGGATAGAGAAACAGCAGAAGGAAAACGCTGGTGTTTGGGGATGCTAATCGCTCACCAGTCTCGTTTCGCTTCTGAGCAATTAAGAGTGGATGGGGGCCAAGTGGCGGCTGCTGTTAGCTTTCTGATGGGCCTGGCTGGGTGGGAGCAGGATGCAGCCCTGCCTGCTGCAGACACAGCGGGGCTCTGCTAAGCTGCTGCCCTCAGGTGTGAGGTCCTGCCGGGCCACTATCCCGTGGGGTCAGAGGCAGAGATGGGTCACCTGTTCTCAAGGGACACAGGAAGGTGGGTGGAACCACTTTCATATGTTCATACTGTTATTTTTTGCTCTCTGATAATTGTGAGGTTGAGAGCAGGAGGTGAGAGGAGGGCCTGTCCCTTCTGGAGGGGGGAGCAAGTTCTCCATCCTCTGGAGAGGAGGCCAAGGGAGAAGACCGGGAGGTGGAGGGCGAGAGTGGGCGTGTGCGGAGGAGGTGCAGAGAGCTGACGGTGTGTGTCCCCACCACGTGAACTCCAGAGAGCCCAGAAGGCAGGGCGAGGCAGGCCAGACTGCAGGGGGTGTCCAGGCACGGCGTTAGAAAGGGGGTTAATGTGTTATTAAGTGGGAAAAGAAAGAACAAGCGTAGAGGATCCACACTCACGCTGCATGGGTGGGTATCTACAGCTTGTAAGGTGTGACCTGGGAGGAGGCCTTAGCTGGAACAACAGAGGCAGAGCACCTTGCCCAGCATCGGGCAGAATTCCGAGGGGAGGGAACCCGCATCCTTTAGCCAAAACGCTGGCTGAGGGTGAGGCTGTCCAGTCCACGCCGGCTGCAGCACCGAAGTGTGCCAGTCTCTGTGAGCTGCCCAGCAGAACTTGGTTTCTCAGTCTGAAAGGCTGAGAAGTTGAGGGAGAAAGGCCGGCAGATGGTGTGCCTGGGGAGGGCCTGCAGCCTCTGGCCCAGCAGGAGGCAGGGCAGCCCCCTCCTTCTATGACAAGAAGGGGCACCCAGGGGACCCCACCACTGCCGCCAGCAATCTCCGTCCCCTCACCTTAGGGACTGAACTCTAATTTATAGTTTCGGGGGTCACCAGCCCTCCATGCTGTTCCTGGTCCTTCCCGATTCCAGGTCCTCTGGCATGTACAGTGCATCCATTTAGCTCCATAGCTCCAAGGCCCAACGCGTCCTAGCACCACCTGAGAGGCTGCGGTGCAGTCTCGTGGGCACCACCCACACCAGGTCTGGGTGGGACGCACCGTGACTTCCTGTGGTGGCACATTCCTATTCAGCCACGACTTCTCAGGTCAGTGGGTTGTGTGTGTCCTGCATGCACAGTGGTGTGGAGGTAGGACAGCCACTCCCCTCTCAGCAGGGGTAACGGAACGAGGGAAGGAGCAGCCATGTCCACAGCCCGACAGGCGAAGGACACTGGCTCTTAAGTCTTGGGAATAAGCTTGGCCACAGCTCTTGCCTTCCAGACACGCTGGGGTGGAGCTTGGGCTCCTGAGGGTCTGGGTCCCTGTGGCTTTGCACCACGCTGCCGCCCTCCTGGTGGAAGTCTTAGGAGCCTGGCTCTTCTGCACTGGGAGTCCACTGCTGGGGGCTTCGGGCAGCTCCACCTCCAGGTCCTCTGGGCTTTGCCCCAGCAGGGACTCTGGGCACCCCACCCTCAGGGCTCCGCAGGGCATGGCTCTGGTGGGGCTCTCTGGTGGCATTTCAGCCTCCCCTCTTCATCTTCTAACAAACAGAAATAAAGGTGCACCTTCTCTGTTCTCTCAGTTATGACAAGCCAGAGAGGGGGCGCATGAAGCACCTGAATTGTAAGGAGTCACAGAAACGCATCTGGGAGTACCCAGGTGAGAAGACGTGCTCTGTGGGGGTCTAGAACGCGGAGCGGTTTCCTGTGTTTTTGTGGCTAATGGCAAGCAGGAGGTGGAGGGGAAAGGGCACGAACCAGGTGACCCTGGCTTGTCAGTCAATTCTCGCCCACATGACCTTGGGAGAGGGTCGCTCCCTCCCTCAGTCTCTTAACCTTAACCGGTGGCAGGATGACGCTTCTTGAAGACTACAGCCAGAGGTGCTCTTGGCACCGATGCCCAACTTGCTGCCGTGGACCTCGACAGATGCTGTGAGAAAAGCTGTGCATGATATGGACGCCAGGTCCAGCCTGGCGTCCGTCCTCTCCACGCCCCATCCCGCCACCTCGCACCGGCTCCCCTAGGTACAGGAGCATGCCCGGGGCAGCAGGATGTGAGGAAGGGAGGCCCTGGCCCCTGTGCGGCTCTCTAAGAACCCTGAGCCCCTGCCTTCTATGGGCCCTCTTGTTTCAGAAACCTAGAGGGATGCGAAGGAGAACTAAGGGAAGAAGTGAGTATCTAGATACAATTTTCTATGTAATTAACTTTTTTGAAAATCCCTTGTATAATTATGAATAATTATGAAAGATTTGTTTCACTGGTACCTTTTGGCCCTCTTTGATGTGTGTATGTACTCATGGTGCTAGAGCTGACCGAGACTATGCCCGTGACTTTCCTAATGTAGATGAATTGTTCTGGAAAAGTGCGGCAAAGCTGAGCAGGTTATAGAAATAAAACAATGGTTATGATTGAACTCCATGTTTGCATGGACATTTGTGTATAAAACCCGCAACATAGTTTGAGGTCTGCTGCCAACTTCCTGGAGCATGCATTATTACCCTTCTGCTTAGAAGAAGGCTGGCACAGGTAACCAGCTTGCCCAGCACCACACAGCCGGAAACGATGGAGCCCAGATTCCACGTCGCTCCGCAGCCTCTGCCCTCCCTCTGCCAGCTGCACAGGAACCACCTTGCTTGGGCCAGCTCATGTAGAGCAAGTTGGATTTCAGAGCCCTCCATCTCTTGTTATTACCCAGGAAACAGTGGCTGGGAACCTGAGGTAGGCAGGTGAGTCAAGGTAGCGCTGACAGGAGGAAGAGCTCCAGGTGAGTAGCAAAGAGCAGGCTGGCGATTTTTAAAGCTCGGCTCATTCACTTCCCAGCACAATCTGCATCAGGAAGTCTGCTGGACACTGAGGGTCAGAAGAGGCATCTACACGTCCCCTCTCCAGTGTTGCTGCACCCAAGTGCAGATGTGTCCTCGAATTCCACCCAGGACATCCCCCAGGTCGTGGGAGCTTCTGTAGTTCATAGTGCCTTCCATATAGTAAGTGTGCAATAAATAAGTGTAGGAGAAACCAGGAGATACAGAGAGGATCAGAGTTGTCCTGGGTTGGCTGCGTGTGAAAATCCCACACATGAGTTATTTAATTTACATAAGCATTTCTTAAAATGGATTCTGCTACTTGTATTCCACAAATGAAAAGAACTGAGCTTCAGAAAGCGCAACTTGTGGCTAACAGCAGGAGCCGACTGGAACCTGGACCTAACACCACAGCGTGACTCCACCCCTCGCCCCTCAGCTGTGGTCTTCCTGGGCCAGGAAGAAGGAGCTGGAAGGCCCTTTACTTCACAGGGCCAAGCAGGGCTGTTCCCTCCTCGAGTCACTGTTCTGTGATTTATCTTCTTGGACCGCACAGAACGCCCAGGTGACCCCCTATAGGGTGTCTGTGTGTCTCACCAGGCTTGCTAATAAGGGCACTCTTGGAAGAGAGCTGGGCACTCCCCGGGAGCAGACCCTTCCTGTGGCTCAGTGAGCTCTCCATGCTGCACGGTCCAGGGCTGGGTTTCTGCAGCACTGTGTCACATGTGACTAGCTGTAAGAGCAGAGGACACATGTAACACGCAGGCCAGAGCATGGCGCAGAGGTCAGAGGTCTCCTGGCCGTCCAGGGCCATCGTGAGTCCCCTCTTCTCACTCAGTCACACCTGCTGGATGTTGTCAGCTTCCCCTGGCTAGAGGCCAGGAAAAGTTTTTTCTGTAAGTTTTGTTGACATCTAATTCACATGTCACAAAACTCATTCTGAGAAAGGGAATAAGTCAGTGGCTTTAGTGCTTTAACAGAATTGTGTGACATCATGACTGCTTAAAAGAAGTCCCTGTGGCCACGGGCAGTGACCGGCCACTCTACACCCCTAACCTGCCAGGAAGGGGACAGGCCACCACTTGCAGTCCTAGGATTGTCCAGTCTGGCCTTTCCTGGTTAAAGGAGTGATGTCGCATGCGGTCTCGATGGCTTTGCTGACTGTCCCTGCCCACAGTGGCTTCATGGCCCACCTATGTGGCGCCATGAGTGGGCACCTCCTTCCTCTGAATGACCAGCTGACCCTCTTTGCTGGGATCCAGGACGCTCTGTTCTCCATCTGCCAGTCGATGCACAGCCTTGTTGTTTCCACCTCTGCTGCTCATGCCTGGCGCTGCGAAGGACGTGCATGGACCAGTTTGCGTCTGGGTTCTCGTTTCTCCTGCCTGACGTGCAGGCACTGCTTGCCACCTGGACATCAGGGTGCAGCAGCAGGTCAGGAGGCAACTCACGTAACAATTTGGAGAACTATCAAACTGCTTATCATCTACCAACAGCATCTCAGGGCTGCAGGAAGTTTCTCGGTGATTTAGAGGGCCCTGGTTACTGCATGCTTGTGTGTGTGTGTGCGGTGCCAGGATCGAACCCAGGGCCTGTGCAGGGAGGCACACGCTCTGCCAACTGAGCTGTACCCCAGCCCTGCGGCATGCCTCTTCAGGTTAGCCATCCTGGTGGTGTGAAGTGGCGTCTCAGTGTGGTTTTGGTTTGGTTCCCCTACTGACAGTGCTGTTTAGCCTCTTTGAATGCATAACTGGGTATTTCTTCATCTTCTTTGGAGAAATGTCCACTTAGATTGGCTGCTGCTTTCTTAATCAAGTTGTCTGTCTTGTTGCTGGGTTGGTTGAATCGTCTTATATTCTGGATGTAAATCCCTTATCTGATATACAATTTATAAGGATTGGCTCCCATTCTATGGGCTGTGTGTTCACTTTCTTAATGGCATTTTTTGAAACACAAAAGTTTTTTATTTTGAAATACAATTTACCCATTTTTCCCTTAGTCACTGGGCCTATAGTGGGCCCTATCTTTTGATCCCTTTCTTAACAGACAAAAGCTGTCAGCTCTTTGTGTTTTACTCAGGTAAAGACCGAGGAGGCTCAGATGCAGGCTGTGAGCTTGTTTGAAATGTACTGTAATTCCCGAGGTTCATTTCCTCATTAGGTCAGACTAAAGGGATGATTCTGGGTCATGGTGAAGAATGTTCTTTAAGAAAATGCCAGCTCCAACTTGGTGGCAATTGTATTTTTTGATGATCCTAAAGACAGACTCAAAGAATCTCTAATTCGTGCATTTATAATTCTAATGAAAGCATAACTAAATTAGGTCTTTCTGAGGCCTGGGAAAGTTGGATTGCATGTCACATGGGTGGGCAGCCCTCCAAAGGCAGGAAGGTCTGGGGCAGCCAAGGCATGGCCTGCGCTCCTCCCAAGAGAAAGCCAGTGCACAAAAGGCGGGTGTGGGGGGAGGCAGGGGTAGTGGCCTGTCCTGAGCCTCATGCTTCTCAGGTGCTGACGGATTGCTAACTCTTGGCTGTGCAGCTCTGGGAGCTGGGTCTCCATCATTGACACCGATCAGGAAAACAGACAGGGAGTAAATACTAAAGTGAACCGGCTGGAAAGCGGGGCCGGCAGGTGGGGGAGTCCGGGGTGTCTGAAGACGAGATTCTAGCTTTCCCACACCACGAGCCTGATGTGACTTCCGTGGGCAGCCCCTTGCTTAGGACCAGGAGCGACTTTCTAGTAGGTCCGTAGGTGACTTAGCGGACCTCCACCTAGGGAAACCTGAGCGCTGAGAGTCCTGTGGATGGAAGGGTGGAGAGCAGCAACCACGCAGGCCCCGGACGCCTCTCCGAGGCCGGCGCCATCCTGGGAGGGCCCGCACGCTCCCGCGTCACGTGCGAGTGCGCAGCAGTGAGCGGACCAGCTCCACACACGCACCTCACTCACTGAGTGTTTAACAGATTTACATACCCATAGACCACCGTCTTAGTCCAGGTATAGCATGTTTCCATCAGACAAAGGCGTCCTTGGTGCAGTTGAGCAATTTACACACCTCCGTCCAGACAGCTGCTGATTTGCTACTTGTGGCTACATATTAGTTTTTCCTGCACTAATATTTCACAGAAATTGGAAACAAGACTAGGTACTTCTTTCTCTCCGGGTTTTACTCAACAAATGCTTCGGAGATTCCTCTGCGGTGTCGTGCGTTTTGTAACCCGGTCCTCCAGGGTGCCACGTGGGCTCCGCGAAGAGAACGCCCGTGGTGTCGCGGCTCCTTCGCCTTGTTCATCCTTAACCTGAAGCCGCGCGTTTGGATTCTCCACTTCTCGGGTCTTAGGAGTGCTGTGCACTCTCGCAGTCACCTGCAGACTCGCTCTTCATTCCTCTGAGTGACTTCCTACAGCGGACGCTGGGTCCTGGGTAGACATGCTTGGGTCCTGGGCACCTGGCTTCCACAGGGGCTGTACGTGTGCACCGCCCGCCAGTGCACACGGCTCCAGTCACTCCACATCCTCATCAGCATTTAGAACTAGGTGGCGCACGCCTGTAACCCCAGCACTTTGAGAGGCTGAGACAGGAGGATCGGGAGTTCAAAGCCAGCCTCAGCAAGGGCAGGGCGCTAAGCAACTCAGTGAGACCCTGTCTCTACATAAAACACAACATAGGGCTGGGGATGTGGCTCAGTGGTCGAGGGCCCCTGAGTTCAATCCCCCAGTACAAAATCAAAACAAAAAACAAAAAAGATTTGGGGTTTGTAATGCAACTGTTCTACTGGGACCAAGACGGCATTCCTTCAGGGTTTTAACTCCCATTTTCTTGAACATTTACAATGCCAAGCATTCTTTCATGTGCCTATAAGCCATGAATACATTTTTAAAAATAATTTGTTGTCTTTTGCCAACTTATTTTTCGTCAAGGTGTTTGTCTTCTAATTATTGTGATATAAGGATTCCTTATGAATTTTATACACAACTCTTTCCTCAGATTTATGTATTGCAAGATATTTTCTTCCAGCCTTTGGCTTACCTTTTCTTTTTTAATGATTCCCTTATTTGAAGATCAGAATAAAGGTGAAAATCTACATGATTGTCTCAATAGGTGCAAAAAAAAATCTATTTTCCAAAATTGAGCATTCAGTTACGATAGAAACTCAACAAGCTGGCTTGAGGTTCACCAGTTTCATTGATTCCTCCATTTTTAATTGTTGCTTGTCTATTATCTATTCCATTGGTTTTTTAAACGTGTTCTAACTGGTCACACATAACAGCAGAATGCATTCTGACGCATCATCCACGAACGGAGCCTACCTTCTCAGTCTTCTGGTTGTATACGCCGTAGGTCACACTGGTCATGTTGTCATACATGCACATCTTGCAGTGATGTCCGGTTTAATGCAAGCTTGTTTTCTTAGTCCTTTGCACTGCCACAACACGACACCGGAGACTTGGCCTGGTGGCCCACACACAGCAGAAACTTCTTCCTCACAATTCCGGAGGCCGGGAATGCCAAGCAAGGTACTGGCCGACGTGGTGTCTGGTGAGGGCTTCTTCCTGGCTCCAGGAGCCGCCTTCCTGCAGTGCTCTGTCAGGGTGCAATGAGGAGCTGGCTGGGGTCTAGCCCCTCACCCACACGGCTAATTTCTCCTGGAGTCTCACCTATCATTGCCGTCATGGCGGTGCTGGATCTTAGCATGTGAATTCGGGGGACTCATGCAGCTGCATTTACCACTTCCTTCTTTCTAACCACTTTGGATTTAATTTGTCCCTTTTTTACTTTCTTATGCTGAAAACTTAGATCATTGGTACAGATCTTCCTTTTCTAATAAGTTTTTAAAGCCATACGTTTCCCAGTGGAAAAATTTTTAGGTATTTTTCACTAATTTTTTTATACATTTTTTCTTTTTTGGGAGGCGGGCGAGTACCGGGTATTGAACTCAGGGATGCTTGACCACTGAGCCACATCCCCAGCCCTTTTTTGTATTTTATTTAGAGACAGGGTTGCTGAGGCTGGCTTTGAACTTGTGATCCTGCTGCCTCAGCCTCCTGAGCTGCTGGGATTACAGGTGTGGGTCACTACACCTGGCTCTTACAAATTTTGATATGTTTTTACTTTTATTTATTTACAAATATTTAAAAATTTTTCTTGTAATTAATTTTTAAAACCATTGGTTATTTCAACATCTGTTATTTAATTTCCAAATACTTAGAGATTTTCTAGATGAAATTTTGTTAGGGATTTAATTCCACTAAGACCTTTGAGTTTTAGACATTCTGTCCTGGTGACCAGGACTTCCTTGAAAGGTGCTTCAAACTCAGGTGAAGTGGTGCATTCTGCTGCTGTTGGGGGAGGCGCTTCACACAGAGGACAGGCTGTCTCTGAGTTCCTCGTGGGTTAAGCCAGACCTCTACAAGGTCTCCTTTGCTTTGCTGTTCATGGTTGAGAGAGGAGTGTGGGCGACCACCATTTTCTTTGGGTGCTGGGACTGAACCAGGGTGCTCCCTGCCCAGGTCCACCCTCAGCCCTTGTACTTTTTATTTTGACACAGGCTCTGGCTAAGTTGTCCAGGCTGGCCTCGAGCCTCTGATTCCCTGCCTTGTCTGAAGTTACTGCAGCTGCTCTTGCTTTGTTTTTTAAAGAACAGTTTTATTGAGATGTAATGCACATGCCGTACAATGGAGTGTGCACTGCAGTGGTTTTAGCATGTGTGCAGGTAAGGGAAGACTCGTGGAGCTCGGGAAAGCACCAGGCGCTTAGGCTCCTGGAGGCACCGGCCCTCAGGCTCTCAAGGAGGAGCCCACCTGCTGCCTCTGTGTGTCTGCCTCGTCCAGACGTCTGGCACAGATGCTGTGCTTCTTGTCTGCTTCTCTGACTTCGTGGCCTGTGTGGCCCGTGTGCACCAGCTGCCAGTGCCTCCTGAGGGCTCGGGTGCCACTGCGTGGGCACAAGACATCCGTCACACGGTGGGCTTGTGCGCTGTCTTCTGGTCGTCCTGGATAATTCTGCTGTGGACATTCGCGGCAGGTGTTTGTGGATGTCTACTTCTGTTTCTCGCTGCTCGGGGCCTGTGTCTTAGGTGTGGTGCTGAGCTGTGCAGTAGCCCAGTGTGACATCGTGGGGAATCGCTGGACTGTTTTCCTGGGGCGGCACTGTTGCGATCCTGCCCTCAGGGAGTGAGACTTCCTCTGTGTTCTGAGAGGGTGATCATGATTGCGTGTCCCTTGGAATGCAGTCAGCTAGGTGGTGCAAGGTCCTACGTCACTGTGTTTTTGATTTGATTTCACTGTGACTGTGATGGACAGGAACTTCTCATGTGCTTGTTGGCTGCTTTCTTATTGGCCTCGTAGAGCTCTCGTTCAGATCTCTTACCCATTTTTAATTAGGTTATTTGTCTTTTATTATCAAGTTGTGATATTCTTTCTATATTCTAGATAGAAGTCCCTTATCTGATAAATGATGAGCAATTATTTTCTCTCATTCTGTGGGATGTCTGTTCACTTTCTTGGTGGTGTCCGTGGAAACACAAAGCTCTTTTCATTTTTTTGGATGAGGTTTGAATCGTCTGTTCTTCTGTGGTTTATGGTTTTGGTGCTAAATCTAAGAATCCATTCCAAAATCCAAGGTTATGAAGATTTTCTCCTATATTTACTTCTAAGAATTTTATAGTTTTAGGATGTTACATATAGGCCTTTATCTATTTTGGTAATTTTGTATATATTGTGATTAAGGGTTGAACATCATTCTTTTGCCTGTGACTGGCCAACTGTCCCCACATCATTTATTGAAAAGATGTTAATTCCTCAATGTTGCTGCCTTTGTTGAAAGGAAGACTGTAGAAACGTGGCTTTATTTCTGAATTTCCAATTTAATTTCATTGATTTATGTGTCTAGCTCTACCAATACCACACTCTGATTACTGTTGCTTTGACCTAAGTTTTGATACCAAGGACTGTGAATATTCCAACTTGTTTTTTTCCCAGGGTTTTTGACACTATTTTGTGTCACTTGCAATTTCATAGAGATTTTAAAACCTGCTTGTCCATTTCTCCAAAGAAGTGGGCTGAGATTCTGAGTTCTGCGGAACCTGCTGCATAGTGCTGCCATTTGAGTATCATTAACTCTTCTATCCCATGAAAATGGGATGTATTTCCACTTATTTAACTATTCTTTAATTTCCTGGATAATGTTTTGTAATTTTCAGAATATAAGTTTCATACTAACTTTATTAAATATATCTCTAACTGTTTTCATTCGATTGCGAGTGAAACTGTTCTCTTAAATCCACTTTTGGAGTGTTAATCGCAAGTGCATAGAAACACCCTTGTGTTTTGTATAATGATCTCGTGTACTGTAATCTTGCTGATTTTCTTTATTAGTTCTAATGATTTTTGGTGAGTTCCTTAGGATTTTTTATGTCCAAGATCATACTGCCTTCAAGTAGAGATAGTTTCTTTCTTTCCTTCCAGTGCAGGTGCCATTGACAGACTGACTGGCTTTCTAACTGCCCAGCCAGAACTCCTAGTGCAGTGTTGTGTAGAGGCATGGAGAGTGGGCATTCTTGTCTTGTTCCTGATTCTGGAGGGAAAAGTACAGTCTCCAACATGAAGTGTGGTGTTAGGTTTTAGTTTTTCTTAGATTCCAAGGTTGAGGAAGTTCCCTTCTAGTTTGTTGAGTGTTGTTGTTTTTTAACCATAAAGGTGTGTTGCATTTTTAGATACTGTTGAGATGACCATGTGGTGTGCTTGTGGAGAGTGGATATTTGGATCATGGTCTCTGGTTGCCATTGCTGTGTCTCACTGGGAACTGCCTCTGCAAAAGTGCAGGTCAAGATGGCCCAGTTGCTATGGTGACGCCAGCCCAAGGAGGCTACATGTGAAGGCATGCAGCTATACCAGTCGGGACCTTGGGCTCAGGCATCAGCTCCCAGGGATAGAAAATTCTGAGCATAACAAGATAACTCTAATGTCTCATGAGTCCTGTGTCCTTCCGATTGCCTGCCTTGCTAAAACTTTGCCACAGATAACCTTTTGATGATGAAGCCTATGTAATAAACGTGCTGAGCTAGCTCTGGGTCACTGCTGCTCCATCAGAGAGCTCTGTCCACCTGGCCCCACTTTTTTCTCTCTCTGTGCGGCTGTCTTTTCTTCATTCCCCCGTTGCTCCTCATCCGGTATCTCCTTAATTAACAGCCAAGGCTGAGAGATGGGGCTATGGCAGTGTTTGTTAGGTTCCCATCACTATTACAAAATACCTGAGATAAGTAACTCATACAGAGAAAATATTTATTTTGGCTCACAACTTTGGAGGTTTTGGTCCATAATGTATTGGCCACATTATTTTGGGCCTGTAGCAAGGCAGCTCATCATAGCAGGAGCACATGGCACAGAAATATCGCTTGCATCATGAGCAGTGAGCAAAAAAAAAAAAAAAGAAAGAAGAGGAAGAGGTTGGGCTCCCACGATCCTGTTGAAGGGAAATGTCCCGGTGACCTAAGAGCCTCCCACTCGGCTTCCCCTTGCAGCGTTTCCATGGCCTCCCGATGGCACCACCCTGAGGAACCTGTCTTTACACAGGGACCTTTGGGGGACAGTCAGCATTCAAACTCCACTGGTGGATTTTGTCTTATTCTGTTGATGTGGCCTGTCACATGTGTTGATTCTGGTATGTTGAGCCCACCTGCATTCCTGGAATAAGTTCCACTTGGGCGTGGTTTACATTTTTTTACCTGTCGCTGCAGTCAGTTTAAGAGTGTTTTATTGAGAATTTTGGCATCCATGTCCACAGGCGATCTTCACCTGTAGCTTTTATGATGTCTTTGGTTTTGGTATCCGAACAATGCTGGCCTCTTAGAATGAGTGAGGAAATTTCTCTTATCTTACTTTTTGGGTATTCTATACATTTTTGATAGAAGGCACCAGGTAAATCATGTGGTCTATTTTTCTTTTAGAGGGAGAGCAGTTTCATAAAAACTAACTGAATCTCTTATTACAGATCTACTCTTCCTGCTTATTTCTTGAGTTGGTTTTGTGGTTTGTTTCTTTCTAGTAATTTTTCTGTTTCATCCAAGTTATAAATTGTCATGCTGTTGTTCCTAATATTTATAATAATTTTTGTTTCTGTAGGGTCAGGACTACTACTGACTATCCTTTCCTTTGTGGTTCTAGCAGTTCGAATCTTCTTTGTTTTCATTGGTCAACCTAGTTAAATATATTGGTTTAATCAATCTTTCCAAAGAATCAGGTGTGATTTTGCTGATCTTCACTGCCCATATCTATTGTTTATCCATTCATTTCTGCTCTGATTCTTAGTATTTTCTTCTGCTTGATTTGCCCTTCTCCCTTCCCCCAGTGTCTCGAGGGGGACGTAGGGTGTTGATTTGAGATGTCTCTCCTCTTCAGTACGCATCCTTTAGACCCAAGGATTTTAGTGACATGTGATGTTTTCATTGGCACTCATCTCAACTTATTATCTTACTTCTTCTTCGACCTGTTGGTTCTTACTATTGACTAATTATATGCTTTTCTCCATACTCTTCCTTTAACTTCCATTTTTCTTATTTAAACTTCATTTCTTGTACAAAGCTTATGATTTGATCTTGCTTCGATCTGACAAGTTACTCCTATGCTTGCAGTATTGACAGTTTAAATTGTCATTATTGATCTTGTTAGGCTTTCTGTCAATCCTGTGTGTTTTTTTAAAAAATTTTATTCATTTCCCACTTTGTTTGAATAAATTCTATATTTATGGGATTTTATTTTACCTCATTATTCTTCCGTATTTATTATAATTCTTTGTTTTTTTCTTTTAGTTGCTGCTCTATTTACAATATTGTCCTTAACTGACTGTCCTCTATCTTCACATATTATTAGGTGGGGAAATGAACAATGTGAAACCCAACAGCTTTGTCTCATTTCATGTTTTGTGTTATTGTTTTCATATTTTTACTTCTGCGTATGTCTCAAGTTCTACAGTGCATTTACTATTTTTCTTTTTTGCAGGGCAGTACTGGGGATTTAACTTAGGGCACTTGACCACTGAGCCACATCCCCAGCCCTATTCTGTGTTTTATGTAGAGACAGGGTCTCACTGAGTTGCTTAGCACCTCGCTGTTGCTGAGGCTGGCTTTGAACTCACGATCCTCCTGTCTCAGCCTCTCAAAGTGCTGGGATGACAGGCGTGGCCACCGTGCCCGGCACACTACTATTTTTGTTTTGAACACTCAGTTGTCCCTTTTGACATTGAGCCCTCTTCACAGTGCCTTCTCTTAGCCACACACTGGCCATTTATGGCGCTCCATTGCTCTTTGTGGGCATATGAGGTTCCATCTGGTCTCATTCACGTACAACCTGAAGCATGTTCTTTTTCACCCCTGTATTGCTGGTCTGCAGTGAGGAATTCGCTCTGATTTGTTGGTCTAAAGTGTCTCTATTTTGCTTTAGGCGTTGGAGGCTATTTCCTCTGGGTGTAGAAGTCCAGTTGAGAGGCTCTGGGAGTTGACGGTGTTCTTCTGGGAGGGTCTTCGGCACATTAAGGAGTCCTCTTGTTTCCTGGTCTGCATGGACAGCTCGGGAGGCACAGCACTGAGGTGAGCACTGGACTGCTTTGTTTTCTTTGTTCTGATAGAGATTTGGCAGGAGAAGGGGCATGTGGTGGCGGCCAGTGCATCTATGTCAGAGGGCCTTGAGGTGCTCCTACCACCTGGAGGAGGAGACGGGCCATGGCCTGCTGGGTGCAGGGACTGCCATGAGGCTGTCACAGGGCCGCTCTTCTCGCTGGAGGCATTGGTCTGCAGGCTGGGGGGTGGGAATGCAGTGCTGGTCTCTGCGCTAGGCTGCTCTTCCCTGTCCCGCAGAGAGCAAAGGAGTCAGGGTCTATGTGCGGGAGGGACTTCTGCCGCCAGGCTCCACCCTTCCATCGGGTTTGTGACCTTGGACGTGGTGTTAAATGGGTGCACTTCAGTTTTCTGATCAGGAAAGTGGAGACAGGCGTTCTCCATTCCGAGAGGGCGGGCGGAGGCGTGCGCGCATAGTGAGTGGGCCGGGCCAGCGGTGTGGGCGGCCCTGGCGGGTCCCCCACCAGCAGTTCTGAGGCTTCCCAACAGAGGAGAACAGAGGGGACTCAGAAGAGCCGATGGTAAGGGGAAAACGTGGAGCGGCCTGGAGGCTGGCCTCAAGGTTTCGGATGACAAAACGGTTCTGATGTTAGATTTGCGTTTTGAAACAGCTGGGGCATGTGGCAGACCATGCTGCTGTTTTCAGCTGGGGCATCGTCCCTCACTGCAGCCGCGTGCAACTTCCTCGTGTGCGCACGGGGGTCCTGAGCACAGGACATACCTCCTGCCCCCAGGAGGCCAGCCTGGCCATGCGACTTGCTTTGGTGAAATGTGAACAGAGGTGACCGGGCCACCGTGGAGCAGCTACTCTGAAGCCTCACTGGCTCTGCCTTTGCCGCCTTCCCCTACCCTGTGGCTCTGTGCCCCCAGCCCACTGCACTCCTTGCAGGCAGGGATGCTCCTCAGGCTGCGTCCCTGGCTTCTGTGCCACAGAGCAGAACTGTAGGTCACCAGGTGTGCATGTCACCTGGCATGTCATGTGAGCAAAACACAGGCGTTGGCTGTGTAAGACCCCAGAGGTAGCTTGCTGCTGGCATGTGTGCCCAGGGACCAGTGGAATTAGATGGTGGGCATGTCTGTGGAGACTGCCTGAGAGCCCAAGGTTTCCAGAGGCCAGGGTCATCACTCACATTGAGTGGCCACACACCCTGACCGGGGGTGGGCTGGTAAGGAGCACCATCCGCCGGGAGCACCAGGCTCCCATGCAGGAAGACAAGGCCAGGACGGGTAGAGGTGAGGGGTGAAGTGGGTGAGTCCTGGGGGGGCTTTTCACGTGAGAAACAGCAGTGCCCTTGGTCACAGGGAGCAGGGCAGCAGCGCTGCACTCATGTGGGGTAGATGGCAGCAGGGCTTGGGTGCAGGGGTCTCCCAGCTGCTGCGATTTTATGAAGATCAGGGAGGCAGCACTGGGTCCCATGGGAGTTGGTGGGCTACACACTGGGTGTTCCAGGGGGCAGAGACAAGGGGTTTAGGAGAGACAGAGGGTGGGGAATCGGGCCGGCTCTGCAGAGCTGCAGTCAGGGTGAGGAGCAACTGGCGGGGATCTGGTGCTATGCTCCCCAGGGCTCCCAACATCACGGTGGCGTCCAGGGCACATGCTCCCTGTGCAGATGGCCACGCGATTCCATGAAGAAGGATGTGAGGGCCCCTTTTCTGTTGGTATCTCCTCCACCTCCCTCTCCAGCCCACAGACTTGAAGATTTGAATGCCCACCTGGGCACCTCACACTGAGCGGTTAGGAATGCCTCTTCCCTTAGACGTGGACATCAAAATCAGCACTGGGACTCTGAAAAAACCCCCTGTGATCCTAAAGCCTGCAAGACCCCTTAAGGTAATTTAACTGCTTGTATACATTTGGTTTTCTGGTGTTGGTCTTCCTTCTGGAGAAAGACAGGATTTTAGTACCTCCTGAGATGATATTAGATGAGTATTACTAGCTACTTGTAATAGTGATAAAATTATCATCATATATCTTCACATCATATAATATTTTGTACTTTCCTTTTTATTACAAAAGATTGCTTGATAAAGTTGGGAACATAACAAAACTCACATTAATAATTAAACCAAAACGGTGGTAATTGCCCTTGCATGAGCAATTGCTAGTTTATTAAATCGCTCACTCTGAGTGTTGTTCAGGGTTGGAACACGTAAGTGGCAGTCGTTAAGACTGCCTACTGATAGCTCCTATTTATTTAGCACCTTCTACACAATTATCTCTAACAAGTAGATCAGATGTTGGATATCACAGAAATAGGCATTGACCTTGAGGTCTCTGAGGGCAGGTCTGCCTTGATTGCTCTTCTCTGAATATTATTGAGAAAGGTCACCTTTGTATTGACCAAACTAGGAATTTTTGTTGGCTTCCATTTTTAAGACAAAGAAAGTAAATCTACAGACATTGGGAGGATTTCAGTATTGAATCAAGAAACTGACAAATCCTCTCTATTCCAACATGGGGCTGCTTCTCGGTGGAGCAGTTTTCTAAGGAGCCTTTCAGAGCCTCCACCCACGCTGCCAGTGGGGACAGGTCTCTCCTTGCCACTGCCCTGGCTTATATTTTCAGAACAGAAAATCAGGAAGTGATGATAGCGATGGTGGGGGGAAGACAGTAAGGGTGGCACAGTATGGTCATTTATTAACCATAAATTAATTCTGGTTTCATGGTGCCATGTGATAGAATTTTATTCTATGTTGGGCACTTTATAAAACCTTTTTAGGATTTGTCCAGAAGTTGCTTATTTTTATGGCATGATGTCCGATCATTTTAGAAATCTGTCTGCTTTTCCATTGCCAGAGAAAACGTAGTCCCTCAACAGGGGTGATGTTTCAGAAAATCATTTTAGACAACAGAACACCGATGAGGAGCAAAACCTGTCTTCAGTCCTCGCAGGCTCCAGAACGTGAGGTGGACACAGCCGGCTTACTTCTGTCTCTGCCTGCTTCTGCTTCTGTGGAATGGGGGTGATGCTCCGGTGGGTTTCCCCTCTTCTGAATTGCAGCCGAGTTCATCTGGCTGTTCAGCAGCAGAGCTGGGACCTGAAGCCAGGGTTGACTCCAGAGCCAGGCTCCCAGCCGGAGGCCAGGGCAGTCGCCTGAGCTCCAGACGTGCTGACCCTTGCGGCTTCTGCTGGCTCCGCCGCCTCGGGGTGGAATGGTTTGCACCCTGTGCTGCTCTCCAAGCCACTTTCTGGGTTATTTATCCCATCCCGTGGGGAGACCGACAATTAAAACAACAGCACTGCGACAATGGCAAAGAGGAGTCACGAGGCCGAAGGGCCTCAGCAGCACTGCGGCTGTCTGCCTGCCCGAGGCCCGCGCCGTGGGGAGCGGGAGTCCTCAGGGCCCACTGGGTTCTGCAGGGTCCTACGCTCAGAGCAGTCCCGGCTGACTCCCTCCCACTAGCCTGCTGGAATGGGTCGGGAGCTCACGGCCACGCCCTCCAGGGTGGGCGGTGCTGCGGGTGTCAGGCCACGCCCCACGGTGGGAGGTGCTGCGGGTGTCAGGCCACGCCCTCCGTGGTGGGCGGTGCTGCGGGGTATCAGGCCACGCCCTCCGTGGTGGGCGGTGCTGCAGGGTGTTAGGCTACGCCCTCCAGGGTGGGCGGTGCTGCAGGTTGCCAGGCCACGCCCTCCCCAATGGGAAGTGCTGGTGTGCCAGGCCATGCCCCCACGGTGGGCGGTGCTGCAGGGTGTTAGGCCACGCCCTCCGCAGTGGGCGGTGCTGCCGGGAGTCCGGCCCTCCGCAGGGGGGCCTGAGTTGGCCTGCTCACTGTCTGGGGCTCTGGGTGTTTCCGCTTTCCTGAAGCTGAAGGGCTGCCCACAGCTCTAGCCCTCCTGGCCACTCCCCTCACACCCCAGCAGTTGTCACCCCGCAACCCGCTGTCATCTCACCTCCGCTGCCAGGTCTCCAGGCGTCACGGCCACGGCCAGCCCTCTCCTTTCACTTCAAGGCTGAAGGCTACCAGGTAAGTCGCTGGAACCCTTGTCCCTGCCTCTTGGCGCAGCACAGCCAGGTGACCGTGAGCTCCATTCGCGTTCCCCGTGCACTGCCTGTGGTAGGGTCATTGGGGTGGATATTTCCTGTCTCTTTTGGACTCTCACCCCACAAAGGGGTACTTCTGATTTATAGTTCCCCAAATCCTTGAAAATAGCATATGATAAACTGGTAAAAGATTGTAGTTTTTTAGTGAAGAACATACTTTTTGTGCCTTGAACCGTCCTTGGTCCTCCATTTCAGTACCCCTTTGTCTCCCTCTTGAGATGGTCTGGATGGGGCTTCCCTTGCATGTCTCTGACGGCCGTCAATGACAGTCCTCCCCAGTGGGGAACAGCTCAGCCTCTGCAGCTGAGATGAGGTGGGGGACACAGCCATCTCACAGCCGGGGCCTGGACGGGCTTTGTATGTTTTCCTCACATCTGCCACCTGCCCACGGTCCCCACACCACAGACAGGAGGCCCTGGGCAGGCAGGAGGACTGCCAGGAGTGTGGAATTCTGCAGTTTCTCCAGGTGCCATGGCTGATTTCTTTTGGCCAGCCTGTCAGCACTCAAGAACAATGATTGGGCGTGCTCCTTATGAAGGTCATTGTCCACGGCAGGGAAAAAAGAGAAGCCTGTGGTTCATAAAATGTGTATATGTGTAACAAACATTTAGACTTGAGGAGAATTTCCCCCATGCATGCTACTGAGAACTTCCTGGGAAAACATGCCCGCATTTTATGTAACATTAGGATTTCTGACTCTACAGTAAGGCGCTGTACATAACAATGTCTAAAATCCTTCCAGCTTCTAGAGGCCAGCTAGCCCGCTGTTTGAATTAAGAGTCAGTCACGAACTAGAAGCCTGATTCTAAAAGACAGCTACAGGGCAGGCACCTGAGAGCACTGGTGTGTTTGGGCTCAGAGTCACGGGACACTTGCAGATGGTTGTTATGAAGAATGTAACCAAACATTATGATCATGTCCACGCGTGGTTAGTGGGAGTTTAGTCATGATTGACTTTCTTGGCATGCTGCTAGGTGATGAGTGTTTTATGGGAGCAAATGAATAGTTCTGACTGGTGGTGCCATGCATTCCTAGCCAAACTGGTGCCTGGCTCTGCCACCTGGGGTTTGATGGCAGGAAGCTGTGTCCTGGTGTGTGGCCAGCTGACTCAGCCGCAGCCTGGCCCCTGAGCCAAGGTATTCCCCAGAAGCACACCAGATCTTCTCTCCAGTCCCGCTCTAAGCACCTGATGAAAACCTGTGCTCTCCTCCACACCCCTCTGTTCTCCAGCTGTATTATTTTGAAAACAAAATTATTCCGTCTCTCTCAGCCTCAGTTTCTTCGTATGTAACCTATGCCAAACATCCATTTCACAGGGCCCTTGTGGGATCACAGGGAATTTAAAGCTCCTAAAACACAGGGTAGGACTCCAGTAAATGTTATTTTCTTTCGCCACGTCATCCTTTCCTCACCCATAGCTGTCACATCCGTGGCACAGCTGAGATCTGAAAGTTTAATTGCAACAATTATTCACTGGGGCAAAAACATATCCCTGGTTAAATCCAACCCTCCACCCACTCTGCGGCACCCACACAGCTGAACCTCTGGAGAAAAACAGACTCAGCCCCGCTAAGCGCAGCGGGCTGCAGGCTGCAGCACTCCCGGCATGCACCCTGCTCTTCGCCTTGACGATGGCAGAACCATTCTCTCTCAAGCACCCTTGCCATGGGGCTGCACCCTTGCCACGGGGCTGTTCCGCCTGGTGCCCCTTTTCCTATTGCACTAAGAAACACTGGAGCACTCAGAAGGGACCCGCCCGCCCGCACCACGTCTCTGCCTCTGTTCCCAGCAGGAGCTCGCTGCAGTGCCCTCCCTCGGGGCACGACTTCCCCTCCAGCTGCTGCCTTCCTCTTTCTGTTGGGCCTTTCTCAACAGAACCATGCTGTTATTTGGGCATGCAGCAAGTGCACCTCACTCTGCTTTCCTCTGAGTCTTACTGCTTGTGTGAAATAATCAGGGATGTATGGTTTTGTCCTCACCATACCAGGTCGTCTCCCTTTCATGCTTCCTCAAGCCCACTGCCATTAGGACTCCACCAGGACTGACCCCGTGTTAGTGCCACCGCTCTGCACCATGGCTTAACGCAGCCCTCCTCGTGGTTGCCTGTGGTCTCTGCCAGAGCTAGTGGCGTCTGACTGTGACCCCGGTGGAGCTCCGTGCTGGGCGCCTGACTGTGGCCCTGGTGGAGCTCCATGCTGGACACCTCTGTCCTCTCTCATTAGAGCACGAAGTCTCCTCGTGGGTGATCTCTCTGCACCTTTTGTCACAGGAGGTCCCCTCTGGAGACCCTTTCTTCCTTGCCTCCCAGTCTCCTCCATTTCCTCCATTCTCCTGTCACTCATCAGGCTCCTCGTTTCCCTCCACCTTCCACGGACGCTTAGAAGTGTCCTGAGTGTGTCCTCCCTAGGCGCACTGGAGCGTGCTGGCTGCACTCGCTAGGGCCCAGCTTCTTCCTCCCTGTGCTGAGTCCCAGGGATTCTTTGTCTCACTCCCCGTGTCTAGTCCCTCTGCGAATCCTGTTGCTTTTGTCCTTCGGGTATGTCCCAAGGGTGGCTTCTCGCCACTCCTCTGCTGCCTCCCTGGGCTGAGCACCGGGTTCTCCTTCTTGCCATCTCCTCTGCTGCCTCCCTGGGCTGAGCACCGGGTTCTCCTTTCTGCATTATTAGTTACTCCCTGGCCAGCTGCCCTGCTTCCTTTCTATTCTCTGCACTGTCTGGTGTCACTGGAACCAGTAGAATGACCTTTTCACAGTCTGTGTCAGATCATCTCATCATTTCCTTAGTGCTGTACAGTGGTGCCCACCAAGTCCAGAGTCCTTGCAGTGGTCAGTAGGGTGCTGGCCAGCCCAGCTCTCGATGTCTACCTCATCATCCCTTCTGGTGTGTCCTGTCCCTGTCCTTGACCCTGGTCTTACTCCACGTGCCAGCCACTTTGGCCCCAGCTGATCATGTCCGCACTTGACTTCTGAACCTCTTTCCCTGGTTTGCCGTCGGTATGGCTGAGCCTTCACTCCGGTTCCCATTGTCCTTACCGTGTCCTGTCCCATTTGCTAAGTGGTGCCCCAGGTGATGTTGGGTATTCCCTTCCCCCTCTTCTCTGTCCAGGTGCTCTACGTATCCCCTGTGTGACCACGACTCCACAGTGGCCCAGGTTTGTCTGTCCTCCTTCTCCACTAGGTATCCGAGCCACCTCGACTTCATGTGTCAGTGAGAGCTCCCTAGCTCCCCGACCCTGTGTCCCGTCCCAGGTGTCCCACCTTGGTGAAGGTGCCTCCCTGCTGGTGCCGTGCTGATGGGCAGAGGAGGTGCTTGGTGTTCTTTTCCTCTCATCACACACCCCGTCCACCAGCAGACACGGCTGATACATTTGAAGTATGCCAGACCTGACATGTTTGAATTCAAGAAAGAGAAGACACGTAGGTGGATGGGCGGTTGCATAGACGGGCGTGGCCTGATTTTAATCTCTGGCTATTCTTCTGGCATTGGGCTAAAGAAGCCCTTCAGAATATAAAAGGAGAGGACCATGTTCTGGAGTGTCCCACATTCACTCAGCAGATTCTACTGCATGTGGTGGGTGCCCAACTAATATTCAGGAAGTTCAGAAAAGGATTATATTATTAAGCCACAAATAACGGATATACCACATAGATTTCCTTAATGGCTCAAATGTTTCAGAAAATGCTAAAATGTATCAGATCCAATCAAGTTTTAGAAATATCTACCTATACTCATTTTGTGGACGGGGAAATGAAACATTGCACAGTACCTCGTGGGAAGTGTCCTCGTGGCCCTTAGTGGGCAGGACGCAGCTCTGGGAAGTGCCTTCCTCAGCTTCCTCGCGTGCAGTGTGGGTCTGCTGAGGGAGCGATGTCTAGAAATCGGGTGTCTGTGAGGAATACCATGTTGTATCTTAGGGTTCTATTATTCAATGGGAAATGTGTTA